>CM053622.1:508932433-508954479 GCA_028646595.1 Phalanger gymnotis
TCATGTTGTGAAAGATTAACTATGTTTTGCTCCTTCCTAACCTATCCTCCTTTATTGAATTTTCTCCCTTGACCCTGTCCCTTTTTGAAAGTGTTTGTTTTTGATTATCTCCTCCCCCTGTCTACCCTCCCTTCTATCGTCACCCCTTTTTTATCTTCTTCCTTCTTTTGGCAGTTACTACAAACAATGCTGTTATTGCCAAGCCACTAAATGACTTTATGTGAACAAAAATGATTGAATAAGCTCAAAAGCAGAAGGACAAGAAATATGGCTGTCTTAAAGCTAACAAAGCCTTCTAGAGACCAAAATTGATAGACCGCTATGAATAGTCTTTTATAGACTTGGTCAACTGCCTCACACATGCTCCAGTTGGCCTATGTTGACCGAACCAAACCTTTTATCCTGTATACAGTGACTAATTTGATGACTTTAAGAGCAGTTGTCTTCCAAGAGAGTAATGGTCACATGAAATCAGTTCTATTTGCAAACAGGTGCTTAAGCAACAGTCAGACTTGTTACTCCTTTCCTTTGCTGGAATTCTTGGCTTTTAATTGGCCTGAAACTGAGAAACCCTGAGATTAGGTCCATGGAACAAAGTTTTAAGTGTGGATTGACAATAATTCACTGAGAAATTTGTGTTCATAGAATGCACAAGTTAATAAACTAATGGAAAGCTATTGTATATTAGTTGTAGAGATACTGAACAACTTGCCTGGTAACAAAACAGCCCCAGAGATTGAGGGGAACCCCATAAAAACAATTTATTACAATCACTTATTGCCAATTAGTGAGTTAGCTGGATTCCCTGATAGGCAGATTGAGATGATGGACACATCTCAGTGGTTTGTGAGCCAAAGAGATATCCTGCCATACATTTAAAGCCTGCTTATCTCAGACAAGGGCTCGGAAACAGGTATTTCAAGAGGAAAAGACTGAAAACTGTACTCAGTGAGGTATAATGGAAATTCAAATAATGTCAGGGGGTTGAACTCAAAGGCAACACCTATTCTGCCTAGTATTTCAGCCAAACTGACTCCTAGTCACCCTAGAAAGCATAACACTACTAGCCAGCTGATAAGAGAAAGATGGCCCCAAGCTTCCTTGAGGCAGCTTCTTGGTCATCTAGGAATGTAAAAAGTCCCGGCCATATGGACTCTGTGCTTCTTGGATTTGATGGTTGTCTAAGACCACTCAAGTCGCCATACTTTGATAACCTATTGACCAGATGTGTTTCTAGACAGAAATGAAGGGAGGCCATGTCCACAGAAACTACATGCCAACATTGTATCCTTGTTGCACATTTTTGTTGTTGGGGCAAAGTAAAACTCCTTTGTTAAATTTTCAATGACTTGCAAGTGCCTCCTTTTATCCCAACAGTGAACTTGAACTAATGGCACTGTCATTAAAACTAAGCCTAGTCTCTCAACTAGTTCAGATTTAGATATGAAGAAACTACTGAAAAGGTACTTATTATGTACTTGCTGCATATAAGAAACTGTATGAAGCACTGGGGATACAGCCAGTCTCTGCCCTCAGGTGATAAACCCCTCCCAGCCATCCATGCCTTTCCACCTTCAGCTCCAGCCTCATCCTCTAGATCTTGAGAAAACATATTTCAGAGTTCAGAGAAAACATATTCCCACAGAGTAAAATGCTACAGGGAAAGTAATCCTAAGAGTGATATGAGAAGCACAAGAATGAAATTTTAAAGACACAAGCGAAAGAATTCCTGAAAGAAAAACGCGGTTGTTCTGAAGAGACCGATAAAGGAAACTTATTGACCAGCTTAGAATTTTTGAAAATATGTACAGAAGATGATAGCAAAGCTGGTAAGAGAAAAGAAATATAAAAGCATGGTACAGTCCCTGTTGAAAATAGTGTCAAAAATGCTAAAGCTCAGAAAGCATTCAGGCTGGTTAGAGAAGCTAAGAACAACAAAAGGATTTTTAGCCATTTCAAAGGAAGGATAGGAAATTTGCCTGCCAAGTGTGGGACAATGACAACTACTAACAGAGAAAAAACATTGCTATACTGACTTTTTATTTTGTTTCTGCCCAGATTTTAAAAAAATGAAAGACAGCAGGGTCTGCAGACTCTAGGCTAGCAAGCTTCACCTTGATTCTTGGGAAAATTCTAAAGCAGATCATTAAAAAAAATGCTTGACAAATATCTAAAAAAGGAAGGGGTGATCACAAACATCCAGAATGACTTCCTCAAGAATGGGTCATGCTAGACTAACCTTGTCTTCTTTTTTAGGGGAGGATTACTAAGCTAGTAGAGGAAGAGAATGCCAAGAATATAGTTTACCCAAATTTTTAGCAAAGCTTTTAATAAAGTATCACATACTATTCTTGTGGAGAAGATGGAGAAATATGGATCAGACAATGATGCAATCAGGAGCAGATGTCTAGATTCCAGTTGTTGTAAATGGTTCATTGTCAATATGTCATTAGGTCAGTTAGGTGGCACTGTGGATAGAATGTCAGGCCTGGAGTCAGGAAGACTCATTTCCCTGATGAGAGAAATGATCATTTCTCTCTCATATTGATAGCCATTTATTAAGGCTGTGGAGATCCAAGTTTTTTCCCCCTATCCTATTTTCTTGTTCAGTCTCTCAAGGACAGGGCAAAGTAAAGCCTGCTTATCTCAGACAAGACACTATCTCCCGACTCCACACACTTTCACTGCCCTCCATGACTAGAATTCTTTCCCCCCTGGTCTTTGTCTTCAGGCTTCCCTGGCTTCCTTCAAGTCTCGGCCAAAATTCCACCTTCTATAGGAGACCTTTCCTTATCTCCCTTATGGCTAGTGCCTCCCCCAATATTATCTCCAATTTATCCTAATATCTTGTTTGTACACAGTTATCTGCATGTTGTCTCGCCCTTTAGACTGTGAGCGCCTTGAGAGCAGGCATGGACTTGTTTCTATTTTTGTTTTTCTTCGTATTCCACAATGTTTCCCACAGTGCCTGATAAATAGTAAGCACTTAATTAATGCTTGTTGACTTAACTTGACGTGACAAGAAATTGGGAGGCATATCTAACACAGTGGATGATAGTCTGGATCCAAAATTATCTTGACAGGTTAAACTATTGAGCTGAATATAACAAGATGAAATTTGATTGGGATATAAATATAAAGTCTTAGGTGCAAAAAATTAAAGGTGTTGGCCCTTCTTATGTTGCAAAAGTCTAAGATGAGTGAGGCATGGACAAATAACAGTTGTTAATATACACACACACACATATACATATATATATATGTATATACACATAATTTTACTGGACTGCAAGTTTAACATAAGCCAGTAATATGATGTGGCAGTCAAAAAAGCTAATACATTCTTGGACTGCATTAAGAAGAATACAGCTTCCAGGAATAGGGGAGTGATAATTCTGTTGTAGTCTATCCTTATTAGATTTCATCTGGACTACTTTGTTCAATTCTGGGCACCACAGTTTAAGAAGGATATTGATAAGCTGGAGAGAGTCCAGAGGAAAGCACCCAGGATTGTAAAGGGCCTAAATCCATATCATATGAAGCTAAAGGATCTAGGAATGGTTAGCCTGGAGAATAGAAGATTTCATGGTTTACATGACAGATGTCTTCAGTTATTTGAAGGGCTGCTGTGTGGAGAAGGGCCTATGCTTATTCTATCTACTTGGCTCTAGATGGAGAACCAAGAGCAATGGTTGGAAGTTACAAAGAAGCCAATTTAGGTAAATCTTCCTAATGGTTAGAGCTATCATAAAGTGGAACTGGCTTCTTCAAGAAGTGGTGGGCTCCCCTTCTTGGAAGTCTTCCAGCAGAGGCTGGATGACCCCTTGTCAGATATGGTACATGAGGGACTCCTTTTATTTACCTGTTGGACTAGATAACCACTGAGATCCTTTTCAGATCTCTAAGATTCTGTGATTCCTACTAGAGCTCAAGCTCTCACACCTGTGACCCTAGGCTATGATTGGTATTTACCTGATCTCATCCTGGTCTCAGGTCCACTCCTCTACATACTTCCTATCGTCTTCATGCCATGCCTATAGGTGTGTACCATGTCCTTCTTCCAACTCCAGTTCTGACAACAGTTATCACATCCACACTATTTTCCCCACAAAGGACATCAGTCATTTTCTCTGTGATTCCAATCACCATTCCCTTTGACTTGTGTATCCGGAACACTTTTCCTTATCTCCCACTACTCTATATGTTTTGTTATTCCTTTTAAAATGTATACTCATTGAGGGCAGGCATTGTTTTGCTTACTTGTATTGTATCCCAAGTACTACGTGCCTAAATGCTTTTCATTTATTCACTTATCCATCTTTTCATGTAAGGATGTCATAATCTAATAAAGGTAGATAAAATATATATGGAAGTGGTGGCCATAGAGGAATGTTTTTGACAGGGAAGTCGAAAGTAATAGTGATTGGAGATAAAGGGCAAATTATTGGTATGGATTTTCCAGGAATGGTAGTATTGATTTGATTGCAGTTCGGAAAAAAAAAAAATTGGAAAGGGGATGTGGTGGGGGGTGGGTAAGGCAGTAATGAATACATATAGCAACCTGGCATAGAGATGGCCAAGAAGTAGTGAGTGTTGTGTAGGTCTAGGATGGGGACAAGACAAGGTCACCTATCTTTTTTTTTTTTTGCAGGGGGGAAGGCAGGACAACTGGGGTTAAGTGACTTGCCCAAGGTCACACAGCTAGTAAGTGTGTCAAGTGTCTGAAAGGTCATCTATCTTAACTGAGGGTCATAAGTATGGGACCCTGAAGTCCCATTAGAGTTGGAGACTGGAGAATAGTCAGCATGACATAGAGATGACCAGGAAGTAGCATATGACCAGGCAGGATAAATTGAATGCTCACCAATCAGAATCCAGGATCATAGGGGTAGAAGCCCTAGTTCCTGTTTGAGACAGAAGCCTGGAATGCAGGTGGCATGGAATGCAGATGATCAGGAAAGAAGGCAGGGCTATACCTCTGCTGGGGATTTTGATAAAAGCTCATCCATCAAGTAGAACAGGTACAGTGACAGTTATATCAGCACATCTCAAGAGAGCAAAGACTATAGTGACCAGGACAACTTAACAATGTCCCAAATGAAACTGGTGAAATGTGTAGCCTGATGATAATGCTAATATTTTCTCATGAAATCTGTGCCTTTTGCGCAATTAAATATGTTTATTGATGTGTGGGTTGATTATTATATGTTAAGTATATTTCATTTTATTACTTTTTTCTTATTTATGTTTATTTGCTTTGTATTTGAAACATCTATATAATGTAAGTACATTAATCTAGTAATTATGCTTAGTTTTGCTATTGGTTATAGACACATAGTTTTGCTATTCTATTTTATTTTGTAGGCTGTTACTGTTACTTTAGTTTTGCTTGCTTGTATGCATATTTGTTTGTGTTATTCAGCTGTGCATGTACTTCTCTGCCATATACACGTATAATAATCCTGCAATGTAATTTAGACCTGTAGGCAATAAAATAACCTCCTAAATAATGTTTTGAATTGTGTTGTCTATTGCTTTAAACTATGGATACACACACACATATACATATACATCCATCCATCCATCTATGTATATATGTGCATGTATATGTATACTTGCTGTGAATGGAACCCCCAAGGCAATTACTAGTAACACTAGGTTGATCATTTTTGCCCTGCTAAATGCTGGTGTACATTTTCATGCTCCTCTGTATAATTCCATATGCCAGTTATGCTGCAACAGATTTTTCAAGAGACTGAACAATTCTGAAGCTCAGTAAGGACTGTAGCTTTGTGTTGGATCAACAGTTGCACGGGCTTCTGGTAGTTACTATTTTTTCCCAGAATGAAAAGAGATTGATCCATGATAAGACCTATTCTAGAAGTAGAAATTCCTAAAGCTAAGAAAGTTTTGAAGGGGTCTATCTATGATTCCAGGAGACTCCAGGAACAGGGAAGCTAAAATACTATTTTGGGGAACTGACTATAAGTGTGAACTTTTTTGGCCTTTCTTCTTGTTCACTAATCTACTTATAGAAGAACTTTCTTGGAAAAAAACTCTGACAATGCCTTGCCCAGGATGCTGCTGAGACCTGATGAATTTCTTCAGTCCGTTTTCCTTTCTGCTTTACTTCTGCTTAACAAATTGATTGGCTACTCTTTCTTCTTAACTTAAATTTTCAAACTTTATTTTTTATTTTATCACCAGCAAACTGACTTATTTAGAACTTTTTTCATTCTATTGCTTCAGGAGGATTAACATTGACTTTCCTTTTACCTACATCAGACCAGTTGGTACCCAGAACTGTATATTTAGACTTCATAAATTACTTACTTATGGCATGTCTCACATCAGAACTATCTGAATAGATCTGCTGGAATAATTTGCTTTAAGCTGTATCTCCCTCTAACTATTGAGGTATTATAGGATGAAGAAGTGCAAACTTTACATTACAATCCTTTCCAAATAGAAATTTCACCACTGAAGACAACTCTTCATCTGAAAATTCTACATTTATGCTATTCTTGTGAAGATTCTGGATCATAGGTACAATGATTACTTGATTGGTACCAGTCATCCTTGACCTCTAATCGCCAAGTTTGTGGTTTTTCAGTCATTCCCGCTCCTGAAGGTACTTTATTGTTAGTTACTTGACACTTTAAGATCCAGGTACTGAAAGTAATAGCTCTGTCATCTTATTTCTGTCCTTCAGTGAAAGTATCTAGAGGAGCAGCACGGTGTTTTTTTTCATGGCATTCACCTTTCCCTTTCCTTAGCAGGGCTGTTAAATTATTTGAGTTGAGGGCTTCTTTGCCTCTACAATGGTGTTATAGTAATTCTGCAGAACAATGAAAGCTTAAGTTCTTTGGCAGTAACATTGTACACCATCTAGTTTTTCTTTCACTGCTTTTATCAGTCAGCATTTCTGGGGCCATTAGAAGGTCCTCATCGGTCTGATACTTTGCCAACAGGGATCAGAAGAATCTGCTCCTGCTGTGGCTGACAAATTTCTGGAAGGTGCTGCCTAGAGGGCATTGTCAAATATCTTTCTGTTCTTTCAAATTTTGAGTAATTGCTTTTTGCACTTTAACGATTTTTGTCTCCAGATAAACAGGATTCGATTTTAATTGAAGCCTGAGTGAATGTCTTAGGGACAGAGGGAATGCAGAATGGGGAGAGGGGACTTTAGCTGTTTGAATACCTATGGAATTTTAACAAATCTGAGATTTTCATCCCTGTTCTAAGTTGTTAGGGAATATACTGTATTATCTCACTGGGAGCATGAACTATAATAATTTTGTTAATAATTTTAATAGTTTGTCTGATGCCTCCATATCTCCAAAAGCTTTGAAAAAATTAGGTTGCGTGGGAAATTACCACCCTTCCTTCCTGGTCTCCAGAGAGAGAGTAAGGGAAAGTAAAGGGTATAACTAGAGGGAAAGGAAGGCCTAAAGTTAAGCCTGAAAAGTAGAAGTAGGTGAAGTCTGAGAAGTTCCTCCCTCCTCTTTTAGAAGGGAAATCAAACTGATTTCCTGATCAAACTGCAATCCCCAGGGCCATCTGCTGGTTACACATATGTACACTAGACTAGATGGTTCCCCCAACTCTCAAATTCTGTGCTTCTAATAGGAAATGGAAGCAACAAGTGGAGATAACTTTTTAAAGGGCTTTGGCTGATAAATGGATAGGAGAAGGATAATGATAGTTAGCAAAGATGGTGGCCTGGTGAGAGTTTTTCAAAGATAGGGGAGGCTTCTGTGTGTTGGTAAGCAGAAGCAAGGAACCAGTTGATAAGAAAAGACTGAAGACTAGAAAGAAAAGGGTGATGATAGTTGGGGCAATCTGCTGGAGAAGATGGGAGGTTGGAAGAGCAAGGGCATGTGTAGAGGAATTGGCCTACGTGAAGTAGCCTGTCTTTGAGACAATGAGGTTTGTGGGAGGGGACTCCAAAGTTTGCCCCACTCTTCTCTTTGAGAAGTCCTAGAGACAGAAAGAGCAGGAAGTGAAGACTAGAGACCAGAGCTTGAAAAAAAAGGCTGCAGGATGAAATATGTCACCATAGGTGGGGATACCCAAACCCAAGATTTACAACTTAGGAGAGTGAGAACTGGCCTAAGAAACAGATGAAGGAGACCTTCAAACTCTGTAGCAAAGCTCTATTACCCCTTTTCAGTAGTCAGGTGGCAAGCTTGTCAGTTCTTTATCTGTTGCTTTCAATTCAGATTTCATTTTCTTATTGTAAATCTCACTTGGCCCAAGAAATGCTTAGCTGTTTATGCTATTTATAATTTATAAAAGAGAAATGCTTAGTTGTTTATGTTATTTGCAGCTTATAAACAGAGAAAATAAGGGAGAAAGCATTTCTTCTTATAGAGGAATGAAAGGATCGATCATCAGAGGCTTGATTGGGGGCTAGAAATTTAGGGCAAAGTAGGGAGAATGTTAGAAACCAGGCATATGAATTTGGAGTTCAGGTTCTCCCAGAGGTAAATCGGAGGCTGGTGAGGCTGTTAGGCTTCAAGGAATATGGTTAAGTATACTTATATTTTCTTACAACCATGGAGCGTTCTTGGTGGGCTGGGGTTGAAAGGAAAGCTCTTCCCTTAACAGAGGTGGGAGTGTTAACCCTTCTCTTCCCACCCCAGCACCCTGGTAGCTTATCCTGTCTTCCTCATTAGTGCTTTCAGCTGCTTACAATAAGAAAAGGCTGCCTCTTCATCAGATGATAGAGTAAAGATTAAGAAGAAAATAGTAGGGGATGATATTAAAGGAGGTTGTGAGATAAAGAAGGGGACAAGAGGGAGCTCACAGCATTGGCCTAGCTTTTCTCAGTAAAGTATAATATAAAGTTCTTAGCTGAAATGGTAGAAGAGGAGGTTATGATGTTCTGCCTAGTTCTGCCTGAAGGTAAGAAGTTCTAGTCTTGGAGGTTCCTGTTCTAGGAGCCATAATGTAGCAATAATGAATAACAGCAGATACCATAAACCTACAATTTTCTAAGTGTGGTAACATAAAGAAACCATAAAACACAGAAAATTGTTTTCATAATGCTGAAGGAAGGCAAACCCAGGGAATGGGGAATATTGAAAGAAGTTAACTAGATCGAAGTTATGGGCAAGTAGAAGAGGAGGTTACGGGTTATTGAGAAGAAAAGAGAGAGTTTGGAATGGCAATTGTGATGAGTGGAATAAAGGATCGATTAGATGGAAGTAAAGGATTGCTTTGCTATATTAAAGGCCCAGTTGAGATGAAGTAATAAAGTTGTAGAAGATCCAGTCAGCACAGTTGGCTGATTTCCTTTAGCTTCATTCAGCAACATGTTAGAAAGACTGGATGAGGAACATGTTGGGAATAATCCAGAGCTGGGATTTTATAAGGTGTTTCAGGTTGGTCCTGACTCAATACGTTAGGTTTGATTTTGGAATGAAATGAGACATATGTGGCTCATTGAACAGTTGGCAAAAAGAGATTTCCTTAGTCACATAGCAAGGGAAGGATATTCCACAAGGATATGCATCAAAAACCATAATACCTATGTTGAAGACCTGCCCCTCCCCCATCTAGGGTTCATAGGATCATAGAATTGTTATGAGGATCAAATGAAATAATAGCCATTAAATACTTTGCAAATCTTATAGTACTATATCACTGTTAGCTAGTATTATTCATGTTAGCTTACTCCTGGGGAATGAGTCTAGATGGAAGATGCTTAACTAATTATGGTGGATAAGATAAAGACCTGGGGTAGAGACAAGACTGTGAGCCAGGTGCTGAACTTAAGAAACTAAGGAGAATGTCCAGGGGTTTAAAAGGTAAAAGCCACCAGGATGTGGATTAGGTGATAAATTTTGAAAGAATGAACCTCAAAGGAAGAGAGGTTGCTGAACGGCAGAGGGGGAGTCTGGAAGTGGTAATGGGGAGTTAGGAGCATTCTAACTTGCTCTCTAGGACCACTGTTTTGAAAGCCAAGAAAGAAGGTGTAAGTGATACTGGAAAGGATGGTCATGGATGCAACATTATCTGGGGGAAGCCAGAGCTCTCCAAGTGTCAGAAGGTGAAAGAAGAAAGAGAGAAGATCTAGAATGAACCGAAGTTTATTAATTTTAGAATGAAGACACAAGAGCACAATAGAATGTCAGCAGAGCCAAAATTGGATTTTGGAGTAGTTCTGAGGGAAATGTGGCTGAGAAGCAGGAACTTATTCTCAAGCAGCCAGAGATTCAGCATAACTGGGAGTAGAAGAGCAAGATGGCCAGGAAGCGTGTCATAGTTGATAAACCATTGGACTTGGGAGTCAGGAATATTTGAATTCAAATCCCACTTGCTGGCCGTGTGACCCTAGGCAAGTCATTTAACCTCTTTCAGTTTCAATTTCCTCTTCTGTAAAATGGGGATTAAAAATAATATGTAACAAGGACAGAGTTGAATTTTGAGATCTTGTCTCTCAGATATCTTTGATATGTTCCGCCATACCCCCCACTCCCACTCCCATCTAGGGTTCCTAGGATCATCGAGTTGTTGTGAAGCTCAAATAAAATAACATTCATTTGCAAAACTCGAAGTACTGTATTAGCATTAGCTATTTTTATTAATGCTAGCTAACTGCTGGAGATGGGCAGCTAGATGGCTGTGGATAGAGTGCCAGGTATGGAGTCAGGAAGCCTCATCTTTGTGAGCTTGAATCTGGCCTCAGACACTTACTTATGACCCTGGGCAAGTCACTTAACCCTGTTTGCCTCAGTTCCTCATCTATAAAATGAACTGGCAAAGGAAATGATAAACCACTCCATTATCTTTGCCAAGAAAGCCCCAAATGGTGTCACAAAGAGTAAGACACACTGAATAACAACAACAAACAGCCAGAGAATGAATCTAAACGGAAGATGCTTAACTAATTATTGCAGATGGATGAAGGTCCAGGTCCTAGTTCTTCCTGGAGGTAAGAAGTTCTAATCTTGGAGGTTCCTGTTCTAGGAGCCATAATGTAGCAAAAATGAATAACAGCAGATGCCATAAACCTACAAGTATGGCAACATAAAGAAATGATAAACATAGAAAATTGTTTTAATAATGCTGAAGGAAGGCAAACCCAGGGAATGGGAAATATTGAAAGAAGTTAAATAGGTTGAATAGAGTCACAATAGTGACTAAAATTAATAATCTTTCATAGACTGACATGAATCTAGAACTAGAAGGGACCTTGGAAATCACATAATCCAGCTGCCTGACATTAAGGGTGTATTTACATATAGTATAGAGAACTTTGAATTAAGGAATTATATACATTTGTACAACTTTGTACAAATTATACACAATTTGTGTAACATTTGAAACATATACACATGTACCACTGAATCAGATATTTGTTGTTGTGGCTTAGTCATTTTGACATCTTCCAAATTACTGGATGTCAGTTCCATTCAGCTCCCTTTGATGTGCTGTCTTTGCCATTAAAATGTAAACTCCTTGAGGACAGGGATTGTTTTTCTATTTTGCTTTTATTTGTATCCCCAGCATGTAGCAGAATTCCTAGTAATATGCAGCCAGGTGGTACAGTGGATAGAGTGTCAGACTTGGACTTAGGGAGACCTGGGTTTAAATGTGGCCTCAAACAATTAATAGCTGTGTGACTTTGGACAAGTCACTTTCCTTCTGTCTGCTTTTATTTATTTCCTCACCTGTAAAATGGGGATAATAATACAACCTACCTCCCAGAGTTGTTGTGAGGAAAAACTGAGATGCTATTTTCAAAGTGCTTTGCAAACCTTAATGCGCTCGTCACCCATGGCTAAAACAAAGCTTTTAGCAATGGGGCAGGGAAATTTATAGCTTGTCAAGGAAATATCACCAGTACCAGAACAAAGGACCCTATACAAGGATCCAGAAAAATGCCTGGGCTGACCCCCTACATGTGTATGTGCAGAAATTCTGGCCCAGCAACTACAAACTCTTCTGGACAAGCTTGCCCAGCCTCATTATTCAAATGAAACTATTGTCTCCCCAAAAGTCTCTACTTGCTAAATTTAATAGTTTCTCCCAGTTGTCATTCTTCTTGACCTTTCTGCATTTGAAATGACTGACCACTTTTACTCCTGAATGCCTTCACTTCTCTGCATTTTCTCTTCCCTACCTGTGTGAATGCTCCTTTTGAGTCTCATTTGCAGAAACTTCTTTTCTCTCATATATGCTAACTGTGGGTGTCTTGCAAGGTTCTATCCTAGGCCCAATTCAGTTTTGTCTCTATTCTCTTACTTGGCAATCTGATCAACTGTAATGGGCTCAAATTATCATTTATCAAATAATTCTCAAAACCATTTAGCCTAGTCTCCTAGTCTCATATCACCAACTGCTTATTGAATATTTTAAAGTGGATGTCCTCCATTTGTCCATTTCTCTATACACATAGCTACCACCTACTAGCTCAATCTCTCATCACTTCTCATCTAGATTATTGCAATGGAAACCCATCTCAAGCCTCTTTCTACTCTAAACCACCACCCACATTGCTGCCAAGGTGATTTTTCTAAAGCATAGGTCTGATCAAGTCAGCTTGAATATCCAATAAATACCAATGCTTCTCTGTTACCTCTAGGATTTAATATAAACTCTGGTTTAGCATTTAAAGCTCTTCACACCCTGGTTCCTTCCCATATTTCCAGGCTTTTAATATTAATATGCTTTTCTGACAAGACTGATTAACTGCCTCTGAGGAGGTACAAATTACTAGAGACGCTGGGGATATTATTTTTTCCAAGGCAAGAATTGAGAACTTTATCTCCAGATCAGGACCTTGAGATTGGTGCTTCAAGTATAAAAAGCACTTAAAAATCTCTCTGAAGAGGGCTGAGAGAAAAGTTGAGAGAATATGGGCATCAGGGACCTGCTACAACAGCAGATAGATGGAAGACTCTCCTTCCCAGGAGACTCAGAAGCCTCTGAGTGTCTGAAACCTTTTTCTTTTCCTGGCTAACAGAACTAGGTACCTTTATTAAGAGAATCCAGAGGAGAGAACTCAATTCTGGCTTATTGGAAAAGCTTCTGGAACAATGTTAAAGCTACTCCATTCTGTTTTGCTATTAATAGTCTGAAACAATAGGTGACAAGGTTAATCACTAAGGGTTTCTTTTATATTCGAAAATTTCACATTTACTTTTTCTAAATATGGTTCAGTTAAGATCATTTTAGAGACATCCAGAGTTTGGGTTTTGTTATAGAAAGTCTGAGATAGAGACAAGGATATTTAATTGAGCTAAATTCAACTGGCTGGAAGATCACCATCCTGTTAGACAATCAACAGAATGTCTAGGAGGCTCAAAGCATCTTATGAATTAGATTTGCAATATGCATTTTATTTTTTTTTAAGCTATGCAGAGAAAGGAAGTCACACACTGGGTCCTTCACCCTGGACTAAAACCCTATTCTCAGTATTTCCAAGAAGACTTTGTTCTCCAAATTTTGTTTTGTTTTGTGTCCTCCACCCACCAGAGAAGGAGGAAGGAGAATAGAGACCTCAGGAGGTCATGTCCCCAACTAACTACAATAACCCCAATTAGGCAACTGCGTCTGCCATCCTAACCCTCCCCCCTCCTCTTTTCGCCTTTTCACCAATTAGATTAAAGGCAGGTACCATCTTTGTTTTTATTTGTATGCCCCAGAGCTAAGCACAGTGCCTTAGGAGGAGCTTAATAAAAGTTTATTGACTGACTCCACATGCTCTATGGTCCAGTCGCACTGGCCTTCTAACTTGTTGCTCACACAGGACACTTCCTTTATCTATACCTTTACACTCTCATGTCTGCCATGCTTTTCCTTCTTTACTCTGCCTTTTTGATCAACTTCCCATAGGAGACCTTTTCTGGTCCATTAGCTAATACTTAGCTTGCCCCTCCATCCATTCTGTATTTATCTTGTATGTATCATTTATGTATATGTTGTCTCTCCCCTAGTCCAAGCTGTTTATTATTTTTCTTTGTATCCTCAATGTCTAGCACAGTGCCTGGCAGTCTCTCAATAAACATTATTTAGTGCTTACTAACAAGTACTTCTTTAAGGGCTAATTGACAAGTATATTGCAGATTTTCATGACAGTTGGGACAGATGGTATAGATGAAAGAGTTAGAGAACCTAGGTTCAAATCCTAACTCTGCTATTTCCTATTTGTACAGTCTTGAGACCTCAGAGATTTCTTTCACTTCAAAATCCTGCAGTCTCAATTACCGGGAAAAATAAATACAACTTTTTTTTACACAATGAACACAATAATGCAAAAGAACACAACAAGGAAAAACATCAAAACTGATCTATGCAGGGTCCCATGCTGACTTTAGAGCGGACATGAAGCATATGCTTCTCCTCTCAGCAGAAGAGGGGGTGGACCATAGGTAAGAAATGACGTGGCCAGCGTATTGGGTAGTTTTCTTCTTTGGTACCAGGGAGAACTGGGGAAAAGAGTTCATTGTTAAGTAGTAGTGCTGAGATTTGGAGTGTTAAGCAGGGGTTCAAACACCACCTCTGTCATTTTTTATCTTGGGCAAGTTACTTAACCATTGGGCCTCAATTTCTTCATCTATAAAATGAGGTGCTGTCAAATGTATGTATATGTATCTATACACATATACAATGTATATACAGATATAAATCAGTATATGTAATAAAGAAAATACAGTGTCTCCATATGTGTGAAAAAGTTTTCCCATTACTTTTCCAGAAGCCATTACTTCCAACATCTGGTATTATTAAGACTTATTAAGTGGCCAGTTTTAAACTCTCGCCAATTTCCTTCCTCCCCAATCTAAACAAGTACAACTTAACAAGAAAGAAGATAAGAAAAGATCCACTAGCGTTCTCTAATTACAAATCGAAAAGCAGAAAGGTTTCTCCGGTAAATTTAAAAATAAAATAAACCCCAAAACAAATTCTTCACACTTCACCTTCCCTCCATCCTGCAAACAACCAGTTTCTGGCTTGAGTAGTAGAAAGCCAGATGCTCCACTCCAAAAGGACTCGAAACCAGCAGAGCTTCCTCATCCTGCCCTGAGGGTACCATAGACTGAGAGCACCGGAGAGAGGAGGAGGCAAAGCCAAGTCTCTTCTCAGAAAGATATTTGGAGTAGTGTAGGTCCTAGAAGAGAAAAACAGTGGTAAGCTATACAACTTACAGCCCAGGGCTACCCCTAGGTAGCTCAGCAGCAGGAGGAGAAAGCGGTGGCGGCTCCTCGCCATCTTCCAGAGAACAGCTCCTTTCTCCTCCGGATCAGCGTAGTGGCTGGACGTAGGAGAATCTCAGCAGCTCAAAGAAGATGGAGGAGGAGGAGGGGAAGTAAGAGTGAGGGGGAGGAGAAGGGTGTGGGGGAAGACTTTAGCCCTTGTAGGTTTTTTTTTTTTTTAAGTAAATTACTCGAAGCGCGTTCTTTCCTGTAGCCCTAAGGTCTGCGCGACCGCTTCCCTTTCTTTTCTGAACCACATTCAGAGTCTGATAGGGGAGGGCTGGTGTGGGTGGGAGAAGACGCCCGCAGTCAGTCACTAAGTAAGAGAACCAGACGGATTCGCGTAGCTGCGAGGAAAAGACCTGGAGCACTTGGCTGTCTGGCTTGGTGTCAAGCATTGTAAGAGCAGTCAGCTGTCCCGGGGGCGGAGAAGTCTCCGAGACCCGGCAAGGAGGCTGTTAGCAGAGGAAGGGAATTTCCTCAGTTCGAACCTTTCTCTTTGACAGTGGATAAAATTTTCCACTTTAGAATCCAGCCCGGAGAGGAAGGTTTAGGGGAAATGTCTGTGTAGCTGCCAGAGTTTGGAGCTTTATTTTGCCCTCCACCCTTTCGTTTTTTTCCTGGTGTCAGAAGAGATGTGAAGCAGCTTTGATGTAGTGGATAGAGTGGGCCTCGGAGGCAGGAAAACCTGTCTTCAAGCACGACCTTCTGACACCTATACTAAGCGCTGTGTGACCCTGACCAAAAATCTGCTTCATCTCCTAGCACTTCAGCAATTTTCTAATATTATAAATTGCCAACCTCTATTGATTGAGGGAATTCCCTATGTCAAAGAAATCTCATGTCCAGTCCAGGGTGGTTCTTTGCTCATTCCCAAAAGGAAAAATAAGGCAATAAAATAGGGGATGCAGACCTTTTTTTCTCATTGATGTAATTATTTCTCAGGCAGTAATATTCCTACTTTCCAGATTCAATGGGGTTAGTTTCGTCTAGTAGCAGTTTGAGCTTCGGATTTTTAGTTAATCCGACTTCTTCAATGTTTGACACTTGTATGTGCAAAGCTAATCTTTGTACATACAGTGTCAAGCACTTATCATATTTCAGTTAAGTATCTGCAGTTTTATGTCATTTAACACATAAAAATTAATAGTGTTGCCCTTTGTCAAAGATTTGGCTTGGCATTGTATTTTTAAGAGGGAACCTTTTCCAAATATAATTGTATGTTTTAAAATACATACAAATCCACACTTGGTACTACTGATCTTGTTTTCCCCCGTAGAACCAGCATATGAGAAGATGTTTTTAGGATGATAAGGCCTGACAGGGTAGTATTTTATTTCTCTTTAATTTGCTTTCTATTTGGAGGGTTAATTATAAACACAAGGACCACATATTCACATATACAAACAAAACAAATGATTTCATATTAAAATGTGCAATTACATTTAGTTTGTTTTAAAGTCTATATTAATTTTAATAAAACCATCCTCCTCATTTCCATATCCCTTTTAAAAATTTTCCCTCCATATTTTGTTGCTGTCATTATTTAGAGAGTAACAGTGTGAATAAAACTTTAAAATTTTCTTTCTTCATTGTGCATCATTCCATGTTTTACTGTATTTCTTTGTATACTTCATATTTGTATTTTATTGGTATAATCATAGCACATTTTGCATGTGTTTAGCACAATTTGTTCAGTCATTCTCTAATAAGACATATTATTTTCAAGGTTCTTGGAAATAAAGTTGCAATTGTATAAATGTGGGATGGGGTTGAAGGACAGAGGCATGGTTGAAGACTTTTATTTTGGTAAAAGTAGAATAGATTAAGTAGCTGACATAGCAAAATTCAACTGGTTCACTGGGCAACGGGCCCTTAGCCATGAAATACAAGACTTTCTGATGTTTTGTTAAATGTGTCTGAGAGACTCAGTGCATATTAATGAGAAGAAGCAATTGATGAAAGGAGCAATGGAAGAGAGGCACGAGGAGTAAAGAAAGCAGAAAGAAAATGTAGACAGAGGAATGAAATACAAAAATTGCCATAAAATCTTTTTTTTTCTGGTGAAGTGCAGTTTGGCAAAGCACAGGGATCTTCATGGTTAGGATTTCTTGAAAGGTTAATACAAACACTTTTTCATAAGATTCAAAGTTGATCATTTTAGTTCCATGCTTTCATTTACCAGATGAGGAAACCGAGACCCAAAAACTTGTCAAAGTTCACTTAGGTATTAAATAGCAAGCCAGGATGTGATTTTAGGCTCTTTCTGCTACAACTATCCTTCCTTTAGATTGCCTTTTTAATATTGCTGCCACCAGCTCATTTCTCATCTACTTTCCCCTCTGTCAACTCTAAGCAGTATTAAATCTCATTTCATACTTTGATTTAATTACTAGTTATGGACCAAACTGTCTGTCACCTACACACCTACATATTATACATGTATAGGTATGTACGTATGTGTATATATACAAGTATGTATATATACACACTTACGTGTGTATAATTATGGAAGAGAAATTGAACAATTGAGCAGTGATTTGACACAGGAAGCTGGCCTGAGATGTAGAACTGGAATCCACGTCTTTTGGCTTAGTAGAGAAACCTCTGGGTCAGAGGGTATGGGCATGTTAGTTATTTCATTTCCCTAATTTTGAACTGTTTTCTAAAGGTGTTGTGCTAATTGACAGTTTCACCAAGATAGCACTAGTGTCCCTATATTTGCACAAGTTTTCCTGTATTGACTGTTCTCATCTTTTGTCATTTTTGGCAGTTTATGGAGTATAAGGTGAAACCCTGGAGTTGTTTTGATTTTCACTTTTCTTATTATTATTGATTTGGAGCATTCTTTCATATTGTTGGTTTTTAATAGTTTGTAATTCTTTTGAGAAGTGTTTGCTCATGTCCTTTGGCCTCTTATCAACTTGAGAACATATATCTTGTGAAAAGTTTATGATCTACTTCTGTTCTAATTTTTTTTGGTTGAGATATTTAATATTAATGTCACATATGCTTGATGAAAAATTTCTTGGATGAATAACTATAATCTGTTTTCAGAATTTTATTTAAAAATTTTGGAGATTATATAGTATTGTACTAATTTTTTTTTTTTTGGATTTCTACATTAGTCATGTTCTGAAAAGAGACAAGAAAAATGAAGGGAAAAATTATGCTTCAATCTGCACTTAGTCCATCAGTTGTCTATCTGGAGTCGGGCAGCATTTTACATCATGAGTCTTTTGGAATTGAGGTGGAGAATTGAATTGAGATATCTTGTTGGAGTCAAACCACAATGGCTAAGTAAAGCAGGAACTCACCTGAACTCTCCCAAATTCACCTCCAAACAACTATAACATACACCTCAAAACAAATTCTAGAATGGCAGAACCAAGAAAAGAATGGGGAGAAACAATTTTCTAGCCCAAGATAACTTAGAAGATCAGCAGAAAAGGTCTTTCTCACTGTGGTAAAAAGTCCAGCACAGGCAATGTCCAGGCAAGTCAGCAGCAAGATACCATGCCCCTGGTGCAGGCCAGCAGCAAAGCCCCATCCTCTACATCCCCAACCTGTACACCAATCACCCCCACCTCCAACACACAAGAAGCCTGAGACAGTCTCTCCCCCCACCCCACTTCAGGAGCAGAACCTAACTTTAACATAAAGATAAAAATCACAGAATAGGTGGGAAAATGAACAACAAACAAAAGAACTTGACCATAGAAAGTTAAAAATGTGACAGGAAAGATCAAAACACTAACTCAGAAGAGGACAACTATGTCAAAAATATGAAGCCTGAAGGAAAAATGTGTATTGGTTTCAGGCCCAAAAAGAACTCCTGGAAGAGTTCAAGAAGGATTTCAAAAATCAAATGAATGAGGTAAAAGAAAAATTGGGGGAAAAATGAGAGTGGTGCAAGAAAATCATGGAAAAAAAAGAGTTAATAGTTTGGTAAAGGAAGAACAAAAAATGGAAAAAAATGTACAAAAATTCATTGAAGAAAGCAACTCCTTAAAAAGTAGGATTGGCCAAATGGAAAAGGAGGTACAAAATCTTATTGGAGTTATAGTATATCATTGTATTGATCAGAGTTACTAAGTCTTTCACAGTTGATTATCTTTACAATGTTGTTACTGTTTAGCTTGTTGTCCTGGTTCTACTCACTTCACTATACATTAATTCATATAAGTCTTCCCAGTTTTTTCTGAAACCATGCCCTTCATTATTTCTTACAGCACAACAATATAGCATCACATTCACATAGCATAAATTGTTCAGCCATTCCCTAATTGATGGGCATCCTCTCAGTTTCTAATTCTTTCCTACCACAAAAAGAACTGCTATAAATATGTTTTGTATATATGAGTCCTTTTCCTTTTATTTGTGTGTGAATGGGAAAAACAACTATTTAATTTTTTAAAAGCTGCTGGCTGGGTCAAATAACCAATAAGATGGAAGATTAGAATATTCTCCAGTTCTCACGAGCTCTCCAAAATAAGAATTATGCACAAAAGATAAAAAAAAAACTTTAGCTATCTCCAAGGTCTAAGACACTAAGACCCTAACAAAGTAGCAAACCAATGAATTAATTATAGAAAAGGCTGATCCCAAATTGCTAATGTGATCATTCAGCCCAGCCACCATATTCTAGTAGAGGTTTACAAGTCTACCCATGACCTATAGGCTTGAAAGAGAACTGAACTTCATCTCACCTCCAGTCCCATGGAAAGTCAAAAGCCAGAAGCTTGCTCTGCCCAAAATAGCAGCATGATACATACATTAACAAAGAAGAAAAAGAGAGAACTAACGTACTGAATAGGCATTTTAAAAAATTAGAAGGCCAACAAATAAATAACCTAAAATAAACACAAAAGAGGAAGTATAAGATTAGAGGTAAAATAGATTTTTAACTAGAAACCAAAAAAAAAAAAAACTATAGAACTCATCAATAGAACTGAGATCCAGTTTTTTGAAGAAACTAATAAAATTTATAAACTATTAGCCACTTGATTAAAAAGAAGAGAGCAGAAAGTCAAATTAGAAAAATAATAAATGAAATGGTAAAGTCACAACAAACTCAGATGAAACAAAAAGAATGATCAGAACCTACTGTGCACAATTATATGCTAACAAAACTGAGAACACAAAATAAATGTAATTAAAAATATAAATGGAATAATACTTAAAAAATATAAAATATTCAAAGTAACAGAAGACCAAATAGAGGTCTCACATAATCCAGATTCAGAAAAAGAAATGGAAATAGCTCTAAAGGGCCAACAACAAACAACAACAACAACAAAATCTGGTCCTGAAGATTTCAGAGGAGATACCTAACAAATTAAAAAAAAAACTGTTAGTGGAGGTGGGAAATTTATGTTTTTGGAAATATTAATCCATTTCATTTAGATGGGCAGTTTTATTGCCATACAACTGGACAAAATAACCCCTAATTATTGCTTTAATTTCACCTTCATTAGTTGTGCAACCTTTTTCATTTTTTGATGCTGGTAATTTGGTTTTCTTCTTTCTTTTTTTTAAAAGTAAAATTAACCAATTGTTTATTTTTTTTTCATAGAACTAGGTCCTACTTTTATTTATTACTTCATTGTTTGTTTTTACTTTCAATTTTATTAAATATCTTAGACTTTCAGGATTTCTATTTTGGTATTTAATTAGGGATTTTTTATTTTACATACACACATATATGTCAAATGCCTAATTCAATGATTTGCTCTTTTTCTCTTTTATTGATATATGTGTTTTGAGATATAAATTTTCCCCAACTACTGCTTTGGCTGCATCCCACAAATTTTGGTATGTTGTATCATTGTTGTCATTAACTTTAGTGAAATTATTGATTGTTTCCATGATTTGTCACTTGACTATTCATTCTTTAGGGTTAGATGATTTAGTTTCCAATTATTTTTAATTTATGGTATCATGACCCTTTATTGAATGTGATTTTTATTACATTATGATCTGAAAATTGTGCATTTAGCATTTTTGTTTTTCTGCATTTGTGACATTTTTATGCCCTAATGTTCCATTTTTGTAAAGAGGAATGCAGCTGAGAAATAGGTATACTCCTTTCTTTTTCCATTCAATATTCTCCAGAGATATATCTAATTTTTCTAAAATTCTGTTCATTTTCTTATCTTCTTTCTTATCTGTTTTATGGTTAGATTTATCTTGGTCTGGGAGGAATAAATTGAGGTCCTCCACTAGTATTGTTTAACTGCCTGTTTTCTCCTGTATCTCATTTAACTTTTTCTTCAAGAATTTATATGGGATACCATTTGGTGCAGTTCAGCATTGATATTAATTCATTATCAATGGCGCCTTTTAATCAAAATATAGTTTCTCTGATTATCCCTTTTAATTAGGTCTATTTCTTCTTTTGCTTTATTTGAGACTATGATTGCTATCCCTGCCTTTTTCACTTCAGCAGAAGCATAAAAGATTCCACTCCAGCCCCTTATTTTAACTCTGTATGTATCTTTCTGTTTCAAGTATATCTCCTAGAAACAACATGCTGTTAGATTCTGGTTTCTAATCCATTTTGCTATCCTCTTCTGTTTTATAGACGAATTTATCCCATTCACATTCACAGTTATGATTGCTAAATGTAGATTGCCTTCCATGTTATTCTCTTTTATGCCCCCCCATCTTTTTATCCTTCTCTCTTTTTACCTTTTCCTCTCCTCAAAAGTTTATTTTTTTAATTTCTTTTTTTTAACATTTTTTTTATTATTTTAATTTATTTTTGACATGTTTGGTTTTCAGCATTGATTTTCACAGGCGTTTGAATTACAAATTTTCTCCCCATTTCCTCCCCCCCCC
>CM053622.1:508954979-509003387 GCA_028646595.1 Phalanger gymnotis
GGAACTCAAAGTTTTAAAAAATAGATGTTCGAAAACAAAAACAAAAAAGTTTTTGCATGCAACTAGAAAATAAGATACACAGGCAATGGGGCATAGAAATTTATCTTGCCCTACAAGAAAGAAAAGGAAAAGGGGATGGGAGGGGAGTGGGGTGACAGAAGGGAGGGCTGACTGGGGAACAGGACAACCAGGATATACGCCATCTTGGAGTGGGGGTGAGGGTAGAAATGGGGAGAAAATTTGTAATTCAAACTCCTGTGAAAATCAACGCTGAAAACTAAATATATTAAATAATAAAAAAAAAGAAATAGAAAAATTCATTAGTAGCACAGATTAGGTACATAATACATAGGAAAAAAATGCACGCAGTAGCCTAGTGTTTCATAAGCCTAAAGATCTAGGTAATGGGGTAAAAACTCACTATTCAGTAAAAATTCTGAAGCAGTGTGCCAGGAAGTCATTGTAGAACAATACTTTACTCTCTATACCAAGATAAGCTCCAAATGTGTATGTAATTTTGGTGCAAAAGGTAATATCATAACCAAATTAGAGGAACAAGTAAGAAATTACCTTTCAGATTTATGGATAAGCACACAGTTCAAACAGATCAAAGATCAAAGAAGGGGTAGAGGGGATTACAGAAGATTAAATGGACAATTTCGAGTAAACAAAATTAAAACTTTTTTTTTCCACAAATAAAACCAATGCAGCTAAAATGAGAAGGAAATAGACAAGTAGGAAAAACTGCATCAAGTTCTTCTGATAAGGATCTCATTTCCTATATATGAAACTGATCAAATTTATAAAAATAGCAACCATTTCCCAATTGCTGTGATCAATTATTATCAACAGAGAATTCTCAAGGGAAGAAATTCAAGCTGTCTACATCATATGAAAAAATACTATGAGATTCATTAGAAAAATGCAAATCAAGTAACTCTGAGGTTCTACCTCACCTGTTAAATTGGCAAAGTTGACAAAAAATTATCACAGTCATTGGAGGTGCTGGGAAAACAGGCACATTGATGCACTGTAGGTTGAACTGTGAATTGTTACATACATTTTGGAAAGTGATTTGGAACTATGCCTAAAAATCACCAAGCTGTGCATGCCTTTGGACCCAGAGTTATGACTACTAGGTCTGTATTCCAAAGACCTAAATGAAAAGGTTCTTGTGCACAAATATGTGTATAACAGTTCTTTTTGTAGTATCAAAGTAAGTTAAGGAAGTGTACATCAATTGGGGAGTAACTGAACAAATTTTGTTATGAGTGTAAAGGCATACTTCGGTGTTACTAATATTAGAGTAAAAATGAAGAAATATATTGTTTTAGATAAACCTAGAAAGACTTGTGTGAACTGATCAAGAATGAACTCAGTTGAACCAGGAGAACAATTTATACTATTTATATATCAATGAAAACAATACATTTGGACATGTCCAGTATAGGAATTTATTTTGCTTGAAAATGCTTATTTGCTACAAAGGTTTTATAATCTTTTCCCTTTGTAGAGGAAGGTGAAAAAGGATCATTAATTGAAAAAATGTATATTAAAAATAAATCAAACTGATAATTTTTCAACTTTCTATTGTACTTTGTCTGTAGAGATAATTTACTTATCTGTGTACACATTATTTGCCCAATATAATATAAGCTCTTTATAGTGCAAGGACTGTTGTTTTTGTCATTACATTTATGTCACCTGAGCAGCTAGGTGGCATAAAGGATAGAGTGCCAGGCCTGGAGTCAAGTTGACTCATCTTCATGAGTTCAAATCCAGCCTCAGACACTTACTAGCTATATAACCTTGGGGCAAATCACTTAACCCTGTTAGCCTCAGTTCTTCAACTGTAAAATGGGCTGGAGAAGGAAATGGCAAGCCACTCTAATATCTTTGCCAAGAAAACCCTAAAATGGGATCATGGAGAGTCAGATGCGACTGAAAGACGACAGAACGACAATGACGATTTGTGTCACCTACAAATACCAATGCATTCTGTGTCTTGGGCACAAGAATCATAGGACCACAAATTTAGCTAGAAGGAGCCTGTTATCTCCTTTTTGAGTTTGTGCAGTAAATAACTGCTGCCAAAATGTATCTACCACAATGCAGAAATTACAGAAGTAAAAACCTAGGTGGTGTAATTCTTAAGCACAAGTTCAGATCTTAAATCATTATTTTTTTTATTTAATATTTTTAGTTTTCAGCATTAATGTTCACAAGAATTTAAATTACAAATTTTCTCCCCATTTCTACCCCCCCCACTCCAAGATGGCATATATTCTGATTGCCCTGTTCCCCAGTCAATCCTCCCTTCTGTCACCCCACTCCCCCCATCCCCTTTTCCCTTACTTCCTTGTAGGGCAAGATAGATTTCTATGCCCCATTGCCTGTATATCTTATTTCCTAGTTGTATGCAAAAACTTTTTTTTTAACATCTGCTTTTAAAACTTTGCGTTCTAAATTCTCTCACCTCTTCCCTCCCCACCCACCCTCCCTTAGAAGGCAAGCAATTCAACATAGGCCACATATGTATCATTATGTAAAATCCTTCCACAATACTCATGTTGGGAAAGACTACCTATATTTTGCTCCTTCCTATCCTATCCCCCTTTATTCAGTTTTCTCCCTTGACCCTGTCCCTTTTACAAAGTGTTTGCTTTTGATTACCTCCTCCCCCTATCTGCCCTCCCTTCTATTGCCCCCTCTTTTTTATCTCCTTCCTCCTTCTTTCCTGTGGGGTAAGATACCCAATTGAGTGTACATGTTATTCCCTCCTCAGGTCAAATCCTATGAGAGCAAGATTCACTCATTCCCCCTCACCTGCCTGCTTTTCCCTTCCAACAGAACTGCTTTTTCTTGCCACTTTTATGCGAGATAATTTACCCCATTCTATCTCTCTCCTAGGGGTTTTCTTTTTAGGATCTTTTTCAGGAGGTGATCAGTAGATTCTTTCAATTTCTGTTTTACCCTCTGGCTCTAGAATATCAGGGCAGTTCTCCTTGATAATTTCTTGAAAGATGATATCTAGGCTCTTTTTTTGATCATGGCTTTCAGGTAGTCCACTAATTTTTAAATTATCTCTCCTAGATCTATTCTCCAGGTCAGTGGTTTTTCTACTGAGATATTTCACATTTTCTTCCACTTTTTCATTCTTTTGGTCCTGTTTTATAATATCTTGATTTCTCATAAAGTCATTAGCTTCCACTTGCTCCAATCTAATTTTTAAGGTAGTATTTTCTTCAGTGGTCTTTTGGACCTCCTTTTCCATTTGGCTAATTCTGCCTTTCAAGACATTCTTCTCCTCATTGGCTTTTTGGAGCTCTTTTGTCATTTGAGTTAGTCTATTTTTTAAAGGGCTATTTTCTTCAGTATTTTTTTGGGTCTCCTTTAGCAAGTCATTGACTTGTTTTTCATGGTTTTCTCTCATCCTTCTCATTTCTCTTCTCGATTTTTCCCCTACTTGTCTAACTTGCTTTTCCTAATCCTTTTTGAGCTCTTCCATGGCTTGAGACCAGTTCATGTTTTTCTTGGAGGCTTTTGATATAGGCTGTTTGACTTTGTTGACTTCTTCTGGCTGTATGTTTTGGTCTTCTTTGTCACCAAAGAAAGATTCCAAAGTCTGAGTCTGAATCTGAGTCCGTTTTTGCTGCCTGGCCATGTTCCCAGCCAACTACTTGAGCCTTGAGCTTTTTGTCAGGGTATGACTGCTTGTAGAGTATAGAGTACTTTGTTCCAAGCTTGAGGGGATGTGCTGTTGTTTTCAGAGCTATTTCTATACAGCAAGCTCTGCCACACCGGCGCTCCTCTTCCCTCAAGTACTGCCAACCCAGACCGGGACTCAGATCTTAAGCAGGTTCTGCACTTCTGCTCTGATCCACCACTTGATTCCTCCCACCAGGTGGGCCTGGGGTCAGAAGCAACTGCAGCTGTACTTCTGTAGCTGCACCACCCCTGTGGCCCCCGGAGTGATGGCTGAACTGTGAACTCCTTTCACTCTGTCACAGCAGCTTTTCCCACTAACCTTCTCTGTTGTCTTGGTGTTTGTGGGTTGAGAAGCCTGGTAACTGCCGCAGCTCACTGATTCAGGGCACTAGGGCATGCTCTGCCCGTCTCCTGGTCTGGTTGGTCCGCACAGCCCACGCTGGGCTCTGCTCTGCTTCCAGCTCCATGCAGGCTAGACCTCACCCAGCAACCATCCAGGCTGTCCTGGGCTGGAGACCTGCTTCCCTTTGCTATTTTGTGGGTTCTGCAGTTGTAGAATTTGTTCAGAGCCATTTTTTATTGGTGTTTGGAGGGTCCTGGGGGAGAGCCCTAGGCAAGTCCCTGCTTTCCAGCCACCATTTTGACTCTGCTCCCTCAGGTTCAGATCTTAGACAATAAAAATAGTGCTGAATGAAGATTGGGATTCCAACAAGTCTTCTTGTAGGTATAACCTCTGCCCAAAAGTCCATTGATATGGGATTGTCTATTGGTGGAGATGAAGGCCTGGCTTGGTGTATCAGTAAGGCAATAATAATAAGGATGATAATTGTCAAAATATCTATGTGGTTCTGTATCACAAAATATACCACATTTTCCACATAGAAGGTAGAAGAAGTAAACCATTTATTCAGACACTAGAGATCTATATCCCATGAGCCAACTGCCCAATCCAATGACAGCAGCAAAGAATTCCATACATAATATCACAGCATGGAACCTTGCTATCTCAAAACCTCTCCACCTGCTAGGGCCTTCCCCAAAACAATAAAAACTCACAGTACAGCTATCACAGGTCTACTCTCTTTCCCTCAGCTCTGTCATAAATGCTGTACGTGCTCTCTCAGCATTTCCTGTGACACAACTTCCTTTTCCTCTCAGCAAGCTCTTCCCACCACATGTGATTTGGGCTTCCTGTGATGTAAGCAGGTCACTTGGCCTATTAATGGGTGGGAAAGATCTTCAAATCTAAATTGCTATTACACTTGGCTTGAGGGATGGGGTGGAATTTGGTGAGAGGTGAGCACTTCAGTTCTCAGCTAGTTTTCCCCTTTGGGGAACTGAGAGTCTCCCTTAGGTACTCTCCAAGTGAGAGTCTTTTTCTGAACATAGCATCAAGTTGGCTTCTGGCTTTCAGAGAGAAGACAGAGGAGGCCCACTTTAGGTCACCTAAGGGAAAGAGTCTGGGGAGACATGAGAGAAGGTGGTAGTCTCTTCATCATTCCTCTACCCCCAGCTTCCTACTCTAGATACTTCAGGGAGCTTCTCCTTGAGTGAGATCAAGGATAGTCCCTCTTGGTTGAGCTAAATTACCTCACTCCCAATGGTAGAGCTCCTTCATTTTGTATTGTCTGGTATATGTTCTCCTATGTATACCTCCTCTAATTTCTTTTTTGCTACTGATTCGGATAAATTGACTTCTTTGCTATTTGCTATGTGCGTTCAGTGCAGAATTGGCATTAGATGGAGAAGGAGTCAAATCTTGGATATACAATTTGGGGATCCTTTTTCTCCCTAAAATGATAAAGTGATAAAAAGTTAGATGGAACATGGTCATATCCCCTAGATGCTCCACATTTAAGGGAACAGATAGGTAACCTAGTGATCCCCTCTCTCTGGGGAAAGCAGATTGGCCTATGTCAGCAACCTCTTGCTTCCCCGCTGGGCAGGAACAAAAGTATCCCTTGGAGAAGGAGTGGAGATGGGGGAAAGAGGCTAGAGATTTCTTTTCTTCCTCTTTTCAAGCCACTAACAAGACAGGCCCCACCACACTTGGTCTCCTTCCCTACACGTAGAGCTCTTTCTTTCTTTACATAGACAAAATTATGTCAGTGACAGAAAAATAATTCTTGTAAAAGAATATTGCAATCTTGTGTATTTCTCTAGGTCATAAAAGTTAAAGAAAACATAGATTCATAATCCCATGCTTTCTTCAATGTCATAAAAGTTGAAACTTTTGTTTAAATGAAATCATAATCTCATTCATCCTCTAAGGAAACAAACCTAGTTAAACAGACTATAGGTAAGCTAAGTGAAGTTACAGACTAAACTGCATTTAGAGGGTTCACAATATGTTGATTGATTCATGTCACCAAGATAACACGGCAAATTCCTTCTCTGATGAAAATTTCATCTCCATAGTTAGCTGTGGAAGGTAACAAATAACTAAATTACTTTGGGGAGCTCAAACTAGCTTTTAGGGAGGTAATGTCAAACAATGTTCCTTTAACATTATTATTCCACGAATCAGGTTTTGGTCAGGTGATGTTCATATTAGCAGAAGATAGGCTTTTGCTTAACTCAAAGTTAAGGACAAATGATCCAAAGCCCTTAATAATAAAGATTAATAAAAGAGAAAAAAAAATTCCCATACTAAATCGCATAGGTCAACTATAGTTGTCTAACCCTCTCATTTTATAGGTGAAGAAAATGAAGCCTAGAGTTGTTAAATGATTTAATAATCACACAGATAGAATTCAGGTCATCTCCTTTCAAATACAGAGTTTATTCCAAAGTGCTTAATAAAAAAAACATTTTTAACTAAATTGATGGGTGAGATGAATGTCAGTGAGGCTTCCAGACATGTTTCATTAAGTACAGCAGGGACGCTCTCGGAGATTCCCAGAAAACACCGTATCACACAGGAGCCTGGGAAGACATTCATGCACTGTGGAGTGCTGATAAATTTTTAACCGCTGGCTCTCAAAATGGACACAGTACACACTAACAAGTTTAATTTGCCTCATTAATATTTTCTCCATCACTTTCTTAAGTATAGACCATCAAAACAATAAATCTTGATTCGTAGCATTTCCAAAATATAAATGCTCACTCGGAAAAATCAACAATTTTTTGACCTACCGCCGACACATACGTAACGTCCCGCTTGGCTAGAGGGACTGAGCACCTAGTCTGGCTTTAGACACGACAAAGTGACACCAGAGGTCTGGGCGTGGTCTGAGAACACGAAAGGGGGGCGCGCCCTCTGCTGGCCAAGAAGCGCCAAGCACGGCGAACCGTAAGCCCGCCGGAAACTAAGTGAGCGGCTGATGTTTCCGGGGGGAGGAGAAGCGGAAGTACACACGTCCCATTGCCTTTTCTCGCTAGCAATGGCGTGTCGCGCGGTGTGGCGCCCCCGTTTACCGTGGAGTGGTGCGAGTGAGTGTCTTGAATTGCTTTCGGAGGGGAGAAATTGAAAGAGGTGGAAGGAGGAGGCAGGGTCTCTGGCCCAGGGTGGCCTCGGGACCTGGCGGTTGTGGAAGGACCTTTAGCGGCATCTCTGCAGGGCTCCATGCTTAAGGGGCAGGGAAGGGGCCGCGGCGGCGAGGTGGTCAGTTGTCCATGGTCCAGGCGAGGAGACCCAGGGGTCATCCGTGGACCTTCCTTGTGAAAAACAGTCAGATTTAGAGCTGGGATAAATGTTGAATTGCCTTTAATTTGATGCGTGAAAAAGCTTGTTTCAGACACTGCCATATGACCTTGGACTAGTCACCTGGAATCTGAGTCTCTTTCCTCTTCCGGGAAATTGACTTAATAACCCCATCCCTCTCTCACAGGCTCGTGAAAAAGGAGCTTTGTAAATTTTCCACGAATTTACAGCTCTCTCATGTTAGCTCTTTTACGGCATATACTTGAGGTACCTCGTAGCGATGGCCACCTTTGGGGATGGATTCTAAAATGCTCTTGGAGCCCCATCTCATCCGGCAGCTTTAGGGGGAAGTGATTTAGATGAAGTCTCTTAACTGCATTTTAATTGTTTGCCAGAGTTTATAGCCACAGCTCCTTCTTTTCAACTATCAGCTGCCGAGGCAGCTAAGATGCGAAATGAGCTCTTTGACGGAGAGAAAAAGAGGCAGCTGTCACTCAATCCTCGAACTGAGAAGATTGAAGTTAAGCACGTCGGAAAATCTGACCCTGGGGCTACATTTGTGATGAATAAAAATCTTTCAACTCCTTATAATTGCGCCATGCGTAAGTAAATCGCTTTCAATCAGTGATTGCAGTTGGACCGTTTTATAGGAATTGTACCATGCATGCTCCTCCTTCCACATTTATATAATCTCCTATTAGGTTGCCTCTACTGAAGCAGTTTCTTCTTAGCCTGTTAATGGTTGGATGTTGTTTTGATTAATTATCCAACTTTTTATAATAACAGGAATATTTTCTGCTGTAGGCTTCTGAAGTCAAAGTAGACCATATAGGGTGGCTGCTTGCCTTCTCTACTTCTGATCCAGGAAGATTCGAAACCCTAGTCTTTTTTTTTTCTGGTCATAGTCATGTTTTAAAAAACAAAACCAGCCCTTACACATGTTCTTTAAGGAAAAATTTAATTGAGCTTTTCATTTTGCTCCCTGAAACTGAATCCTTCCATCTAAAAAGAAAAACAGTCAAGCACAAATATCCATTACAGTGAACATGATGTGACATCCTGTCCTAGTAGCCCACGTACAATATTTTAATTAAATTTTATTTAATGAACAAAAAATGTTCAGTCAACAATTTTCTTATCCTCTCACCCCTCTTTAAAAAAACGAGAGGGAAAAACAAAATTCTTGTCACATGTGCACAGTAAAGAAAACATTCTCAAATTTGCTATGCCCAAAGAGACTGTGTGTCACAATCTATACCCAGCATCACTTCTCTGTCAGGAGGTGCGTTGCGTGCTTTATCCTTCCACAAGCAGGATTTGTTGTGGTGTTTTCAAAGTTCTTAAGGTTTGCAAAGTTTGTTTTTACATTGTTATTATGGTATAAATTGTTTTCCTTATTCTGTGCACTTCATTCTGCATCAATTAGTACAAGTTTTCACCAAAACTGTCCCTTTCATCATTTCTTATGGCACATAAGTCTTGATGGCAACAGCAAGTGGGAAATTGACCAACTATGAATCAGCCTGCTGTGCTGTATCATGACAGGTAGTGGTAATGAAATATTTTAATCTTGAAAACACAAAAACAGCTTAAACAAGAATATGTATACTAATTACCCAACCTTACTGCTAGTTGTGTTTTTTTCCTTTTCAGAAAACCCAGAGCACCAGTGATAAGATTAGTGTTTAATAATCTAGTCATCAGTTTATACTGGGGCGTATTCTCATCCTCTCCTATTGCCTTGATATTTGTTATACTATGGCACTGTCCTTCACATATGATGACAGTGTTACCAACTAGTATCAGAATAACTTTTGTCTTTGATTTTCTAGTACTGCTGGTGGATTTGATACATCCAAGCTTTGTTGCCACATTTCTTTTGTAACAAGCTTCATTCTTGCAAGAAATATGATTCTGAATTGTGTGCCTATAAAGACTTGTGTTTTTCCTGACTTCATGTGTAGATTTAGCCCTGAGAAACTTTTAGATTAAAAACTAATTTCTTGCCAAATGTAACCAGTCAGATTATTAATATTTTAATTATTTGGGAGGGGAACATTTTCTGCCATGGCCCAATGCCATTCTTATTTTGCTTTTTGTGGGTTATTTAATTACACAAGGTAGGTATGATACTGTAAATGATCCATTTAATTTTGTGTATGACAAAGAATACTTCAAGTAGATTGATTTTAGTAATGGACCGTTGTATTTTGGAATGTACTGACTTTTTAAAAGTTCACTAATATGCCTAATGATGTAACATTTTAAAACGTAAATCTTTTCTGTAATTTTGGTTGGACTTAGATCTATTGTGTATTTCCTTTTAACTCTTTAGATTTAAGTGAATGGTATTGCAAGAAATCCATTTTAGCTCTTGTGGATGGGCAGCCCTGGGACATGAATAAACCTCTGACCAAGTCATGTGAAATTAAGTTTCTTACTTTTAAAGATGAAGATCCTGAGGAAGTGAACAAGGTAGTATTATTTCTGAATTCAGTATTTTCTTTTTCATGAAGCCTGGTTTTCTTATGAAATTGGCCACGATAGCAATTCAGCAAACATTTAATTAGTGTCTGCTATATGCAAAGCACTTTGGGTATAAAGATGAAAAATTATGGAATCTAAATAATTTACAGTTTTGGCTGTAGGCATGTGGCATCTGCATAGCTACTAGGACAATATAGATGGTCTATGAAAAGAACAAAGGAGCAGTCAGGAAAATTTGAGGAGAAAGATTATATTCAGGTGAGGGGAGTAAGGGGAAAATTTGTGGATGTGACATCTTGAGTTTAGTATTCAAAAAAGTCATTTGAAAAAAAAAAAGACGAAAGGAGTATATTCTAGGTAAGGCGAGTGAAGTACACTAATGCCTGGAGATGGAGATTGAATTGAATCGGAGGAAACAGGTAGAAGTCAATTTGCCCAGAACATAAATTTGTGAAAGGGGTTAATGAAGAATAAATCTGGAAAGGGAGAGGGCCTTGGAGCCAGTTGTGGAGGGCCTGAAGTATACTAAGTAAATGCTTATTGATTTTTTGACGAGTAGGTTTAGGAGAATATTTTATTCTATTCTATAGGCAATAGAAAACCATTTCAAGTTTTTGAACATTGGTATTATATGGTCAGACCTGTTTACTGTATGTGCCACTCTATCACATTTGTATTCCCTGTATCTGAAAAGTTTTGCCTTCTCACCTCCACCTCTGGAAACCCTTAGCTTCCTTCAGGACACAGCACAGGTGCCGTCTCATAGACAAGGTTGTTTCCTTATTCCCCAATTCCAGTTGTTAATACTTTCTGCCTTTTAAAATTGCTTTGTAGCATTTTTAATTTTCTTTTTGTTTAAATTTCTCTGTACCTATTGTGTTCTGTCAGTAGAATATAAATTCCTTGAGGCCAGAGACTGTTTGATTTTTTCTTTGTATCTACTCAGTACCTAGCAATGTCTTCCAAGTTTTGTCCCCCAGATCTCTGATTTCATTGGGGTAGGAAATTCCCTATGCAGCTCATTAAATCATCTGCAATTTACAGTCTTAGTTGTCTGGGTTATTGAGAGGTTAAGTAACTTGCCTAGAGTCACATAGCATGTGTCAGAGGTAAAATTTGAACCAAAGTCTTCCTCTCTCAGAGGCTGTCCATTTCTATCCATTCCTCCAGGCTGCCTTTCTTGCACATAGTAGGTGCTTGATATTTATGAAGCACCGATCTATCCCTTAGGAAGATTAGTTTGGCAACTGTTTGAAAGGCTCTTGTGTGTAGAAAAGGGAGTTAATGATAGGCAGTGACTAGTTAAGTGATGGCTGCAATAGTCTGGGTCGGAAGTTATAAGAGTCTGAACTCATGTAATGCACAAATTTGGTCAGAGGTCTGTAAGAATTTATTATATTAGGTTTTTCATTAGTGAATAAATGTTCATAACATCAGTTTCCACATGGGTAGGAGAATGAGATACATTAAAGATGTTCTTCAAAGTATAATTTGATAGCTAGACTTCGTTTTATTTGCCTATTTAATGGCCTGTGGTCTTTGGCCAGGTCTTGGTGCCCTGGCGAGTTACATAGACCCCATTCTGACATTTCACTTCACTTCAACAGATTTTAAATGATGTGTGCAGAGCACAGTACTATGCACCAGGGTAAAGATGATGTTCAGATAAGCCTTGATATTCATGGATATCCAGTTGAGGGATAAGAGAAATATAGACAAGAATTAATTATATGGTAATTGCATTAGAGATTTGCTAAACAAAGTGATGCATGAAAGAATACTGTTACCTACAGAGGTAATATTTGAGTTGGATAGGAATTTAGCAGGGAAAGAAGAGCATTCTAGGAATACACAATATCAAAGGTGGGATTTAGGGCAGCTAGGTAGATAGAGTGCCGGGTGTGGAGTCAGGAAGACTCATCTTCCTCAGTTCAAATCTGGCTTCTGACATTTACTAGCTGTTTGACTTGGGCAAGTCATTTAATCCTGTTTGTCTCAGTTTTGTCATTTGTAAAATGAGCTGGAGAAGCAATTGTCAAACTACTTCAGTATCTTTGCCAAGAAAACCCCAGCTCGGGTCACAAAGATTTGGACAGGAGTGAAAATGACTGAACAGCAATAAAGGTGGCATTGCAGAAGTTTCCAAATTAGTCTCCTTGCTTCAAGTCTCTTTTTTTCCACATAACTTCCAAAGCAATTTTCCTGAAATTCAGGTTTGACCTATATGACCTACCTACTGTAAAACACCTGTGGTTCCTTATGACCTTCAGAATCAATTTATACTCCTTTGCCACTTGAAGCTCTTTCTATCTTTCTAATTTTACATATTACTTCCCTCTACATACTTTATTGTCCTGCCATACTTATTTTCTTTTCTCATACATGATGCTCCAACTCCCATCTCCATGCCATAGAATATTCTCCATCTTCACTTCTGCCTCTTGGTTTCCCTGTTGATAACAACTTAAATCTTACCTTCAGACTCTTCTGGGACCCTTTGCTGCTTGTGCCTTCCCATCTCTGTCTTGTATATTTGTATATGTGGATATGCTTGTATATAAATATATATGAAGTATACGAAAGTACAAGACTGGAAAGGCAAATTGGTGCCAGGTTGTGGAGAGCCTTCAGGGCCAAACAAAAGATGCTAAACTTTGTTCAGTGGAGTGACCAGATCTAACTGTAAGAAAAATCATTCTGATAACATTACAAAGGATGGAGTAGAAGGTGGCAAGGCCTATTTATAGTTCAACAACAACAGTGAATTATTACAGTGCTTTAGGCGGACGGTAGTGGCAGTGAAAATGCAGGAGGTGGAGATGAAATTGACAGGCTATGGTAATTGGTGAGGGAGAGGGAAGGGTAAGATGAACCAACTTTATGAACAGGGGAGATAGGGTCAGCAACATGCCACAGACAGAATAGTGACGTCAAAAGAAGGAGCAGATTTAGGGCAAAGCATGATAAACTCATTTGGAGATATGTTGAATTTGAGATAGGAGTGGGACATGCAGACAAAAATGAAACCTGTTTTTGGAATGAACAGTACTGCCCCAAAAGGAAGTGGCTTAAGGAGTAAGTTCAGATTTGAAGGAATGTAGGGTCCATTTGGTATAGTTATATGAATATAAAAATATGATGTATCACTTGCAAATTATTATTATATGTTTATATTTCTTTATATTTATGTGTTTAATATAATATTTAATATTCTGTTGTACAAATCAGAAGGTCTAAAAGCAAAATGGAGTTTACCTACTTGTTATTCTCTTTGTAATACTTAATCATTGAACTTGAGGAACACTGGTCAGAGGCACATCTGTGATGAAGAATATTATAGTGAAATGAAAGCTGTTTGTGGAATGGCTTTGCTCTAAATCAAGGGAATCAGTTTTATTGTGCTAAGGATTGTTTGGAAGTAAATTAGATTTTTTTCTTCTTAAGGAAATTTTACTCCTATGTCCACCTTTTATTTATGGTGGTAATATTTATTTGCTCTTAAAATGAGCCAGGCTATACATTTATAAAATTCACTTTAATTCAATAAGCATCCACTATGTTCTAGGCATTGTATTGGGCATCAGGGATACAAAAATGAAAATAGGTGTTGCCCTCAAAGAATTTACAGTCTGCTGGGGAAAGCTATATTAATTTTTCACTCATCAGCTTCTTAGAACAGTTCATTAGCTAGGTAACCTTATCTTAGAGTTAAAATGAATGACTGATAACAGGATGGTTGATAGCAATTTTTTTTTGTAGCAGGGCCAACAAAACTTTTAACTGCTATAATGTTGGTTCTTTCTAGTTTTATATGCCTTTCTTATTGTATAAATACATAATTTTAGTTTTTAGAGTTTTGTAATTTACAGAATCTATGCATATATATATTCATATATATATATGTTTATGCAGTGGTGTGCTGCTAAAATGTTTAACAACTGGCTCTCAGAAAAGAAAATATACTCAACACACTTGTAAGTTTAATCTGTGTTATTAACATCTTCTCTATCATTTTCTTAAGCGTCGACAATCATCAAAACAAATCAAACTCTAATTTCTAGCATTTGCTAATTTCTGAGGTATAAATGCTCACACTGAAAATTTAAGTCAGTTCTTGAAAACTAGTACTGAACTGACTTGAGTATACCTCTGTGTTTAACCATAACTATAGTAATGAATAAGACCTTATAAGGATCTTTACATATTGTAAGTTATTTCTCCTTCATCTGTTGAATCTGTTAGCATTTCACTCAAAGGAAGAAGAGCCATAAGTATTTTTATGTGGCCTTTGAATCCTCGTTTGAGGGAATAAACTCATTTGCCATGTAAATTATTAATGTCCCTTGCTTTTGCTTTTATTATTAAAATTACCCAAGGAGGCGTCTCTTTCTTCTAATAATGACTTCATGGATAACTTCTCATCAGGGTTCATACTGCCCCATTACTCTTGACATCATAGGTAAGACACTCCATATCCCCTCTGTTAGCTAACCTTGGGGAAATCAAGTAATAATGCAGTCCCGTACTCTTATTCTCCTCAGCCAGCTATTGCACTTAAAGATTTCAAGCCTTCAAGGATGTAGAAGTAAAAATAATAGATGACATCTTTCTTTCCCACCAGTCACCAACTAGAACTACTAAAAATGAGGGAACACAAATCAAGAGATGAGTTTGTTCCTGTACAAAAAGGGAAAACTGGGAATCCATCTTTGTTTTTGTTTTTAATTCAATTTTATTTTATTTTCAGTTCCAAATTCTTTCCTTCTCATCTCTCCTTTCTCCCCCCCTCCCCCATTATTACATGGTAGAAACTGGCAGATATTTGAGAGATTTTTCCTAAATGGTTGCTGACCTGGATTTTAATGTCATACGGATTCTCTGACATTGTACAATTCTTCGGTTTTTAAATCCCTTCATAGCCTCCCCCTTTCCAACCTTGTCAGTCTTTTTATACTTTTTATACTTTTATACTTTTTGTACTCTATTGTGTTTCATTGATGCTGGCCTTCTTGCTGTTCCTTGAACGAAATAATCCATTTTTCAACTGTAAATTTTCACTGGTTGTCCCCCTGCCTGGATTTCTCTCTCTTCTCATCTCTGCCTCCTAGCTTCTGTGGTTTCCTTCAGGAAGCCTTTCCTAATCTCCCTTAATGCTAGTTTCATCCGTCTCTTCATTTTCTCCAATTTAATGTATGATTTGTATGAACATAGTTGTTTACATTTGTCTCCCTGTTACACTGTGAACACCTTAAGAGCAGATGATTTTTTGCCTTCATGTTCCTACTGCCTAGCATAGTACCTGGAACACAGTAGGTGCTTAATATAAACACTTGTTGGCTTGACTTGACGTTGAACTATTTTATTGTAATATATTTATATTTACTTTATTTTAGGCCTATTGGCGTTCTTGTGCCATGATGATGGGGTGTGTGATAGAAAGGGCATTCAAAGATGAATACACAGTTACTTTAGTCAGAGTTCCAGAAATTCCAGGTAATATAAATATTCTACTAACCTAATTAGAGTTCAGAAAATTTGTGTGGTATTTGGATACCTGTTTCTAGGGATGTGGAGTGTTTAGTCACCAGGAATGGTAGTATGGTGTAATAGTGGAAAGAGTGCTGGATGGGGAAATCAGAGGGCCTTAGGTGGAGATCCCACCTTTGACAATGGCTATGTTACTGTGAGCTTAACTTCTCTGAGCCTCAGTTTCCTTTTCTTGGGATAATGTAAGTAGTTCTTGCTTCATAGGGTAGTTGTGAGGATCAACTGAGGTAAAGTAGGTAAGGTGTTTTTACAAACTTTAACAAGCTATGTAAATTTCTTTTCTATCTATGAGAAAATTCATCAACATAGGATATAAAAGAAAGCAATCTTCAAAGGTCAGCAATTAAACATAAAAGAGTAGGTGGAAGATAATGTTTCAAAAGACTGAAATTCATAGGCTTTAAAATGTATTGAAACTGGAAACAGTACACTTTTTAAGATTCTCTTTTATTTTCAATTCTTCATTCTCTCCCTTCTCTCCTCCTGTTGAGAAAGCAAGAAAAACAAAACTCCTGTTACAAGCATGCATAGTCAAGCAAAACAGTTCTGCATTGGCCAAGAACAATAGATGTATGGTATTTTAGCTGGGCATAGGAGTGGAGGAAATGAGGTCATACAAAGGCATGTAGGGAAGGGCAGGGTGTATTTGATGTATTTCTCTAGAAATAACTGTGTCTGAAATTTAAGAATGCCAGAAAACCAAAGATACTGGTTTTCTGTAGAGTCTCAGTGCGAGAACACCTTTCCTTTATCTGCAGCTTTGGCTAAGTTACTTGGTGGCGAAGATATTTATTTTCTAGAATTTCTATAAACTAAGATTGATTTCAAAGGACTAATGGTCACTGTCCTAAATTAATTTACTGCAGTGACTACACGAAAACTATATGTAATATTCTGTTTTAAGAGGGTTTTTTTTTGACAATTGTAACTGACAGCCCCTATTAGTATTACTCTCTGGATGGAGTCAACCCATTTCCCCCCTCTTTTATGTCTGTACATGCTGTTTTATATGTGTAGGGAATAACTACATTAGAATTCTAATGTAGCTTCTTAATTTCTTCACTGATGCAGCTACTTAATTTCGACTTAATTCTCTTCAAGAATTGCTTAGCACAGTGAAGATTAAGGATCTTAACTGTGGTCACACAAGTATGAATCAGAGATAGGACTTAAACCCCAGTTCTTCTGACTTCAAGGTTATGCATATATTATGCTGTGCTTATCACTCCAGCATATTATTTATATGAAAAAACCCTCATGAAGTGATGCATTTGTAAGTCCTTCTCATTTGAGAGTCTCCTTATTTAGAGTATACTTGCATAGTACTATAACTTTTTGAATATGTGTACAATATTACTTCAATGTGCTATTTCACCCATGTTATCTACACTGTTATCTGCTGTCCCTGTTGATACAGATAGTAAATACTCTGAGAGTCTGGCTGAAAAGTTATCACCCTGTGGCCAGCCTGGGGATGATCTAGGTTTAGCTTGGGTGGGTCCTTAGAAGACAGACTTGACAGAACATCACAAAATCTCTACGTTTATAACCTTTCTATAGTGATCGGATGTTACAGAGCTTGCATACTTTCAAGAACTCAAGATCACCTCCACATTATGATGAGGCTTTGAAGTAGCACTTTAGGGATCAATACAAATGTTCTGATAATTTGCATTGGATGAAGGGGAAATTAAGTCTTGTGAGAGATGACTTGGTACATAGTGCTTCCTTTTAAGGCAAGAGGGCTGTTGAAATCAGGCATCTACTGTGATGATTGTAGCAATTCTTTTGATTTTTAAGTTTGGGAGAAATTGCTAATTATATTTTGTAGACTGAAATGTACATCTATTTCAGATGGAAATTTTTTTCTTACCAAAGCTAACATTTATTTTGATTTTGCTTTCATTTGTAGTGATTGCTGGAGCCTTCTGCTACGATGTCATTTTGGACAAAAGACTCGATGAATGGATTCCAACACCTGTAAGTGCCTTTTACTTTGGGAAAAATTCTTTTATGGAACTATTTTGTCTCCTAGAATGACTTTCTAGAAATAAGTATTAGAGAGTTTGATGGTATTTCTTAACAATGCATTTTGAAAAGTTAACAATATGTCACACAAATTTTAAATATGTGCAGGTATGGAGAATTTGTGATAGTAAATGTGTAAGAGAGATTGTTGCTCTTTTAGCAGCTAGCTGTGTGGCCTTAGGCAAGTCACTTTCCCTTTCTAGATCAATTTCTGTATCACAAAAATGACCTGATGATACTGTAATCTCACATTTGTAGTGACCTTTTACCACAGGAGTCTTGTTTCTATTCCCTGAGTGATCTTCAGTGCTAACCTTATCCTTGGTGAGCCCAGACTAGTCAGGGCAGCCTCTCTGAGACTAGGTTGGGATTGGAGGACCTGGGCTATTAGCATAGTTGACTTTTTCCCCAACCCATTCTGCAGTCCTCATAATTTGATGCTCATAGTCTACCCACGACTTGAGCAGCAGTTTGATGCAGCTGAGCAGAAAGAAACAAGCCTGAAAGAAGGGTAATACATGTCGAGAGAAAGATTGGTTTTAAGCAGATCATAGAATTAATTATACAGTGAGCTGGAAAGGACCTGAGTTATTTTCTATTTTAGGTATTCTGAAGGTGAGCTGGCAGATACATTAACCAGGTAGCCTAGGATTCCCATTCAGAAAGTTTAGTAGGGGAAAACAAGCAGGTCATGAAAGTGGCCAAGGGATGAACTTCAAGAAGCAGAGGTGAGGTGAGGGAGAGAGAAGCAGGTATTCCCAGGCCAGGGCATACACCAGGGAGGTAAGTTTAAAATTCGAAAAGTCAGGCAGTAGATGTTGGAGTCAAGGAAGGGAATTTAGGCAACTAGAGACAAGAATGATGCTTGATAATCAGACCAGCCATTCTCTGAACCAGGGTGTGCTTACATTTTTCCTACCTGAGGCTGCCAGCAAATGTTGAAGGTATTGAACCTTCAAATGATGTCACGTAGCTAGATGTCATGTGCAGGGGTTGTGGAGAAGAAGAGGAAAGCAGTTTCTGACAGGCGTTGAAATTGATCGCTTTTTCATGCTAAAAAAATTAGGAAGCATTGCCTATGTCTATGGAAATTAATGTGGAATATATGATAGCAGTGTCAAGGATGTGAGCTACTTAAATTATCTTGATTCTTGTGAATATTTTAGGCATTCATTTATCTTAATGATCAGTGATAGACATGATGCTTCAGTGTGTGTGCATGTATATTTTCTGTCATATACCAGGGTAAAGGAAGACGACCAGATAAAAGTTCTTTCAGCTGAAGTAATACTTCATACTTTAATATGTGCCTTCCACATTAAATATAAATTTCTTGAAGGCAGAAAATGTTTCAGTTTTTAATTTTTTGAAATCTTCAATTTCAGTTTTAAACTCTATTCATAATGCTTAACACATAGTAGACCCTTAATGAATGCTTGTTGATTGATTGAAAACAAAACATATAACTATATTATATGGAAGTGAAGGAGTATGCTTAAAAGCTCAGCCACCACTTTACTTTTCAGTAGAAGATTATGGTGAACTGACTCTGAATTGTTACCCATTTGGTATAGGAATGTGTAGGAATTACATGTGCTTAAAACGAACTCATTATTTCCTACCCCACTGTATATCTCAGGGCTAATAAATGAAACCTGATAGTAAGTCAGTCAGGCAGTCAACAAGCATTTGTTATGGGTATTGGACTAAGAAGTACAGGGAATAAAGAGGCAAGATGAGTCCTCAAGGATCTTATATCCTAATAAGAGAGACAGCATGTAAATAACTACGTATATGGGATCTTTGCAGAGCGGATGGAAGACAGTTTCAGAGGGGAAGGCATTGCTAGCTGGGGGCACTGGGAAAGGGCTCCTGCTGAAGGTGGCATTTGAGTTGAGTCTTGAAAGAAGTCTGAGAAACTAAGAGGCAGAGATGAGGAGGGAGAGTATTCCAGGTATGAGGGACAGCTAGAGAAAGGCTTGGAGACAGGAGGTGTCTCAGGAGAGCTTGAATATAAGGGATCCCCAGGCCAGATATCAATGGTACTATCAGGAAAAAAAGGAAATGATTTTGAACTTAGGAAAAAAAAACTGGTTTCAAAAATTAAAATTTGACCATTTTTTAAGAATATCAGAGTAACTCTTTTTTGACTTGTAAAATTAAAATTTTCTAAAATATATTTTAGAATAAGATTTTATTAATGTCTTTTTTATCACCTCAGTATTCCTACTTCCTCCTTCTCCAAGAGAGCAATCCTATATAGCAAATATTATTTTTAAAAGAGGAAAAAAAAACGTAGAGATTTTGTGATGTTCTGTCAAGTCTGTCTTCTAAGAACCCACCCAGGCTAAACCTAGTTTACTTTTCAGCCAGACTCTCAAGAGTATTTACTATCTGTATCAACAGGGACAGCAGATAACAGTATAGATAACATGGGTGAACATAACTAAATAATAGATAAAAAGTCTTAATATTTGTGCAGTATACGATACTTGTAGATCTCCCACATCTGCAGAGGGGTGGGATGAGAGTGTCTTCTCATCTCCCTTCTTTTGAGCTGTACTTGTTCTTTATAATTTTGTGTCATTCCCTTTTAATTTTTTTTGTGGTTCTTTCCACTTATATTTTTGTGGTCATTGTGATATTGTTTTCTTGGCTGTACTTTATTTTGCATCAGTTTATGTGTATGTGTCTACATATATGCATACATACATATATACATATGTATATACATATAGACACACACATGCTTCTCTACTGACCTTACGTTCATAATTTCTTACAGTACTGTAATATTCTCTTACATTTGTGTATCAGTTTGTTTAGCCATTTTCCAATCAATGAGCCTCTGCTTTGTTTTCAGTTCTTTGCTATTATCGGAAGTCCTATAAATATTTTGATGTATATGGGGATTTTCTTTTTATCAGTAACCTCTTTGAGGTATTAACCTAGTAATGGAATCTCTGGGTCAAAGGGCATGAACATTTTAGTCACTTTGCATAATTCCAGCTTGCTTTCCAAAATGATTATACTGATTCACAGCACCACCAATAATTCACCAGTGTGTCTAGCTTACAACCTTTTAAACATTGACTGTTCTTATCTTTTGTCATATTTGCCATCCAAACCATCTGGTAATAGTTAAAAATACATCGTTAGTAGCATTCTTTCACATGGTTATAGTTTGAGTAATTCTTTGAGTCATGTTTGTTCATATCCTTTGAACACTTAAATATTGGGGATACACCCACACACAGGTATGTATCTCGTTCTTTGCATTATATCACTTGCATATAATTGATATGTTGTTTATATTTATGCACATATAGACTCGTGTGTATATATAAATGTATATATCTGTATATATAGATACACACACACACACACACACACACACACACACACACATTTTATATATCTTGGATACCAAACTCTTATCAGAACAATTTGATACAATTTCTTCCCCATTCAACCACTTCCCCTTTCCCATATGCATTAATTTTTTCTGTGCAGAAGCTTTTTAGTTTCATGTAATTAAAGTTACCTGTTATTTTTTGTAATTGCCTCTAAAGCTTGTGTAGTTTAAAAAACCCACCTATCTGTAGCTGCAAGCAGCACATAATCTGTTTCCCTTCTAATTTTTTGATAGTCTAATCTTTAATATTAAGTTTGCATTTCCCTTTAGAATGTATCATGGCATTTAGTGCAAGCTGTTGATCTAAACCTAATTTCTGCCAATTTACTTTCAGTTTTCCCTACAATTTTTATCAAAAAGTGAATTCTTTCCTAAGTAATTTTTACTGTTTGGTTTATTAAACACTGGATTATTGAGTTCCATTGTTTTTTATTCTTCCTTGTCTAATCTATTCCTTTGATTTACCTTTATATTTTTAACCAATACCAGATCTTTGTCCTTTATTCTTTTCATAATTTCTCATGATAGTCTAGATTTTTATTTTTCCAAAAGAAATTTGTTATTGTTTTATCTCATTCTGTTTATTTCCCCCCCCAATTAGAAGCAAAAACAATTTTTAACATTTTTTTTTTTTTTACATTTTGAGTTCCAGATTTTCTCCATCCCTCCCCATCCTCACTGAGAAGGCAAATGATTTGATATTGGGTATGCAAGTGCAGTCATGCAAAACATATTGCCATGTTAGTCATGTTATGAAAAAAAAAACAGCACAGACTCTCCCCACCCAAAAAACAAAACAAACAAACACGAGAAAAATTAAGAAAGCGAAGAAAAAATATGCTTCAACCTGCATTCAGACTCCATCAGTTCTTTCTCTGGAGATAAGTAGCATTTTTCATCATAAGTTCTTCAGAGTGGTCTTGGGTCATTGTATTGCTGAGAATAGCTAAATCATTCACAGTTGATCATGTACAGGAATGCTGTTACTATGTACAGTGTTCTCCTGGTTCTGTTCATTTCACTTTGCCTCAGTTCTTGTAAGTCTTGAGGTTTTTCTGAGAGCATCCTCGTCCTTTCTTAAAGTACAGTAGTATTCTATCACAGTCATATACACCAGTTTGTTCAGCCATTCCTCCATTAATGGGCATCCCCTCAATTTCCAATTCTTTGCCACCATCTGTTATAAATATTGTTGTACCTATGGGTCCTTTTCCTCTTCCTTTTTTTTTTTAATCTTTTTGGAATACAGACCTAGTAGTGATATTGCTTGGTCAAAGGGTATGCATGGTTTTATAGCCTTTTGGGTGTAGTTCCAAATTGCTCTATAGAATAGTTGAATCAGTATACAACTTCACCAATAGTGCATTAGTCTCAATTTTCCCACTCTAACATTTATCATTTTCTTTCTTTGCCATATTAGCTAATTTGGTAGCTATGTGGTCTTAGCCCAGAGTTGTTTTAATTTGCATTTCTTTAATCAGTAGTGATTTAGAGCATTTTTCCATACAATCATTGATAGCTCTGATTATTTTGTCTAAAGTCTGCCTGTTCATATCCTTTGACCATTTATCAGTCGAGGAATGGCTCTAATTTTTTTTATAAATTTGACTCAGTTCTCTATGTATTTGAGAAATGAGGTCTTTATCAGAGAAACTTGTAAATTTTTTTTCACAGTTATGATTACTGTGTATTTCCTTCCATCCTATTTTTTTCCCATTTATCCTACTCTCTCCTTTTATCCTGTCCGTTCTCAAAAGTTTTTTCCTTGTCTTTTACCTTCCCCAATCAGCCTTCCATTCTATTACCACCCTTGTCTTGTCCCTTTCCCTTGCTGCTTTTCTGTAGGGTAAGATTGATTTCTATACCCATTTGAGTATGTCTGTTCTTCCCTTTTTGAGCCATTTCTGATGAGAGTAAGGTTCAAGCATTCCCCACCACCTCCCCCACTCCTCCCCCCCGTAAAAACTCTTGTCTCTTTTATGTGAGGTAATTTACCCCATTCCATCTCTCCCTTTCCCTTTTTCCCAGTGTGTTCTTCTTTCTCACCCTTAATTTTATTTTTTTAATTATCATCCCTATCATATTCAACTCACACCTGTACCTTCTGTCTATATATACTCCTAGCTTCTCTAATAATGAAAAAGTTCATATGAGTTACAAATATCATCTTCCCATGTAAGAATATAAGCAGTTTAACCTTATTAAGTCCCTTATGGTTTCCCTTTATGTTTCTCTTGAGTTTTGTATTTGAAAGTCACATTTTCTATTCAGCTCTGGTGTTTTCATCAGAAAGTCCTCTATTTTGTCATATTTGCTTGAAAGTCCTCTATTTCATTGGATTCCCATTTTTTCTCCCTGAGGGATTATCCTCAGTTTTTCTGGATAGGTAATTCTTGGTTGTAATCCTAGCCCCTTTGCCCTCTGGAATATCATATTCCAGCCCTCAGATCCTTTAATGTAGTAGCTGCTAAATCTTGTGTTATCTTGACTGTGACTCCATGATTCTTAAATTATTTCTTTCTGGCTGCTTGTAGTATTTTTTCCTTGACCTGGGAGCTCTGGAATTTGGCTAATTCCTAGGAGTCTTCATTTTGGGATCTCTTTCAGGGGGTGGTTGGTAGATTCTTTCAATTTCTATTTTATCCTCTGGTTCTAGAATGTCAGGGCAGTTTTCTTCGATAATTTCTTGAACGATGATGGCTAGGCTCTTTTTTTGATCATGGCTTCCAGGAAGTTCAGTCATTTAAAAATTCTCTCTCCTGGATTTATTTTATTTATATTTATATTTTATGTTTATATATAACTTGTATATAAATATAAATGTATATTTATAATATATTTATATTTATGTTGTATTTGTTTATATTTATTTTCCAGGTCATTTGTTTTTCCAATGAGATATTTCATATTTTCTTCTGTTTTTTTCATTCTTAATTGTTCTATTGTTTTATTGTTTCTTAATGTTTCAAAATCATTAGTCACTTGCTAAGTTCTAATTTTTAAGGAATTATTGTCTTGTTTTATTGCTTCTTAATGTTTCAAAGTTATTAGTCACTTCCCGAGTTCTAATTTTTAAGGAATTATTTTCTTCAGTGAGTTTTTTTACCTCCTTTTCCATCTGGCCAATTCTACTTTTTAAGGAGCTCTTCAGTGATTTTTTTGCACCTCTTTTTCCATTTGGCCAATTCTGCTTTTCAAGGCATTCTTCTTCTCATTGAAATTTTATGCCTTTTTTTTTTTTAACCATTTGGCCTATTCTATTTTTTAAGGTGTTATTTTCTTCAGTATTTTTTATGGCTCCCTTATCAAACTGTTGATTCTTTTTTCACTATTTTTTTTTTTTTTGCACCACTCATTTCTCTTCTCAATTTTTTCTCTGCTTTGCTTACTTGTTTCTTAAAATCTTTTTTGAGCTCTTCCATGGCCTGAGACCAATTCATATTTTTCTTTGAAGCTTTGATGTAGGAGTTTTGACTTTGTTGTCCTTTTCTGAGTGTGTATTTTAATCTTCCTTGTTACCACAGTAACTTTTTATAGTCAGTTTCTTTTTCTCTGGTTTGCTCGTTTTTCCAGCCTATTTCTTGACTTATAATTCTTTGCTAAAGTGGGGCTTTGCTTCCAGGGTAGAGGGCTCCCTGTCCCAAGCTTTAGAGCTTTTGTGCTGCTGTTTTTAGAGATATTTCTAGATTTCTAGTTTCTCTAAGTTTCCAGTTCTTCTAAGATGATATGGTCTATGGAGAAATGTGTTTACTACTCCCCTGGCTTGTGCTCTGATCTGTGAATGACCACAAGCACTCTTTTCTCTCCTGGAACTGTGAAGACAGTCCCCAATCCATAGTGGCTGCAAGCTCTGGTGTGCTGGTGCTCCTCCCAGCCTCCACAGGGACTGCCACCCTGTGACCTGGATCTGAGTATGGACAAAGCAACGTGGTTCTGCCTCCAGTGTCAGCAAAGAGTCTTGTAATCTGTTCAGTTGTTTGATTCCCTTACCATCTGTATTCTGAGAGCTCCTAATCTTTCTTGAAGGAGAGAATTGACACTGTCATTCTATGAAGCAAACCTTTCTCTATTCTTAAACTCTTGCCAGCCATAATGTCTTCCTTCTAAGTCCATCTTTGGTGGGGAGAGATGCTAGGCATATTCCATTTAATATGATTAAGTTCTCATTCTATTGGTCTTACTAAATCAGAATTAGATTAAAAAAAACAACTCATTTTCAGTCTAACATTTCTAAGAATTTACAAGAAGTTGCATAAAATTATTTACCTGAATCTTTGTTTTTAGTTTAAGAAATGTAGCCATTATTTTTGAAAGATAGGGGCTGGAATAATTTATATTAAAATTAGTGAATGCAGCACATTCTTTGGAAGACTCTACTAATCTGGAATTGTGATACTTCAAAAGCCATCTTAATGATATGCTAAAGAAAAATAAATTTCCACAAAAAACAAAATAGCTAAAGTTTTTATTTTTAAAAATGTAGTCAGTGCCACCAGGGCACAGGGCCCCCAAGACCTGGCTTGAGTCAGTGGAGGCTGAAAGCCTGCTGTGACCCTGCTAACCCTGTGAGTTCTTAGTTCATTCAGCACATTGGGGAAACCAAAAGTGCTGACAAGGTGCCATCAAAGTGCCATGGATGCCAAGGTGCCATGGATGCAATAGAAGAAGATGACATCTATATTCTGAATCATGAAAAGGCTCAGAGGAGAGATGCCATTACTCCAATGTCAGTCTATGCAGGAGTTAAACGCATGGCTTCACACTTTGCTGTTGGTCCAACATTGACTTCAAAAAGAGACTAAAGGATTCAGAGAAGGGGAATTCCCTCTTAAAGAAAAGAGTAAGATTTCTGGAAGAAAATCTTCTTGAAACCTGGTTAGATAAAAGAATAAGCTCAGTGGGATGAGAAAAAGCAAACAAGACCTGTCATGCTTATCAGGAGGTTTGCCTAAACAAAGATGATTTGAAAAGCAATTTGGATAAAATGCATAAAGATGATTCTGAGTCTTGGAAGGTATTAAATGAACAGCTACAGACTAAAGAACATTTCTAGTTTGGACTGAGGTTGAAATTCAGCAAGTGATGAGGAATGTAAAGTGACTTTCATACAACTGGGAGGTAGAAAAGTTGAGCAGTGACCTGAAAATCTATGATTTGGAACAGGAGCTGGGACTGATGAGAAAGGACTGTAGTAGTCTAAGAACAGAATTGCAAAAATCTAAACATAAGATCAGCCTTAGGAAACCATCTCAATAACACAGACTTCAAGAGGCCAAGCTTTCCAAGTAATAATATGCAACATGCCTATTGGGAACTTAAGAGAGAAATGTTTTGTGACTAATAAGAAAATCAACTCTATCTCCAATCAAGACAGGCCAGCTGTCACTGGAAACCTGATTTTAGCCATTCTTTTGAAGAGCAGCTTGCTCTTTATCATCAAGATCTTGTGACTTGAAGTTGCCAAATCAGAGAATAACATTCCAGGCTACCTGTTCTGTGCTTTGGCTTTAGTAGACATATACTGACCAACTTCACCTGTAAAGGCATCTCTGATACCTTGTTCTGTATTCTGTTTTTCTTGTGACTTTGGTGCGATGGCTCCATATGATCTTTTACCGCAACTTCTTCATGTAAGAACAAAAGAAGGTACCTAGACTTGTGTTTTTTTAAGTTCATGGTATGCCATATAACTAAAGTCTTCTCAATTTTTGCATATTTTTGAAAAAGAAACATTTTGTTGGAAAAAAATTGTTTAATAAAAAGTACATTAAGTGTGATAGTGTTCTTTCCTTTTCCCTTTATTAATGAATTCAGATACACAGAAAGTCAATGTAGAGTTTCATCAGTGGCATTTACATATTGGAATCTTTATCAGTCATCCACTTGCATTGTATTAAACCAACAGAAAGGCATTTTTAAAATGGGATTTTTCTGTAATTCATGGTAGGATTGTATTGAGTTGTATTTTTTATCAAACCTTTCTAAATGGCACGATTCTAACAGGATAATTAAAATTATTAGCTACTAAGATGAATTCCTTAAGGATTAGTAGGAGCTAATTTTGTTAATGTGTATACAAGATCATAATTACATTTATATTCTTTATAAATATTCTGTAATTCTAACTTTTCAGTAATTTAGAATGGTTTTTTCATCAACCAGTCTGAATGATTTTAAGTTTTTACCGTACATGATTTGTATAGAGTAGAAATATAGTATGTGTGTATATATATGTGTATATATACACACATACATATATATTAGAAGAGCGTACACAAATTTCAAGCTAACAATTTTGAAATTTTGTGTTGTGAAACGTTACTGAATGTTAATACTTTAATTTTAAAGGAACACCTGCGTTCTTTCACAAAGGATGCTCATGCCTTAATTAATAGAGATCTTCCATTTGAAACTTTGGAAGTTGAAGCAAAACTGGCTTTAGAAATCTTCCAACACAACAAGTAAGTGCTCATTTTTGAAAATTGCGAAATCTTAAATGATCCAGAATTATTATATGAATGAAATCTTATTCTTTAAAACCCTTTTTAAAATAGCTACATAAGAAAGAAACTTTTCAACCTCAGTTGTTCAACCTCAGTTCTAAGCTTGTCTTTTTCACTCCCAACTTAAGTACCCTTAAACTTTTCTTTGCTCTTTGTTTACTTCAGTGAGGTATGCTGGATTTTTTTATTATTCTGTTTTTTTCTCAAAACACTCTGTTCTTTTCTTTTAAAGACCTAATTTTTCCAAGACTTATCTCTCAAACTGTCCCAAAGTATATTAAGAGCAAAAACCAAGCAACATAAATCACAGTTACCATTATGTTCCGTATCCCACCTCTGTGCCTTTGACAAAGCTCTTGACAAGTCATGGCAGTGCCTGGAATGCAAACTCTCCTTCCACTTCTTAGAATGTCTAGCCTCTTTCAAAACTTAGCCCAAATGCCACTTCTTACATGAGTTCTTTTCCAGTTCTCCTAGCTGTGTGTCTTCATTCCCCTTTTTCCCACCCAAAAATACCTCGTGTGTGTGTGTGTGTGTGTGTGTGTGTGTGTGTCTGTATGCATGAGTACATGACTATATATTTACATATTCTCCTTCTAGAATTTATGCTCCCTGAAAACTGAGTATTTCATTTTTGTTTTTGTAACCTCAGTGCTTGGCAAAATGCCTGGTATATAGTAGGTGTTTAAAAATGCTTGTTGATTGATTAGCCATAACATTTGATTCTATGAAAAGCTCAATACTCCTCTCTGTATACTTTCAAGTTTTAGCCAAATTAGATTGGTGTCCTCTGGAGCACATTTAGATGAAGGTGGCTAGGAGGGCAGTATTGGAAACTATGTTATGGTGGGCTGGGGCTAACTTGGGTAGTCCCCTGGTAATTTGGGTCCAATGTTGGAATAAGTGAAATAATCATGGGTTGTTGATTTGCTCTATACCAGCAACCCTCAGTTTTCCCTGGTCTACCAGTCAGAACATCTTCCTCCCTGGGTGTACTTTTGGAGAAAGAATATCAAGTTTCTTTCCCATTAGAAGCTTCTGGTTCAGGAGCTGTCCATTGTTTCACAGGAGCTGGATAAGGACTTGACCTCATCTTCATCTGGGAACTCGGGATTACAACCATATGACTTTTGTGAATGTGCCTTTACCTGGAAGAAAAGGGAGCCCTTAGCTAACTTGTCAGTAATCTTGGTTGTGACAGTTTTACCTACCACATGTGAGGCCCCTTCCCTGACTTCTACGAAGTGAGACACTTGACCTTGGCGGTCAGGGTTGTGATGATAAAGCTGTGGATTTAAAAGGGGTAAGTTTCTTGCCCTGAGATAGGTTGTGAGGGCCAATTTGCTAGTTGGGGACAAGTTAAGGGCTCCTGGATTAGATGGATAGTCTGATAGTTATAAGAGGCACAATTGGACAGGAGTAGCTGTCTTGTCCTTAGGGGAATCATGGCTCCTATAAGTCTCAGATTCTGTTCTTTTCTCTGATATGTAATAACTCTTTGGTTCTGGATAAACTACTTAGCTCCCAAAGTCACAATTTCCTGATGTGTAGAATGGAATAACAGTACTTATATGCACCCTCACTGAGTTTTATGAGATAGGCACTTTGTAAACATGAAAAAAACATGCAGAAGTATATCATTCTTTCCCCACTCATACTTGCCTGGCTCAGATAAGGGCTGATACCTTGGAAGTATAGGAATGGGACTTTGCTGGATGAAGGTTCTGGTAGCATATACTCCTGTGTTGCTAAGGTGTGCAATGGAGATCAGGAGGGGTAGGAAGTTATGTAGCAACTCCTTTGGGCAGTGTTTAAAATGGAGAGGGGAAACGTATTGTTCTCTGGAGGCTTTAGTTTTCAGGGGATAATGTGTAGTTAATGGGTAAGGACTTGTAAGTGGATTGGCTTCTTTGTAAGCTGTGACTTCTGTGGGCACCTGTGACGGGAGTTTCTGCTGTTGGAGAATGAGGATTATTTGGGAGGTGAGTCATTGATAAGTGGGGAAGTTTTCTATATAATTGGCTCAGTCTGTCTTTACCTCAGTTTCATCATCAGTAATATGAGAGACTTTGATAAGATTCCTTGAGTTCCTTTCCAGCTCTAAATCTGTAATCCTTTCATCGTACTGCTTTCACCTTGTACATTAACATTGTCATCATCCACTAGACCGAGATTTGACTCTTTTCATTAATGTCTTAAGATACATTTGCGTCTTTGTGTTCATCGCTATGTAAAGCCAATTTTTATCTGTCAATAGGGAACTCACTTACTGAAGAGAAATTCTTTTATCACAATGACAAAAGGAAGAAACAAGCATTTATTAAGTGCCCACTATGTGCCAGGTACTGTGCTAAGTGCTTTACAAGTATTATCTCATTTGATCCTTACAACAGTCTTAGGAGTTAGGTTCTATTATTATCCCCATTTTATAGTTGAGGAAACTGAGGTAAGCAGAGGTTGATTTACTTAGGGTAACACAACTATTAAGTTCTGAGGTCAAATTTGAACTCAGGGCTTCCAGAATCCAGGCTTAATGCACTATTGATTGCAACACTTAGCTGCTGCTATCCAATTTGTACTTTTATTGCCAGAAAACTCCAACCTTAATTTATTTTTCAACTGCAGTAACTAGGTTTATATGTGGTACCTAATAGCATCTATTACTTTTTTCCTTTTAGTAGGTTTTGTTCATTTTTTATTTTTTATTGTTCTCGATTGTATTTTATTTAATTTTTTAATCCTTGTCAAATCTTTTTTGGAAATAGAGAGGCCATATACTCTAAATAAAGTAAGATGTCAGAAACCATTGTATTATCTTTAGTCTGGGCCATTCTTTAAAATCAACTGGACTGTTCCATAGCCTGGAGGATTGAGAGTTGAATTTAATCTATGAAAAACAGAGATGATTATCTTAGCAGATAAAGCTCTTAAATTTCTTTCACTTAAATTATTTAAACTTTTTTTAGTTATGATTTAGTTATGATTCTGTTAATAATATGGAAAAGTATCATTAAATTATTAGCCAAATGTATTACATGTGAATTAAAATACATCCAAAAAATGGATGTGAAAACTTATAAGTATTAGTAAAAGTTAAAAGAATATTTGATGCATGTGATTCTGAATTTTTAAAGGTAGTTGTAATTTAATAATCTTTTATTGTTTGATGAAGTCAAACACCAGGATATAGTGTACCGATGTGAATATCTAGGTAAATTTTTCCTTAATGTCATGTTTAGTCATATAGGATCCAGAAATGAACTGGGATGTATGTGGGGTATCCCTTATTTGGGGGAATTCCTAGAACATTAGAATAGTTACACAACCAAATCAGGAGTTTTCCTAAACTCTGGGACTGAGCTCAACTTTCAGGGCTTTCTGTAATGGATCCAAACTCCATGGGCTACTGTTCAAAACTGACCTAATCTTCTAGGAATCATTCTATGCCTGCAATGATCTGGAGTCCTTTTATCCTTCCCAAACCTACAAGTCAGATCAGGAATTTGTATCAATAACTGTACCAGTAACCTAGGCCAGGGCTTCTTAAACTTTTTCCACTTGCAACCCCTTCAGCCCGGGGTGGGGACCCTGTGGCCTCAAGGACACATGGGGCCTCTAGGTCCTCAAATGCATGCCTTTGATTGAATCCAAATGCTGTGAGTGCTTCTTAAACTGTGGGTTGCAACCTCATATGGGGTCACGACCCACAGTTTAAGAAGCGCAGAAGAAACTCAGATTGTGGCACAGGCATCATTTACTCATGCGAATATCTGATTGCATTTTGATGCTTCTTAACATTATTGTAAAGAATCAAACACATTTTGTTAAATCAGTTTTAGACATTATTAATAGTTACATTTTCACTGTGTTCATTTTCCTTTTCCTGTGAGTTGACCATTTGACTGGTAGGGAACAATATCTCTAAACCGCTGATGGTTTACTATAGCTGTTGAGGCCAAGTTATTGAGAACATAATTGTTAGTGTTCCCACCATATAAATTGATCTCCATTCTGCTCAGGATGTTTTTGAAATTGGAAGTTTTACTTTTCTATATTGTATATTTGCCAATTTTTCAACTAAATGCAAAATAAGACAAACTGAGTGACTTAAGAGAGGTACAAAGTGCTCTGGAGTAGTAGTAGTTCATTTCTAACTGTGGGGGAAAATTTGGAAGTTTTCTTAAGTGTTTTCATTAATGCGAGTGGAAAAAATAACATCTGTACAATTTTTTCTCCCCTTCATTTTTGTTAAGGTACAAAATGCAGTTTATAGAAGAGAAAGCATCAGAGAATCCTGAGAGAATAGTAAAACTATACAGGTAACTAAAACCTAATTTTAAAAAGTAGCTCTTAGCAAAACTAAAGGTTATTGAACATACAACTGAAATAGTCAGCTATATACTTTTATATTCTTATTACTTTGTTCATGAAATGAATGCTTTATGTGTTGAGAGATTTTTATTGCTTTCTGAATCTATTGTAATTTCATTCCTCATTTGGATGGGTTGTTCTTGTTACTTCTCCACCTCAGTTTCATTAGGGATTTAGAGCATTTTTTTGTATGACTATAGTTTGTTTTTTCCTGAAAACTGCTTGTTCTTATCCCTTGACCATTTATCAACTGGGGAATGGCTCTTATTTTTTAAAATTTGATTCAATTCCCTACATATTTGAGAGCTGAGGTCTTTATCAGAGAAACTTGTAAAAACTTTTGATATTACTTCATTTTCTGTGGTACCTTTTAGCAAAATTTGGTTTCTCTTATTTATTTTACTTATTTGTTTTTGTTTTTCTTTGTGCGAGATCATGATTGCTACCTCCTGCATTTTTTACTTCAGCTGAAGCATATTAGATTCTGCTCCAGCCCCTTATTTTAACCCTCTGTGTTGGATATTGTTGGATTCTAATTTTTTATGAGTGAGTTCATCTCATTCACAGTTATGATTACTGTGTGTTTCCCTCCATCCCATTTTCTTCTGTTTATCTTCCTCTCTTTTTATCCTGTCCCTCCTCAAATATCTGTTTTGCTTCTGACCACATCCTCCCTTGATACCCTCCTCTCCCCTTTATCTTCTTCCCCTCCTGTTTCCCTTTTGGGTGAGAAAGATTTTACACAGTTGAATGGATAGATAGCTATAGATAGCTATATATATATATCTATTTAGATATCTTTATCTGTATATATTCATATTTTCCCCTCTTTGAATCAGTTCTTATGAGAGATTCAAGTGTTACCCTCCATTTCCCCCCGTCTTTTCCTCACCACTGAAAAAGCTCTTCCTTAATTAAACTTTCTTATTAGATTTTCCCCATTCTTCTTTTCCCTTCCCCCTTCTACCAGTGCATTCATCTTTCTCACCCTTCATTTTTTTTTTTAGGACATTCCAGCATAGTCAGTTCACACCCATGTCCTCTGCCTATGTTTGTTGTTCAGCCATTTTAGCTGTATCTGACTCTTCGTAACCCCTTTTGGGTTTTCTTGGCAGAGTTACTGGAGTGATTTTCCATTTCCTTCTCCAGCTCATTTTACAGATGAGGAACTGAGGCAAACTGAGGGTTAAGTGACTTGCCCAGGATCACAAAGCTAGTAAGTGTTTGAGGCCAGATTTGAACTCAGGAAGATGAGTCTTGTTGACCTCAGGCCCAGCACTCTATCCACTGTGCTACCTAGTTCCCCACTCTGTCTATGTGGATGCCTTCTGACTGCCCTAATAATAATAGAGTTCTTAGGAGTTATGAGAATCATCTTCCCATATAGGAATGTAAACAGTTTAACTTTATCAAGTCCCTTAAAAGTCTAGTATTTCATTAAACATCTGTTTTTTTCTCCTGAAAGAATATACTCAGTTTACTAGGTAGGTTATTTTTGGTAGCTTCTTTGCCTTCTGGTATATCATATTCCATTTCCTCTGTTCCTTTGATGTGGAAACTGCTAAATATTATGTGATCCTGACTGTGACTCCATGATATTTGGATTATATCTTTCTGACTGCTTGACTTGGTAGCTCTGGAATTTGGCTATAATATCCTGGGAAGTTTTCATTTATTTTGGAGGTGATTAGTGGATTCTTTCAATTTTTGTTTTGTATTCAGGATCTAAGATATCGGAGCAATTTTCCTTGATAATTTCTTGAAATATGATGTTTAGGCTCTTTCCAATAATTCTTAAATTATCTCTCTTTGATCTGTTTTCCAGGTGAGTTGTTTTTCCAGTGAAATATTTCACATTTTCTTCAATTTTTTCATTCTTTTGACCTTGTTTTATTGTTTATTGATATGTCATAGAATTAATTAGCTTCTAGTTGCCCAATTCTGATTTTTAAGGAATGATTTTCTTTAGTGAGCTTTTATACCTCTTTTTCCAGTTAGCCAATTCTGCTTTTAAAAGAGTTCTATTCTTTAGTAAATTTTTGTACCTCTTTCCATTTGGCCTACTCTGCTTTTTAAGGAGTTCTTTTCTTCAGTTGTGTCCATTTTATAGTAGGCTAATTCTGTTTTTTAAGGCGTTATTTTCAGTATGTATTTTGTGCTCTTTTGTTAATTCTCTTTTTATAATTTTCTTGCATCTAATTTCTTTTCTCAGTTTTCTTCTATATTATGTCTTTCTTTAACTTCCAGGAATTCTTGCTGGCTTTGGGTCCAATTAGCATTTTTCTTTGAAGCTTTGCTTGTAGATGCTTCATGGTGTTGTCTTCTTCTAAGTTTATGTCTTGATCTTTTCTGCCACCATAGTAATTTTTTTTAGTTAAGATTTTTTATTTTTAGTTCACAACACTCAGTTCCATGTGATTTTGAGTTCCAGGTTTTCTTCCCCCCCTCCATCCCCAAGACGGCATGGAATCTGATATATCTTCTACATATAACTTCACATTGAACTTATTTACACAATAGTCAAGTTGTAAAGAAGAATTATGACCAGTGGAATGAATCATGAGAAAGAAGAAACAACCTCCCCCTCCCCCCCCAAAAAAAACAAAAGAGGGAAAAAAAAACCAAAAAAAAGGAGAGCAAACAGTTTGCCCCCTGCATTCAGACTCCATAGTTCTTTCTCTGGATGTAGATAGCTCTCGCCATCATGAGTCCTTTGGAGCTGTCTTTGAACCTTGTATTGCTGAGAAGAGTGAAGTCTATCAAAGTTAGTCCTCACAGAATCAACATATCTTTGGTTGTGTACAATGTTCTCCTGGTTCTGCTCCCCTCACTCAGCATTATATCGTGTAGGTTTTTCCAGGTTGTTATGAAGTCTGTATCTTCACCGTTTCTTATAGCACAATAGTATTCCATTACATTCATATACCACAACTTGTTCAGCCATTTCTCAATTGATGGGCATCTTCTTGATTTCCGATTCTTTGCTACTACAAAAAGAGCCGTTGTCAATATTTTTGTACATATGGGTCCTTTTCCCACTTGTGTGATTTCTTTGAGATACAACCCTAGAAGTGGTATTTCTGGGTCAAAGGGTATGAACATTTTTTATAGCCCTTTGGTCATAGTTCCAAATTACTCTCCAGAATGGCTGGATCGGTTCACAACTCCACCAGCCACCACAGTAATTTTTTACTATCAAGTTCTTCTTTTATCGTTTGTTCATGTTTCTAGCCTGTTTCTTGACTTTGAATTTTATGTTGAAGTTGGGCTCTGCTCACCTGGAGTTAGAGAGTCCTTGTTCCAAGTTTCAGGCTTTTTTTCTGCTGCTCTTTTCAGAGGTAATTTTGGGGGTCTGCAGGTGTTTGATGCTTCCAACGTTATGTGATCCAGGGAGAGGTGTAGTCACTGATCTACACTCTGGTCTTTATCCAGGAAGGGCTCCTGCTGTCCTGTAGACACAAGTGCTAATGCTCTTTTTGGCCCTGAAACTCCAATCAGGTCCCTTGTTCTTCTGTAGGTACTAGTACTCCAGAACTCTTGATCCCTTGTTAATGACTGCAAACACTCCTCTTTGCCCTGAAACAATGATCCAGAACTGTATATGGACAATAGAGTTGCCAATCAGCATCAACTGTACTCAGTGCCAGGAAATGGTCTCCTGTAATCTTTTTCTAACCAGGTATCTGAGCTGCTTACTGTCTCTGGGCTCCCAAAGATGCTGCTGCTGCTGTCACAGCCACTGAACTTGCACCAGGCTGGCCCCAATCCTAGTGTCACAGACCTTTCCTGCTGACCTCTTTAGTTCTCTTAGGCTGGAAAAATGTCTCACAATTACCTTTTATTGACTCTTACCACTCCAAAATTTGATTTGAGGCATTATTTTAAAGTTGTTTAGAGGAGAATGTTGGAAAAATTCTGCTAGGGTACTGCCTCTACTTAGCTATCTTGGCTCGGCTCTCCACACAGATTTTTAAAGATATTTCTCATTCTGTTTACTTCTGGATTGCACTATTCCATTCTTCATTTATATAGTCAAAATATTTGAATTGATGGACCAACTTTATGAGTCATCCATTCAATTACGTACCAAACCTTGAAAGTAGACATTCTTTTACCTTGACCTCCATGCTGTTCCTCCCACAAGATATTTCATTTCATTTTTCAACTTTAAGCATTTTCACTGGCTCACCCCATTCCTAGAGTTCTCTCCCTGCTCATATCTACCTGTCCTCCTTCAAGCCTCAACTAAGATTCTAATTTCTGCAAGAAATGTTTCTTAGTCCTCCTTAATGTTAGTATCTTCCCTTTGTTATCTCCAATTGATCCTCCATATATCTTTGTACATGGTTGTTTTCCTGTTGTCTCCCTTCTATTAAATTGTGAGCTCTTTGAGGTCATGTTCTGATTTTTGCCTTTCTTTGTATCCCCAGTGCTTAGCGCAGTGCCTGGTACATGGTAGGTACTTAATAAATGCATATTGACTTGACCCTAAATGTCTTCCTAAGAACCCACCATTTTTTCCTTTCTTTAAAACTTTTAAGGAAAACATATGTAGGTCATTTGTTTTCATCTATAGACTACCCCAAATGCAGATTGGCACATGTAAGCATCAGGATCTTTGTGTTGCTTCCCTTCTCTGTTTGACCTTTCTTTTGCTTTGTACAATTTGAGAGTCTTGGGTTTCCCAATGGATAGATAGTTCTGGCCACAGCTGAACATGGACATATGATTGTGAAAAAGAGGCAATAGAATTTTCTGTAGGTTTTCTAAAAGTAATATTAAAAAGTCATTTATTATGTCTCTGATTTTGTTTTTTTTTTTAATTAAATGAGATTTGGTGACTTCGTGGATGTTAGTGAGGGTCCCCTCATTTCAAGGACAAGTATTTGCTTCCAGTATGAAGTTTCAGCAGTCCATAATCTTCAAGGCGCCCAGCTAGATCACGTACGAAGATTCCAGGGCCTTTCTTTACCAGTTCACTTAAGAGTAAGTACTTAAAGTACAACTTCCTTTATTATTAGTTAATATTACTTTCTGAACTTAATTCTCACTTAGTTGAAGGGAAATATACATTCAATTTCATTATATTGTATAGTCTTAAAGTAGTTATAAAATAAAAAGTTTGCTTCACAGGCTAAATATTAATGCTAAATAAAATTGACCTTTGTCTTCTGGCATTTTAAAAAATCTATGTTTTTTCATTGATATTTGTTGTTTCATATTTCACTATAGTTTGTTTTCTTCCTTTCCCCTTGCCAGAGAACCATCTCCTTTGACAAATAGTATTTTTTTAGAGAGAAAAAAAATGTCAGCACAACTGATTGATAACCTTGAAAAAGTCCCAAAACATGTGCAATTGTGTAATACCTGCAAACTTCCCACTTCTATCAAATGGTAGATTGGAGAGAGTGGATGTCTAATTATATCTCTGTAGCAGCAATCTGCTAGCAGCTGCTGTGGCTGTGCAAAACCAACAACAACCAGCACACAGAGGGCTGCTAACACGGTTTCTTTGATCTGCTTTTCTAAGGAATGCAGCTGTAAGGGGTTAACAATCTCAGTTTAATCAAACATACATATATCATTCACTTAGTTCTGGGGGAAAAGATCAGCCCCCTGAACTTCAAGGGGAATACAAACAGAAATTACAAACATCAAAAGACAGACTGTGTCTGATTCAAATCACAATTCATAGTTACCAGAGAAGCACCAATGTCTGTCTGGGTTATCAAAGCCGGAGGGCAGTTACAATGGCTTGCCCAGAGTCTTAACACTCCTTCCATGAGTGAGCCCCAAAAATCAGACACCAAGCTCCCCTCAATTATATCCTGTTTGGAGCTCTGAGGGCTCTGATCTCACCTAGGCTGGGTGTGTGAAAGTTCCCTATCATATCATATCATATCATATCATATCATATCATATCATATCATATATCATATCATATATCATATCATATACAAGTCAACGACTCCTGATTGCCTCAGTGCTGAGAAATAGCTGAGAAATATTCCAGAACAAACACAGAAAAAGGTTTCCCACCAATTCAAGCAAAGGAGACTTGATAATCTTAGCATCCCAAAAGGGCAGAACAGGGAAACGTCTGATTGCCTTAACAGTCTTTTCATTCAGACCCCACTTGATCTTTATAATTTTGTTCTTACCTTTGATTTTGTTGTTGTGTCGTGCCTTCTACCTCCATAGCTGTTATATTCTCTGCTTACTTCACTTAGCATTAGTTCATATGGGCCTTTTTGTGCTTCTCAGTATTCACCACGTGCATCGTTTCTTACAGCAGGGTAATAATTTATGGTACTCATGTACTGCAGTTTGTTCAGCCATTCTGCTGTTGAGGAACATCTTCATTTCCAGTTCTTAGCTGTCACAAAAAGTGTTGCTACAAATATTTTGGAATATATGTTGATTTTTTTTTCTTTTTGATGTCTTTCTTGGGATATAAGCCTAGTAATGGAGTCTCTGGTTCAAAGGATGTGGACATTTTAGTCATTTTATTTGTATAATTCCAAATTGCTTTCCAAAATGGAAAGCTTCCATTTCCCATTTCACAGCTTCACCAACAATGTAGTAGTGTGCCTATCCATCCACAGCCCCTCCAACATTGACTATTGCCTTTTTTTTTTTTTTTTATCATTTTTGCCAGTTTGTAGGGTGTGAGGTGAAACCTCAGGGTTGTTTTGATTTGCATTTCTCCTATTAGTGATTTGGAATATTTTTATGTGGTTTTAATACTTTGCAGGTCTTCTTTGGAGAACTATTTGTTCATTTCCTTTGACCATTTATCTATTGGAGAATAGCTGTTAGTCTTTAATGTATATTTATTAATTGTTTATATAATCTGGATACACCAAACCATTTTTGGAGTAATTTGATACAAAGATTTTTTCCCCCCATTCAGCTACTTCCTTTCTTACCCTACGTGCATTAATATTGTCTATGCAGAAGTTTTTCAGTTTCAGGTTATCAAAATTATCTTTTGTAATTGCCTCTATCTCTTGTTTGATTAAGAATACATCTCCTATCCATAGCTTTTCTTTTAATTTTCTTATAGTATGATCTTTAATGTTAAGGTTGCGCATCCATTTACGATGTATTGTGGAATATGGCTTAAGGTATTGATTTAAGCCTAATTTCTGCCAGACTCCCATTCCTTTCTCTCTTATCCTATAATTCAGTTCCCCAAAAAAACATTGATTCACTTGTAGGAAGAATGTTACCAGGTTCTGTTCCATAAAGCCCTCTCTGCCTCTTTACTGTTAACCTCTACAAGATTTCTGCACCATCTCCTTGTGTACATTTAGGAAATTCTTATCACTCTGTGCTGTCGTTGTCTTTGCCTGCTGCATTTCTTTCTTTCCTCTTCTTTTTTTCTTGATGAGGCAATCTAGGTTAAGTGACTTGGCCAGGATCACACAGCTAGTAAGTGTCAAGTGTCTGATGCTGAATTTGAACTCAAGTCCTCCTGATTCTGGGGGGCAATGCTCTATCCACTGCATCGCCTAGTTGCCCCTCTGCTGCATTTATTTCCTGCATTTTTGTTTGAGGCGTTTGAGAAACAAATAATCTTTTCAATTCTTGTTTTCTTTCTAAGAATATTTCAAAGTCCTTATTATTGAAGTCCGTCTTATTTCAGGGATGGCTAAGCTAGAATTTTCAGGCTAGATCACCCTAGGCTATATCCTGAACTCCATTGTTCTTCTTTTGGAACATATTCCATTCCCTCTTTTTTTTAGTGGATTCAGAATAGTCTTATATTATTCAAATGCCCTTTTCTTTATATTTGAAGGTCTTTCTCCTAATGGCTTGAAGAACTTATTTCTGAGTTGAATTGTTAAATTTATCTTCTATATGTCTTAGAGTTTGTAGCCTTGAGGTTTTTTCTGGAGGTAATCTAAATTCTTTCCATGGGAATTTCATTTTCTTTGCAGTTCTATTATTTCCTTCATTATGGTGTTAAGGTTTTGTCCCGTCTTGTTCTTCTTGGACATCTATGATCCTTAAGTTGTCTCTACACATCCTGTCTTTGAGATCAGCAAGTTTTGCTGGCATAGTGAGTGTATTTTTAAAAATATATAATAACTATATATATAATAATATGTATTATATATATATGATATATATAATAATATGTATTATATATATATGATATATATAATAATAAAAATAATATAATATAATAAAAATAACTTTTAAAAAAGTTATTGTCGTCTGCTTCTCTTTTTCTTAGTTGTCCTTGCTGTCTGTAGATTTGCATTCCAATCTGTTGTCCTCTCTTTTGGTTTCTTTGGTGAGGCTTGCCATTGCAGATTTCAGTTTTTTAATTCTGTTTGTGATTTTTGCTGTGCAGGACATAAATGTTCTCATAATTCTCATTTCTCTTTTAAACCACTCAGGAACTTTGTTCTGTTGTGGTTCTGTTTTCTCAAATTCCACAGGGTCCTCTGTCTCATCAAGTGTTGGATAATTTTCCTTTGTTTTACAGTATTTATTCATAGATGCCTGAATTCATTTACTAGATTTAGAGGCCATATTTCAACCTGTTTTAACTATTTATTTGTTAAGTTTTGAAGTTTTTGAGTTTCCCTTTTCTGAAATATTTGGTAATTTTAATCTTATTTTTCCTCTTTTTTTACTTATCACTCACTTTCTGACTCCCTCTCTTTTGGTTATGGTTTCCTCAGGGGCTGGATCTCAAAGTATCTCAGCCTCCTTTCACACACAGCAATTCATGTTTCACCTTTTTGTCTCCATCTCAGCTGACTTTTAGGTGGTCCAAATTGGCCCCAGCTGGAAGTTATGCTGTTCCCTAGGTTTTGTGGAGTGCTGCATAGCCCCTTGAGAACCTCTCCCACTTCCTCTGTTCCCTGGTTGGGTACCCAGCTGTCTAGAGCTTTGCAGTATTGGTTCTTTTGGATCGAAGCCTCCACATGGCTTTTGCTCCTGAATGACTGTGGCCAAGATCGCTGTCAAGGCCCGAGCAGACTTCTGCAGCCTGGAGTTTTCCACATTTCCACAGCACTAAAAAGGAGCTGTTGGAATGCAGGAGTGGGTTTTGTTGTAAGCCTGTTCCCTGTTCTGCTAGTGCAACCTGATCACCAGTAGTGTGGGAGTTAGGGCAGTGGTCCTGATTGAACCTTGAGTTTTTATTTTTTTTACCTTATCTTGGATTCTGCATGTCTCAGACCATGGAGAGAGCTAAAGTTGCTTTATCTTAGGTGCATAATTTCTGTTTTGCAGAGGTTTGAGAGGTTGTGGAGATCAGAGAAAATACTTATTCTTCCATCTTATTGCTTATGTGACCCAGCAGAAATTGTCTTTTTCCTTTCATATCCTTTAATCAGGTTAGGCATACTACACTAAATATTAGTGGTTAAGATTGGTTATTTCTTAAGAATTGATACAGAGTTCCTCTTTCAATCAAATACCCACTCAATCTTAAGAATCACTTTTCGAAGATTAAGTAGGAAAATGGAAACCTAGTAACATATACATGGTTGATCTTTGAGTACTTTTGGAATACTGCTTCCACAGGTGTAGACTATAATCAGCTTTGTAAAATACATAAATAGCTGAACATAATATCTTCTTGTTTGATATTTCTTATGCACAAGTCATTGTTGGCGATGCCCTGCACCTTTTATAATTATTTATTTTATAATTATTTATAATAGTTTTGTCTTTCCCTTGCCCATTGTCTCTCCTGAAAGTTTGCATCAGAACCATGAAACATGATCAAGAGAATATTGGTGTTGAAGCTATGGGCTTTTGTGACAGTGACCTGTGTTGAGTTGTTGAAAGCATTGTGCAGTTTCACAAATGCAATGTTTCTTTAATTTCATACCCATTTATAATACTTTCTTACTCCTTGCTTTAGAACATTGTCTATCTGTAGTGTATGTCCAAGATTATATGATATGTTTGTGGGTGCTTTCTCCAGGTGCACATCATTATCTGAATAATATGTGTTTTTCTATTTGAATAGTTATACCAGTCTCTTAAGGGAAATCTAATAATATCATAAACCAAATATAAAAATAGAATTGCTATTGATATTAGATCCATCTACCCCAGTATTATGTGTCTGATGGTAAGACCAAGTATTGTCTTTTTGAGAGACAATCAAGCCTAGATTTAGAGATAAGAGAACTCTTTGAGGACAGATGAACAATCTGAAATCCAGTGGCTCTTCCCTCATGTACTTTTTCCTCCCCTCTGTCTTGTAGCATCCCCATAGTCCTTTAAGACTAAGCTTAAACACCACCTTACATAAAACTTTTCCTCATCTCCCCATTACTGTCCCCCCCAGCTATTTTGAATTTTTCTTAGAGTTATTCTATATGTATGTGTATGTATATATGTTCTTTTCTCGCCAATTGAAATGTCAGCTCCTTAAGAGTAGAGATTATTTCATTCTTTGTATTCGTATCCCACAGCACAGAGGAGGTGTTTCATAAATGCTTGTTGATTGAGTATTCTGATATTCTCATTGTTCCACTCCAAAACTGTCAATTGCTCCTTAGTGTCTGTCAGAATATAAACTTCTTATGATTTTCACTCAAGACCCTCTTTCAATTGACTTCTGACTTAACTTTTCCTTATTTCTTTCAAACTTTCACCTTTATATCATCCAGAGTTTTTTAAACTGGAATTTGGGGAAATAGTTACCAGAGTAATTGGCCATTGTGGGGCACAGTGCTTTATAAATACATTCACTTTTTTTCCAAGAAAGTAAAATTCAAATAAAAATGAACAAAAGTGACACTGATATGCTGAATTAATTCTAATTGGTTGGAATAATAGGTGTTGAGGGGGGTGGCAGAAGGGGAGCTCACCATTTTTGCCTGGTGAACACGTTTGTATGTATGTGTGAAGAGGATGAGTCTATTAATCTCTTTGGTCTCTTCCTCTTCCTGTCTGTGAGCCCTGGACACCCACCCTCCTCTTCTTGGTAGTGGGCCCGGACATAGGAGGAAAGGACTGGGAGGCACTCTGTGGGAGGGAGAAGACATGTCGCCAGTGTGTACTGATAATGACTAAATGCTCCCTCCTAGCCTCTACCTGGGCATGCTTGGGGGTGGAGACACTATCCCCATATGTACTGGTAGATTCATTCTCCTCTGTGATTAGGCACTGGAGTACAGTAGTACAGTAGTACCAGTGATAACCTGATGTACCCTGTCACAAGTCTCCCTTCCTCCTCTATTCCCAAGTGAAATACGTTTGTAGGGCTGAGCAAGGTAGTAGTGCAGAGTATCTGAAGCCCATTTCAATCGCTGTTGGGGTTCAAGATATAAAACCCATGCCTTTTTCCTATCCCTCATCCCAAGCTGCATTGTGCCATTGTGTTTTCTTCTTTGTCTTTGGGAAGCAGAGTGGTACAGCTGAAAGAACTTTATATTTGGAATCAGAAGTGCTGGCTTTGAAACCTGGCTTTGCTACTTACTACTTAGTGTGACTTTTGATAAGAGCCTTTTTACTTTTCTATAGACTAAAAAGTTTCTCAGGTTCCTTCTAGTTCTAAATCTATGATTCTGTGACAGTGAAGGCAGCTCAGGGATTATATTTGTCATTTTTGTTTTATGTTTAGGATTTATGATATAAGATTTTTAGTAAACTTAATTTTATTTGAATAGAATGCAAGCTAAGAAAATTAGATGTATAAATTGTTTTATGAAAGATGGAAGGAGCGTGATAATTTTATAGCAAAGGGACTCCTATAAGGGAGTCTCCTTAACCTTCATCCTGCCTCTTGAAGCTCCTCCCTTCTCTCATAGCCCAAATTAGGTGTTATTTCATCTGTGAATGCTTTCATGACCTCTTTGCACCTTCCCAGTCCCAGCTGAAAGAAATCTCTCTTACATCTCATAGTAAGACTTGTACAATTTACTGTACATTTGTAGACATCTAGTGAGGAAATCTTAGCAAATCTTTAAGCACTAAATAAATGTAACTGTTGTTACTATTATTCTATAATTGAACAAATGGTCTTAGAGACTGCTATGGTCTATTGACAAAAAACTCATAACCCTTTGGCTAATCTTGTGAGCCTCTTCAGACATAGGCAGGCTTCCTCAGATATTGGTGCATTTCTGGATCCTTTCCAGCTTGGTAGATCCTGTCAGAGCTTCTTTCCTATTGGAATAGTTTTTGAGAAGTTAGGATCACCTTTCAGGTCTTGATGAAGAATTAAAGTTGGGCTTCAATGGAGGATTTTCGTTATGGTATTTGTTTTATATTGTTATATTAACATAACAATCATAGTGTCAGGGATTTAGAAGAAGATGGGACCTTAGAGGTCATTGAATCCATTCTTTCTCATTTTTCAGAAGAGAAAACTAAGACTCAGATGAAATGGCTTGCCCAAGGTCACACAGTCCGAATGTCAGATTTGAACTCAGGTCTTCTTGATTCTGTGAGAAATAATCATCTTACCAAAAAACTCCACATGGCCATCAGTGAATTAAGGAAAGATCTTATTTTTCATTTTCTTGCCAGAAACCACAAGAGTCTGGGTGACCCATAAGGAGACACGCCCTTTCAGACAATTACTAAGTTTTTATGTCTTATCCTGATTCAGATTTCCCTCCCCTGTCCCCATTGGCTGGGCATTTCAGGATTCACACCTAAAGCCCACCTCCACGTGGTTCTCCACCCTGATTACATCTCTCATTTCCACATTTCAGTTCCCTCCCCCCTTTCATCCTCATTCTCTTTATACTTTATTAATACATTTAATCTTATCCCAGGATGTCTGCGTCCCATTATGTAAGATAGGGTCTGGGTCAATGGGCCTGGCCTAGCAGTTCTTGATACAGGAAAAAGGCATTCTCAGAGAACAGAGAAAGGGAGGCTGTTCTTAAATATGCTGATGAGTGAGTGTTGAATTAACATCCCTCACTGCTTTCTCCTGCACTCAGTCAAGTTATCTTTTGTATTAGCCATAAGTATGATTCCTTAGGTTTTGCAAATTATGTTTGTATAATGTCTGTGGAAACAAAATTCAATCATCCTTTACAATTGCAAATCCAGCACTGTACTGTGCCATGCCATCTTCTTGAGAATAGGGTATGTGTGATACTTCTCTTCATATCTGCACTGAATACCACAATGTTTTTGTACTCAATAGGAACTTAAAAAATAATTGAATTATTTCCTCAGTAGCAAAATGAGGCAGTGATATGATGATATGATGCTTTTTTGAGAGTTCCCCATGAAACTTAGATGTAGAGAAGATTAGGGAGGAGGGAGGACATAAAAGAATATTGGTGTGGTAATTGATAGAACTTTATATAATGAATTTTATTTTTTTCCCATTTTATTGCCACTTTAATTAGGCTGGCCCTTAATAGTTAATAAAAGTCTATACCTTTTTAAAAAAAGGTACAGACAAGTAGTCAGCTAGGTGACCCAGTGACTTGGAGTCAAGAAGTCAAGCCCTGACTCAGATACATATAAGCTGTGTGACCCTGGGCAACTCACTTAACTTTTTTGTGCCTCAGTTTCCTCATCTGTAAAACAGGGATAATGGTAAAGTCTACCTCACAGGGTTATTGTGAAGATCAAATGAAACAACATGTAAAGCACTTTGGAAACCCTAAAGTACGTTATAAATGCTATCATTATCATCATCTTTGTTTTTATGATTATAGTTCATTGAATATTTTTCTTTTCTAGGCACATCATACTATATGGCACAAGTTATTGGAAAGATCTCGGAAAATAGTAAGTAATAGTATATGTTAGAGTTAACCAGATGTCTTCTAGGATGGAAATTGGTTAAAATTTCAAAGGCAAACCAGTGAAAATGTTCATTGCACTGACATCCAAAAATATGCTTTATTGCATATTCAAGAACTTTGTGGCAAAAGAAAAGGCTTTTAGGAATTTTCTCTTGGTAGTCTATTATTTTTTGGAAAAGATAGAGAATTTAAGAAAATACTTCTGGTTAGAAGAGATACTTTTGGTTAAAATATTTCTTAATTCGTGATATCTTTGATAGTTTTCTTTGTAAACTTAAGCAGTGAACATTCAGGGTATTACAATTTTTTAGATATTTCCCCAAACTGGGAAAATAAACTGTTGACATGCTCAAATGTGTTTATATTCTAAGAGACCTAATTTGGTCTGAAATCTATAAGTTGCTTACAATCATTAGGTTACATTCTTGTGTCAACTGTAGTCATTTGTCTAAATTGAAGTCTTCTCAGTTTATCACAAGTTTTTAACCACTTGCATTTCACAAGTATGTATTACTTATACATTTTCTAGTTACAAGGGACCAGGTTTGCCAATAATTTTCAGTTTTTCCATTGTAGCAAAAGTTTATTTTTTTAATGAATAGTATTTTATTTTTCCAGTTACATAAAAGAATAGTTTTTAACATTTATTTTTCAAGTAAGATTTTGAGTTCCAAATTTTTCCCTCCCTCTAAAACCCCCTCCCCAAGACAGCAAGCAATATGATATAGGTTATTTATACATGTACAATCATGTCAAACATATTTCCACAGTAGTCATGTTGTGAAAGAAGAAACAGAACAAAAGAGAAAAATGGCAAAAGTTCTTACATGAGAAGACTGTGGACTTGGACTAGACCTCCATGTTTGGCCTTACTGTGTTTTTTCAACCAGATCTTCCTGATTAATTCATAAGGCCATTTTACTTTAAATCCTATATCAATACCACTTTGGTTGTCACCTTCATGCTTTCATTCATGCTGTTGCCTTTCTTGAATGGCCTCTCCTTTCCTCCTGGCATGTTCATTAAAATCTCCTAATTTAGTGTTTGATTATGCTTTTAATTCAATAACTGTTTTAGAGACTGTGTCTTGTATTTCTCTTGTTACATAGTAGATCGTGCTTGTTACATAGTAGATTGTCACAGAGTAGGCAAATACATAGTAGATAAAGTATATAAATATATATGTAAGATATAAGTATATATGTATCATATACATATATGTACATATACGTAAGATTTTTGTTGTTTTTCGGTTGTGTCCAACTCTTTGTGTCCCCATTTGAGGTTTTCTTAGCAAAAGTACTAGAGTGGCTTGCTATTTCCTTCTCCAGCTCATTTTACAGATGAGCAATGGAGGCAAACAGGGTTAAGTGACTTGTCCAGGGTGACACAGCTAGTAAATGTCTGAGGCCAGACTGGAACTCAAGATAATGAGTTTTCCTGACTTCAGGCCTGGCATTCTGTCCACTGTACCACCTAGCTGCCTTAATTATATTACCGATAGGTATTCTCAATTTTGTAAAATTAGCCCAAGTTCATTATTATCCATAATATTTATGTTTGTTTATATGTAAGAATAATATTAATATATGTTAACTGGTTATTATTCTCTTGTATCCAGGGGGCAGGGGGAAGAAATTAATATAAAAAGATGGCTTGCTTAATGTCCTTAGGTGTCAGTAATGGTTTTAGATGAAGAAAATAGAGCAGGAACAAATATAAAGAATAATTCTGAGTACTCAAGATAGAGTTATAGGTGGAAGGTTAAAAATAAGAAAGAGAATGATAGTGAATCCTAATATAGCTAGAGAATAAAAAGTAGAAATCAATGAGTAATTGATTATTCTAATAACTTTATAGATCTTAACTTCTTGATCTTAGTTATTTGATATCTTAAATATACCTGGTAAGCAACTCATTTTTTCTAGAATCAGTAGTGACCACTATCTCTATGTCTGCAGAAGCAATTAGTTGACTTGCTGTTTATTTCAAGTGAATATAGTGAAATATATTTAATGAAATTTTGAGAACGATTTAGGTTATAAACATGTAAGCTTCTGTAAAGTAATTACCTTAATATTTTACAGGTAACAGAAGATGAAAATAAAGCAACAGTGGAAAATGCAGCTGTTTGATCATTCCTGAATTTTAAAAATATTGACAATAAATTAAAATTTACAGATATTTTTACATTTGTTTGTATGTGTTGGCAAAAATGAAAATGACTAAACTAAATTCTGTAGTGTTGTACAATGGAAAGAGTGCTGGATATGGTGTCAGGCCCTGCTACTTAATGTCTTACATGACTTTTATCTGAACCTTAGTTTTCTCATTTGTACAGTCAATAGTTTGCACTTTACTTGATGTTCTTAAACTGAGGCCTATGAACTTGGTTTTGAAAAAATATTTTGATAAACTGTTTTTCAATTTAATTGGTTTCCTTTGTAGTCCCAAGCATAAACATTGTTATGAAAAGGGATCCAGAGCCTTCACAAACTGCCAAAGATGTTCCTGACAAAAAGAGGTTAAGAACCTCTGCATTAAATGACCTTTTCAGAACTCTTCAAGCTCTAAATCTGTGATTCTATTGCAATAGGCTTTGTGTTTCAGCTATCAAGAAAGTAAATGGATATTCTACCTTTCTTAATCGACAAACATATTTTGATCGATTTAACTGAGAAATATATTTTGATTGATTTATTAAATATAAATATACAAATAGTAACTATATGATAAGACTGTAAATAAAAATATTCAAATACATTTTATCAGTATTATATTTTAGTTAAATAAGCTGAACACTTTCTACCCACAGCTTTGTTAAGTAGTAAATCAGTATTTACATGTGGGTTATTTTTTTTTCTGCTACTTTTTATATTCCTTTCCAGATTAGAATTTTCTCTTAAAGGCATTGTCATTTTATTAACTTTTAAAAATATTTTTTGTTTC
>CM053622.1:509003487-509034021 GCA_028646595.1 Phalanger gymnotis
AAAAAAAAGAAAAAATTAATCAAGCCGGTGATGAGCCTTCTGAACTTAGCCAGGTTGTTTCTTGAAGGAGGGAAACATGCAGTCTGTTGCTGGGCCTATATTCAGTCTTGAATAAAACATTAAATTTAATCTTAGATTTTGAAGGATAATTTATACTAGTTAATTTTTTAAAATGTTTGTCTTTTGTCTAAAAACATCTAAATAAATTTACTTTTGATGGGTTTTCTTACCAGTAGTGAATAATTAGTCATGAGATGATGAACAAAGTAATTAGCTGATATTTAATCATGATGAATAGCCCTGATTTTTGAGTATCAGCGAAACATTTGTGGGTGTATATGTGTGGGTATATATCATGTAATATATGTACATAATATACATATGTGTATATATTTAGAGAGAGAGCGTGAGCGTTAGCTATTAACAATATAAGAGTAGGAAAAGGCCTGAGAGGCCATCTATTACAACCCAGAGTTGAGAAGATTGTCCAGTCTATGTCAGAAAACCTCCAATGAGGGGGAAGTACCCATTGCCTTTTGGGGCTGTCCATTCTGCTTTTGAGTAATTCTAATTGTTTAGGGACGTTTTCCTTAGATCAGATATAAATCTGCGCCTTGCCGCTTCAACTCATTGATCCAGGGTTTGCCCTGTAGGATCAAGGAGAGTAAGTTCTATCCTTAAAACGATCAGAGAAGTCTGTCTTGGCTTCCTCAGGTTGTCTGCAGGCTAATAAACATCTCCAATTCCTTTCAGCCATCTTTATTCTCTAGTTCCCTCACCTTCTCCTTGCCTTACGTCTTTTTAAGAATGTGGCACAGTATTATTCCAGATGTAACCTAATCAGAGGATGTAGTTCTGTGCTCTATGTCTCCTTTGCTTTCTGGGTTGCCATGTAACATTGTTTGCTTGTGTTGAGTTTGCAGATTCATTAGCCCCCTACATGTCTTTTTCTGGAAAAAAAAAAAAGCCAAAACAAAAAAGGTTGTATAAGTGTGCATTTGTAAACTTGTTCACGTTGTTTTTTCACCTTATTGCATTTCACCCTGCTTAGATAAATTGATTTGTCATTGACCGTCACAATCTTTCTGGATCTGAACTCTGTCATCCAAGCTTTGTGTCGTTTTCACGTTTGATGAAAACATTTATAGCTTCATCCAAGTTGCTGCTAAACATGTTGAATGGCATAGGGGGCTTCGTCACTAGATGCCTGTGTCCAGGTTGGCATTAATATGACTCTTCTTTGGGTCCAGTCCAATTCCATTTTCACCTGACTACCGTAACCTTCTAGGTAACTGGGCCTACTCAGCTTACTGAACTCTACTGTGCTGGTCACATTTCTTTGCCCTACAGTTTTGTTACCATACTTAGGAGGAGGAAAAAGGAAATGAAACTAGTCTGCATGACTCGTTTTCAATCAAGATGTGATGGCTTTTAGTAGTCCCTGTTTCCTTTCTATTATTTACAGATTATTTGCTTAATATATCTAAAAATTTTCCAGAAATAGTTCGCAGATCCCACTATCAATAGTGACAAACTGCTGTTGCAAATCATTTTTTTTTTTTATATTGAGACCCAAGGTGTAAATGTGAGATTCACCTGTTTCCCTTTTACATTCTTACTGAATTCCAGGAACTCTGCTGAGTGCTAGGCTCTTTCGCCACATTTAGGGGATAAGGATTTTTTTAGCCAATGAAAGCAGACAAGAAAAGGTGCAGTTGTTTAGATGCTTTTCCTCCTTGCACTCTGAAGCATCTGCTCCATTTTTTTTTAAGTAGCCAGAGACAGACATGAATACCTCCACCCTGCCCCACACATACACAAGATATAGACGGAATCCAGTTATATAATGGGGTCTACATACTTTGTTTCATCTTGTTGCTACTTTTCAGAATCTTCTCTGAAATTTCCTGGAGACTTGGCACTCTGTTTTTGTAGAATTGAGATTCTTAGCCTTTGGTCCATGGTGTTCAGATGGGAAAATATTTTTAGTAACCTGAAGTCAGGAAGTTTCATCCTGCCGAGTTCAAATCTGGCCTCAGAAGCTTGCTAGCTGCATGACCCTGGGCAAGTCACTTAACTCTGCCTCAGTTTCCTCATCTATAAAATTGAGCTGGAAGATGAAAGAGCAAACCACTCCAGTATCTTTGCCAAGAAAACCCAAATGGGGTCCTAGAGAGTTGGACACAACTAAAATGGCTGAACAACAAAAATTTTAATCGAGCAATTTCTTCAGTTAGGAAAAAAACCACTCTGAGGAGGGGTCCATAGATTTCACCAGCCTATCAAAGTTTTTTTTGACAAAAAGTAGTTAAGACTCCTATTTAGTAGAAGAGAAAGCAGTTGTGTGGATGATTGACTTAGACCCAGTTTCAGTTTTGAACTTCTATATATTTTTCATAACCTAGGGAGCTGTTTTACCAAATTGTGCTAGTTATGGGATTGGACAAGGAAGTGAGATTCTTAGAAACCTTAAAATTCGTGCCCTACTTAGGCTGTCAGTAGCATCAATCATCATACCCTTAAAAAAACCCAAAACACCTTAATAGACCTTACTTATCCCCTTATAAGTAGGCTTGGGTAGGCTTTCTTACCCTCCCCCCACCCCCCCACCAGGGCCTGGTATCTGTCTTCTGCCTTGTGTGACAAAAATTCTTGAGAAAGTTGTTTGTAGTTGATGTCTCTGCTTCTTCCTTCGCTTTCTTAACCCCTTCCTATCTGGCTTCCAAACATTATTTCACCAAAACTTTTCTCTCCAAAGTTACTAATGATCTTAATGGTCAAATCAAATGGCCTTTTCTCCATCCTCATTCTTGACCTCTGCTGTTTTGGGTAGTATTGATCACTCTTTTCTCCTTGATACTTTTTTTCCCTATAGATTTTCTGGACACTTCTCTTGTAGTTGTATCAGACCTATCCTCAGTCTCTTTTGCTGGATGCTCATCAGGACACAGACTTCCAACTGTATGTGTCTGACAGGCGTCTCTTTTCTCTCACTCTTTACTTAGTGATCTCATTAGCTCCCATGGATTTAATTGTCTCACCTTCTACAAGAAGCCTTTCCCATTCCCTCTTAATTTTTAGTGCCTTCCCTCCATTAATTTTTCTTTCCTATTCAGGATATAGCTTGATGGTATATAATTGTTTATTGTCTTCACCATTAGATTGTGAGCTCCTTGAGGGCAGTAACCTTTGCCTTTTTTTTTTTTTTTTTTTGTATCCACACTGCTTAGCAAAGTGCCTGGCATAGAGTAGATGTTTAATAAATACTATTAACTTGACTGACAGACAACATTATTTGTATTCTGGGCCTGTTTATCCGGATAGAATTATTTTTTCTATTGCGGTCTGCTGAATCCAAGTGGAAAGTAGTCATCTTTTTCCTCTCCTGTGAAAGACATTCAGTCAGAAAGACAGCCCACTCCTAATTTCTTGGAGGGTGTAATGAGGTAGGGAGAGGGAACTTCTCAATGGTTTCACAGCTTCTTGACCGTCTTCAGAGTTCCTTTTCAACTTTTCCTTGGAACTTGTAGACTGTCAGTCTAGCACCAGTATTTAGCTTTAGAGTTTACCACTCATTGTAGGCTACATTTCCAAGCAGCTGGGTCCAAGAAGACTAGTTATGGCCTCACACCGTCCTGAGCTGTACCTCCGTCAGAAACACCTGAGTCCCCACTAGGAGCAGCACCAGGAATGGGTCTTCCGTATGCCACGTGGCCCGTGTCCCACCAAATATGCTAAAGTTCAGCCCATGGCTCTATCTTTAGAGCATCTACCAGATAATATCTCTTTGAAGTTCTATCCACCAGCTGCTTATAAAGAGAGCTGGAGACGAGCTCTCCTCTGTATGCAGAGATTTGTGGCAGTGGAAAAAAATTTTCCAATATAATTTTAGTATTTTTCCAATTTACATGCAGTTGTTCTCTTTCCCTCCCCCTCTCCTACTCCCCTTCTTTAATCGAATAACAGCAATGTAATAGAAAAATAAAACTGTTGTAACAAGCATAAGCAAGTGAGGCAAATTCATTTATCATGTCTAAACGTGTATAGCTCCTGTGTCACCAGCCACTCTGTCAGGAGGTAAGTAGCTTCATCTCTGGGGCTTCTGCAGTTGTAATTTGTCATTACATTAAACAATTTTCAAGTTTTTCAAAGTTTTTTTTTTCTTTACAATATTTTTGTCATTGTATAAATTGTATTAATGCTGCTTATTTCACTGCATCATTTCATAGAGGTAGTTCCAATTTCCTCTGAAATTATCCATTTTGTTATTATGACTTAAAATGTATCCAATTGTATCAAAATCCTCAGGCATGTCAAAGGCATAGCTATATTGCCAGTACCTTAGAATTTATGCCTTTAGGTGACTAAGAGGGTGCATTATGGAAGCTGGGATTTAAATTCCAGGGGCAGCTTTATTCCAGCCCTATCACATGTTGTCTAAGAGGTGGTGGGGAAGAGGGATGAGAAAGGAAGCTGAACTAATTTCATAGGCTTTTCAGGGCCCTGAGGCAACTTTATCTTTTAGGTAGTCTAACTATATTGTGAGTGGGAGGAAAATTGTCAGGGAAACACTAGATCTATTACAGCCTAGTTGTATTAAAATTGTCGAAGGGTATATGCAGTTTAGTGACTTTTGGTGCATCGTTCCAAATTACTTAAATAGAACAGTTTGGATGGTGCTCCAGGAGGAGTGAATATAGCACAATTCCCCCCACACATACTTGAACAAAATCCTGAAGATGAATGCCAATCTGAATAGTGATGGGGAAACAGAAGGAGGAATCACAGTTGGGCACCTTCCTGCTCAAGATCCGCAGGCAGGTGAATAGGGCAGTAACTAGTACATGGCTGGACTGGGATTATGCTCAGTCCTGGGGCCACACAGCAGCACCAGGATCTGTAATGATGAGATCATGGACTAAGCCCCCAGGGTTTTGAAGCAGTAGAGGGGCAGGGTCATCCATAGCGTGCGTTGAAGGCTTCACGCCAGGCCAAGAATGGCTGGGCCAGCAGTACAAGTTGTGTAGAGCCCAGCACAGGCCCAGCAAACAACACAGGATGTCCCATCGGGACTGGAGTTGAGTACCCAGTACTCTGAATGGACAGAGGCCAACTATGGTCTTGAGAGCACCAACCAGAGACAGTCTGCAGCTGTGGTGTCTAGAGAGAAACTCATTTCTGCAATCTGGAAAGCCCTGGAGGGTAGTGATCAGAGCTTGTGTTGGATCTGGCTACTGTGGCACACCAAAAGTTGCAGAGCACTGGCTAAGCTGCTCCCATCGCTTGTGAAGAGCGCAGCACTCAGTGAGCATTGTTGTTTGTCCTTCGTTTTTGAAGAAGACCATAACATCAGGGAGGTGATGCCATGACATGCAAGTGAATTGGATTTGAGGAAGGGCTGTGCAAAGTCACCAGCCTCACTTTCTCCTCTGGAGATATCAGTGATTGAGGCAGAGCACCCGCAGGTGAGGAGGTGAGAGTATGATACCCTATGTGAACAGAGGGAAAAGAAAGAGAAATACAGAAAGGCAGGAAGGAAAAGGAAAAGCAGGAAGGAAGAAAGGAGGGAAGAAAAAAATAGGTTGGCCAGCTGGCTAAAAGCTCTGGGGATACAAAAAGTGCTAAAGACAATCCCTGACCACGGGAGCTCATAATTGAATGGATGAGACAATAAGCCAACAAATAACAAGCTATAGACCGGTTAAATAGAAGGTGGCTACATTATGAAGCGATTTGAATGTGAAAGCATTTTGTATTCGCTCCTGGAAACAATAGGAAGCCACTGGAGTGACACGATTGTACCTGTGTTTTAGTAAAATCACTTTAATGGCTGAAGGTTGGTTTTGGAATGGAGGAGGCAGACAGAGTCACCAGCAGCCACTGCAGTAATCTGGGCATGAGGGGATGAGGGCCTGCACTAGAGTGGTGGTAGTGTCACAGGAGGGAAGATGGCATATGTGAGAGAAGTTGCAAAGACCGTGACAATGGCTCAGACATGGGGGTGTGAGAGATAGTGGGAAATCCAGGATGACTTCTAGGTTGTGAACCTGAGGGACTGGTAGGATGATACTACCTTCTACAGTAAGAGGAAAGCTAGGAAGGTTTAGGGGAAAGATAAGTTCTTTTTTGGGACATACTGAATTTCAGAAGTCTACTAGACGGTTTGAGATGTATGAAAGGTGGTTGGAGATGAGAGATTGGAAGTCAGCAGAGAGACTGGGACCGGAAAGGTAGATTTGAGAGTCATCAGCATAGTCATGGTAATTAAATCCATGAGAGCTGATGAGATAACCAAGTCAAGTAGGATAGGAGAAGAGATGAGGGCCCATGGCAGAACCTTTGGTTAGAGGGCATGATTTGGAAGGAGAGGCTAAATAGATAGGAGGAGAACTGGGAGAAAATGGTGTTCTGAAAACCTAGAGGGAAGAGAGGATCAAGGAAGAGAGAGTGATAAAGAGTGTCAAAGGATACAAAGAAGTCAAAGAGAGTGAGGATTGAGAAAAGACAACTAAGAGATCATTAACAGTTTTGGAGAGAGCAGTTTAGGCGGAAATAAGCACTCTTAGGTAGATTGAATCAATATAATAAAAATGATAATGCTACTAAGATTCATTTACTTTTCTCAATGCCATACCAAACTACCAAAGAAATAGAGATGTCAAATTGGGAACAGATTATAAACACACTGCACAAAAGAAAATGAAACTAGTAGTTAAGTGTTTGACAAAGCAGAAGATCTTAGCTACTAGAGTAAATTCAACAAAAAAAATAAAAATTCACCAAAACTGGGAAAAGCTGGAAGGCAATTTCACAGAAATTAAGCACAGATTAGCATGTCAAATCATTAACCAAAACAAGCTTCAAATGATGTAGATATTGAGTGACTTCATAAACCAACCAAGGAGTAAACTATAGTTTAGGCCTATGAATTTTGATTGGCCGTACATGACACCTCTACAAAAACATGTCTACGTATTGGGGCACCCTGAGGAAGAGAAAGGAGACAGTGTGTGCCAGGCAAATCAAACCACTACCACCATGTTGACCACTATTTCCCCTCAAACCCTGACACAGCTCAAGACCTTGAGCCCAAAAGCCTTGGGAATTTCAGTGTGCTCCAAACCATCAGACTTGATTCCAACTCAGCCCCCACAGCCATCAAGGAAGAGAGAGATATCCTACCAGGAGTATGCTGGAGCCAGTCTGTACCATTCCTGGGAACATCCAGGCATTCCTGATGAAAAAATCCAGAGCTGAGTAGAAAATTTGACATTCAACAAAGGAATCAAGAGTGGTGTAAAAAGCTAAACATGAACAAATAAGAATGAGACTAAATAAGGTTAAAGCTATTTACATTCTTATGTGGGCAGATGATAAATATATCCCTCAAAATCTATCAATACAAGAAGTTATAAAGTGATGTTAGACAGAGGGCCTGGGAGAGATTGTTATGATTTGATGATCATTAGAAAGAATAGAAAGAGTGAGGAAGAGGAATACAGTAGGGGTGGGAGAAAGGGAGAGGAAATTTGGACAAAATTATCTCACATAAACAGAGTTGATGAGTAGAAGTCTATACAGTTAGGGTAGCAGGCAACATTTGTACCTCTCATTTGAAGAGGTCAAAAAAGGGAAGAATATACATAAACACAACTGAAATACATTTCACCCAACAGGGAAAACAAGAGAGAAAGGGGTTAAGGGAAAGAAGAAGAATAAGAAGGGTAGATAAGGGGGAAGGGAGAATTAGAGAGTAAAAATAGAATAGCAAGGGACCTCAATTTACCCCTCTCAGACCTAGACAAAGCTAACAAAAAAAAAAAGTTAAAGTGATGAATAGAAGTTTAGAAAAGTTAGATATGATAGACCTTGGGAGAATACTGAATAAGAATAGAAAGGAGTATATCTATTTCTCAGCTGTGCATGGCACCTGCACAAAAATGACTATATATCATAGCTTAAAAGTTATGCAAACAAGTATAGAAAAGCAGAAATACCAAATTCAACTATTATGGACGACAATGTAATAAAATTACATTACGACAAAGGGCCTTTGAGACAAAGATTGAAAATTAATTGGAAACTAAATAATTTCATACTAAAGAATGGAAGGATCAACCAATAAATCATGGAAGCAGTTCATAATTTTATTAAAGATAATAACAACAATGATAAAACATACCAAAATTTGTGGGTAGCAGCCAAAGTACTGCTTGGGAGAAATTTCACATCTCCAAACTTTTTTAATCAACAAAAGAGAGAAGGAACTGATCAATGCATTAAACATGTGACTTAAAAAACTTAGAAAACCAACAAATTAAAAACCTCCAATTAAACACCAAATTAAAAATCCTGAAGCTCCTAGGAGAGATGAACAAAATTGAAAGCAAAAAATCTCATTGAAATACAAAATAAAATTAGGAACAAGAGTTCTTTTTTTTCAAAGATAAACCATTAGTTAATTTGATTTAAGAAAATGAAGAAAACCAAAATACCAATATAAAAACTGAAAAAAGGTGAATTTACAACCATTGAAGATGAAATGAGAAAATTATTAGGTGCTATTTCACCTAATTATACACCAATAAAACTGATAATCTAAATTAGATGAATGTTACAAAAATATAAATTTCCCAGATGAACAGAACAGAAAATAGAGTGCATAAATAGCCCTAGTTTAGAAAAAACAAATAGAACAAGCAATAAATGAAGTCCCAAAGAGGAAACCCCAGTAAGAGAATGATTTATAAATTAATGTTTTTGTTATTATTGAGGGGGAAAGGCAAGGCAATTGGGGTTAAGTGACTTGCCCAAGGTCACACAGCTAGTAACTGTCAATTGTCTGAGGCTAGGTTTGAACTCAGGTCCTCCTGACTCTAGGCCTGGTGCTCTATTCACTTTGTCACCTAGCTGCCCCAAGTTAATTGTAGTAAACATTTGCAGAACAATTAATACCAATACTAAATAAACTGAAAAAAAAAAGAAAAGAAGCCTAACAAATTTCTTCTATGATCCAAATATGGTCTTGATACCTAAACCAGGGAGAGTCAAAACAGAGAAAGAAAACCATAGAATAGTTTCCCTAATGAGTATTGATACAAATGTTTTAAATAAAATATTAGCAAGAAGACTATAGCAACATATCATATGCCATATACAATTAGAATTTATACTAGGAAGGTAGGACTGCTTCAATATTAGAAGTATAAATATATTGACTATATTAATAACAAGAGCAACAAAAAAGATGTGATCATATCAAGAGATTCAGAAAAAGCTTTCGATAAGATAGAATGCTTGTCCCTGTTAAAAACATTAGAAAGCAATAGTAATAGTGTGTGTGTATGTGTGTGTGTATATATGTATATATATTTATATGTATATATTCAATATAAGGATTTCCTTATTTACAAGAGTATATACATATATAAGTATACAAAATATATATGATATATATGTACATCTATATGAGAGTAAAATCATACAAATAAGAAGGTAGATACATATATAAGGGGTAGAAAAGAAAAATGTTACAATGTTTGGCAGGAAATATATTTATCTTCTTCCAGTAACAGCTATTAAAACACGTCTCTAAATATGACAAGTCATTACTTTTTCCTTCCTCATGCTTTGGCTTTACACTAGCCTAATAGAAAGCAAAGAGAAATCTCTTCAGTAAAACAAATCATGTATGCACAGGGATTTTCAGGTTTTGTTTTGTTTTGTTTTTTGCTGGGGAAAAAAAGGAGGAAGCCATGGTTTTCTCTTGCACTGATAACAGACATTGGAAAAAGAAAAAAAAAGTTATCTCCTAACCTATGAATAACATGTGTGGGCAGCATTTATTCCTCAAAGTTAACATAGCTCAAGCATATATCTTAATAAATATCTCTGTCTGAGTTCTTACTGAGGAAGAGGATTTCAGATTTCCAAGTGAAAAGTAGCCCCTTTTCCAACAGTCTTAAGACTGTTAGAAAGACACACTTAAGAGTGTGTAGGGACCACTCATAACCACTTATTAGTGATCTGGAAAAGTGTTGTCAACCACTTGCCTAGGTGGTTATCTTAAGTAACTGAATATTAAATATTAAAAAGAAAAGAAAGAAATCCTCCACATATTCTTTTATTTTTGTTTTGTTTTGTTTTGTTTTGGAGGGGGAAAGGCAGGACAATTGGGCTTGAGTGACTTCCCCAAGGTCGCACAGCTAGTCCACATATTCTTTTAAAAGCTATTTTTAAAGAAAGGTGGGCTGGAATGAGAGACTAAGGGATTATGGTGGGTCCAGATCTAAAGGCCTACAACTAGAAGATGACTAACCTGGAAAGCTTTTCTTTGCTCATTACTTTCACTCATTATCTAGCTCATTTACTCGTTATCTATGGCTTTGTCTTTGTGCCTTTAAAGGTACCTCTTATTTAACCTGAAAAAATCTTACTAAATATTTAACTTTAACATTCTTCACTCTTTTAGATCTGGTGAACTTTGGATTAAAAAAATTAGAATATAAAGTTAGGAAATAAATAGGGAAAACAAAATTTTGAACTTTTAAAAAATGTTGGCAGAAAAATCCCAATACATACTTAGAACCAGATATCTATAAGTCCTGAAGGCAATTAATGCTTCTAATTCCTTAAGTGAAAGGTAAGTTACTAAAATGTTTTCAATTATCTGTCTTCTAGCTAAATTGTAATAGTGTCCACCAAAAAGTGTTATAGGCTATTATGTTATTACAAATAATACAGAAACCTTTTATTATATTTTTTCTATTTTTCTTGCTGATCAAAATATGATGTCCTAACAATTATGATTAACACTTTAAAAATAACAATCTTGTAAAGTAACTTCAGACTATTGCATCTCAATGAATAAACTATGGTTAAAAAATACAATTATAAACAGTACATCAGTTATGTTTCTCTGGTAGGGTGACACATTCTTCTATCATCCTTCCACAGCAGGAACTTGTTTCATGTGAATGTTGGTAATAGGCCATATACTGTTAATGCTAACATGTAGGAGTCAGTTAGACATATAAAAGAAAAACCCCTATCACGATTAGCATTAACAACATATAAGCCTATAGCTAATTTTCAGTATTTAGAGTATAAGGAAACTCAAATCTCAGGGTTTTTTCTTTCTTGATGTTTGTAACTCCTGCAAAAAAAGGAAAAAAATGGTTGTATATAGATGTGGTTATGAAGATGGAAGAATTTAATTTAGTAAAGGTCTTAATGCAACATTTTTATTTTTAAGAAAGGAACACATTTTCTAGTTAACGGGTTGTTTAAAAGCTTGCTAAACTATAATTTAAAACATAGTTTTATCACTTTAGAGTTAATAGATCAATATGATAACTTTAATTTATTTAATCATTTATAATACTTAGTGCTTTATATAGATTTATGTTGTGGATAGTCATTACTGATGAAGTCCCCCAAATGCCAAAATTGTCAGAATATTTTCAATGGTGTTCCAATAACATATATATGCATATATATATGTATGATATATATATATATATATATATATTTCTCTTTAATCCTATTTAGGAGTTGGTAAATAAAGGTTAAAAAAAGCTAAAGACTGAGTTAATATGTTTTACAAAAGTAAAATTCTGGTCAGATTTCATTTCTATTGCAAATTTAATTTTTTTTCCCCTCTCACACTTCCCTGGAAATATGATTTAGTAAATGAGGGCACTTATTTTACCTTCTTGAGGGCATCCATTCTTCTTCAATGGTGCTCATCTACAAAAAGAAAATACCAGCATCTAGCAGATAGTGTAGGTGCTTAATAATTGTTTTTTTTTTAATTTGTTGAATTGAGTCTTGTCTCAAACATAGTTTTATTTGTCTTATAAACTACTGTCTTCTGAAGGAATTTTTTTAAAAAAATAAAGTTTCATATTTCCTTTAAAGGAGTCATATGATACCCTTTTATGCTGAGTGACATTCTTTTAGCCTTCAAGTTTCAGTGACACTATAGCAGAACCCAGAAATTAGAATGTCATCTTAGTATTATGACTCATTTAGCAAAAAGAGGGAAATTTTCTTTCTTTCACTTCATAATGAAACTAGCTAGATGGAAATGTGATTCAGTACTAAAGAAATTAATTTATTGGGGGAATTTTTATACTTTGTATATTTTGACAGGGCAGAAACTGTCTTGGTTTGGAAATTTCCAAACCAAGGAAAATATATTATTTTCAATGATGGTACTTTTCAGTCTTTTGGTTATCTGAGAGGAATTTGTTAAGGTGCTTAGAATAAAAGAGATAAATAATTTAAGTGATTAATTCATTTTTTCAGAATTGTATTACATATATGCATAGACAAGAAGGCTATTTACACTTTTGTACATTTATGTTTGTAAACTCTATTAGTTATTTTGACAGTGTTCATTACTTTTTAGTTCAAACACCAAAACTATTTTAGAACTCCAAATTTTCCCACAAGTGCCTTTTGCTAGTATTTATCCAACTGTCCTTCAGATATCTCAAAGTGTATGTCCAGTAGACATCTGAAACTCATCTTTCCCTCTTCCCTGTTACTATAGAGAACAACACAATCCTTCCAGTTCCTTAGTCTCACAACCTAGAAGTCATTCTGGAGTCTTTACTGTCTCTCACCCCCACATATCCAAACTCTTGCCAAGTATCTCTTGTATATATATTCTCTTCTCTCTGACACTGTAACTGGGGCAGGCTCTTAGCACGTTACTTTTTTGCACGTTACTTAGCACGTTATTTTTGCAATAATCTGCCAGTGGGTCTGCCTGCTTCCTCTCTCCTCACTCCAATCATCTCCGTTTAGCCAAAGAGTGATTTTCCTAAAATGTAGGTCAGATCATGTCACCATCCCTGCTCCGCCCCGCAAATTCCAGTGGCTTCTTATTGCTTCTAGGAGTAAATATGAAATGCTGTGTTTGACATTCAAAGCCTTTCATAACATAGCCCCCTCTTATCTTTCCAGTCATCTTATACCTTATTCCCTAATACATACTCTTCAATCCAGTGACACTGGCCTCCTGGCTGTTCCACAAATAAGACACAGCATCTCTTGGCTCTAGGCATTCTCTCTGACTGTCCCCCATTGTCTAAATGCTTTCCTTTCTCTGCTCTGACTATTGACTTCCTTGGCTTACTTTATATCCTGAATAAAATCCTACTTTCTACAGGAAGCCTTCCCTAATAATCTCTTTTAATTTCAGTGCCTTTCCTCTGTTAATTGTTTCCTATTTATCCTGTATTTAATTTGTTTGGTACATATTTATTTGCATGTTGTCTCTCCCATTAGTTTGTGAGATCCTTGAGGACAGGGACTGTCTTTTGCCTTTTTTTGTATCCCCAGGGCTTAATACAGTGCTTGGCACAGAGTAGGTGTTTAACAAACATTTATTGTATGACTATGTCGGAAAGACCAGAAAGATTTTCTTGAGGACATTTTGAATTCTTAAAACTGTGGGAAACTAGCAATTTTTTTCAAATATTTTTCTACAATTCAGATTTGGTAAAAAGTCAAATCTTCATGATAAATGATAAACATCTATGTCAAAAACATGGAAAATGTTAATTAATTTACCAGGATAATGTTTTTAAACTCTATTAAAATACTAACCTTGTGGTCTGTTGCTGGTCCTGAGTTTCAAGAGAGCCACAATATTGGAACACAAGCTACTAAGCTGGAAAGACTGAGTATAAGCTAAATGACGAACTGTGTTTATTTTTTGTCCAAAAGCCAACCTAGTTATTTCAGAGGCTTATACTCAGACTGGACTCAATCTGATGAATTTTTTTGGTCACAACTCTCAAAGTCCAATTATTAAGTTGATCAATATATACTGCCCAAATATTTGCTCAGTCCTGCATCACTAATTGCCTATTGGATAGTTCAAACTAGATTTCTCTGTATTTTAAACCTCTATGTCAAACTCAACATGTCCAAAACAGAACTCATATTTTCCACCAAACCTTCCTCTCTTCTAAGCTTTTCTATTTCTGTGGAAGGCATCACCATTCTTCCAGTCACCTAGATTTTTGACTTTGACATCATTCTTAACTCTTCCATCTCTCTCATCCCACACATGCAAACAATTGCCGGAGCTTGCTGTTTCTACTTCCCCAACATCTTTTATATCTCGCTTCTTTCTACTCACAGAGCTGCCACCTTAGTTCAGGTTCTCATCACCTTTTAATTCAGTTATTGCCAGGCTCCTAATTTTTATAACTGCTTTATGCCTCTTTCTACTACAAATCATTTTTCCCATAGATACCAAATTGATTTTCCTTAAGCATATCTGACCACATGACTCCCTGATTCAATTAACTCTCATGACTCCCTATTTCCCTTAGACTAAAACACAAAATCCTCTGTTTAGCTTTTAAAGCTCTTCGTAACCTTGCCCAAATATATCTTTCCTGTCTTGTTGCACATTGCTTCCTCTCTTCCACTATGTGTTCCAGGCAAACAGTCTTTCTCTCTGTTCATCAAAAGTTTTGTCTCTGTGCCATTGCATTGGCTGCTTCATATATGTGCAATGTATTCCCCTCTCATTTCTGCTGCACAGAATCCCCCTTTCCTCTCAAGGAATATCTCAAGTTTTTATCTTCAGTCCTTTGAAAGTTTTTTTAGGTTTGTAATGTGAAATATCATTTACTAAAAAGTCAAACTGTATCCCCGCTCTGTTATATCTGTGTATCTGCTAATCTAGCTTCTCAATAGAAGATATATTATTCTACTGAGTAATAGGTCATTAAATACACTCTAGGTTTTTTTTGCCCTCTTATTTCCATTATTGAGATGTAATGTAGTATAATGGATAGAAGTCATCCATCAGGCCTAAAGTCAGGGAGAGTTTGGCCTTTTAAACATATTACCTTGTGGGACTGTGAGCAGATAGCTGAGCATCTCAGGCATCTCTTTCTAAGATTGTCAATTTCAAATGAGTTGCTGGTCTGAAACAATGGAGGGTATTTCCACCCTAGGAGTATCCCATACTAATGAAATTACAGATCTGGTCTCCCTTACTCCCCTACTTCCATACATTTTTCTAGAATTAGAATGCCAAGCATGAGTAATCAACAAGGAACTCTGAAGAACAGGAATAAAGGACATCACCAAGGAACCGAATGACAGGAAGCAAAGACAGGCTAGTCATGTGGCAAGAATGAAGTGATGACAGGTAGGCAGCTAGTGTATTCTACTGGTCCCCTCTTCATGTCAGGAAGATCTCTAGCCTGTTAAGGAGATTTCACCTTCCACTTGGGCACATATGCTGGGCAAACTTTGGGACACCATAAACAAGAAACAAGAGTCATATAGAATGGACTAGTATGAATGGGTTGAGATGTACAGTATTGGAGGGAACTCCCAAATCATTGAGATAATAAATTCAAATGAGCATAGTTGAGAGAAAGTGCCAAGCCAACTCTCTACAATCTTGTGTGGACATCTTATCAGATGAAGAGGATAAACAGTATGACCATATCATCATTTCTCCTTAGTGCCATTTCTTTAAATTTTTCATCATATAGTGGTAGCAGCTATGGTGATGTATCTTAGGTTGTGAGCAGGACTTGGGTGATTTTTCTTTATACTATATATGATTTACAAGATAGGATTTCTATTTGGAAGGGATCTTAAAGGTTATCTAGTGATATTTTTATATGTAGTTTAAGTTTTTTCCTTTCCATTTATTTCTTCACTTGAAATGTCATGAAATATATGAGTTAAACCTGAATAATAGCTTATTTTCCAGGATTGTCACTATATAATGTGATGAATCAGCTGATTATATTCTTCCACTCTTTTATATCTCTCTGACTCTCAAATAATTTTTCAGACTTTTGTGCATAGAACTTTCTCATTCGGTATTTGAAAACTGAAAAAAGCTGTATATAGTACAATATTTTAAAGAAAAGTTTCCTTCCTTCCTTCCTTCCTTCCTTCCTTCCTTCCTTCCTTCCTTCCTTCCTTCCTTCCTTCCTTCCTTCCTTCCTTCCTTCCTTCCTTCCTTCCTTCCTTCCTTCCTTCCTTCTTTCCCTCTCTCCTTTTATTTGTTTTCTTTGAACCTATTATTCTTTGTTTTTAATTTTTTCTTTTATGAATCTTTTCCTCATACTCTTCCCCCCCAACAAATATTCTCTCTGCTTCCCCAAAAGTAAAGCCCTAAATACAAAACAAATACTCATATTGCCCATCTCTGTAAATGAATCTCTCTTTCTGCATTTTAAGTTTATTACCTTTCTGGCAGTTGGTAAATGGTTTAAGAAAACAGAGCACTCACTCTTTTCAATCTATAAATATTGTAATGCTACTAATGTGTCTTTTTGGAATCAAGAAATGATCTATGTTCTTATGATTGCTAAAATGAACTATTTTGATGACAAATGTGCCTTTGGGGAGAGAACAGTAACATTAATATTTAAAAGACGTTATAAAACTATAATGACTTAATAAAACAGAAATAACCTTTGAGATAACCAGGCTTCTATAAAATATGTAGCACTTTATTAAATAAAATCTGTATACCATACAAATAAAAAAAATACTGATACTTATTATTTTTTTAAAAGTGTGCTTGACTACTACAAGCCTAGAAACTACTGAAGGGAAATGCTTCAGTGTTTTGTGACATGAAAATTATGTGAAGGCAGTCAGTTGAAAAAAATAACGTTTACTTCATCTTAATTAAAAGAACATTTATTTAATGCCTACTATGTGCTGAGCACTGTACTAGGCACTGGAGTCAACAAAGTTTACCTAAGACTGCGTATCCCATTGAATCTCATATATGCAATATTAAAAAAAAGATATCCAAGAAAGATGCACTCAAAAAATTAGAAACCTCTAAAGGAAATTAGCTAAATAATTTCTCTTGAGAAAAAAGTCAAGATGTAAGATTTTAAAATTTCACTAAATTTTAGAAACTAGAGCAAATTTAAAAACAAAAAGTTAAAGGAAATGAAATGAAATCTATCCAGAATTATTTTACACAATTATTTACATTTGTTCTAACATTAGCAGTGAATCTGTTGTGCATTTGAGGACAAAGAAGACAGGGGACAATGCTTCTCGCTGGCCCAGATATACCTTAGGATATTAATGAAAGTCAGTTTGGTAGTCTTATACTAGAATTGTAGAATTTCAGAGCTGAAAAAGACTTCAAAAATATAGTTTACATCTTTCATTTTACAGTTAAGGAAAAGAAATTTTCTAAGATCTAATGGTTAGATGGTCAAAGACATAGGACTAGAATCCAAATCTCCTGGCATTATTAGATTATATAAAGCCATCATCAGGCAACCCAGTACAAAGAATTCTCCCACGTGAGACAGTTACAATATGTTCCAATTTATCATTTTAACTAAGCAGGGACTAGATTCTAGTGCAATTTAATGATATTACCCAGTGCCATGGAAAGACTTAATTTGTAAAAGCTTATAGAGATAGCTGTCTTTATCACTCAAACTATCAGTTTCTTTAATACTTCAAAAATTTCATCACTTCACACTTTCATCTCTCCACTAATAGTGATAATAGATGGCTTTTATATAGAATACTTTGAAGCTTACAAAACGCTTTAGTAAATGGTCTTCACAATATGATGCCTGTTTTACAAATTAGTAAACTGAGGTGCAGAGATGTTAAGTGACTTGCTTATGGTCACACAGCTAGGGAACAGTGCAGTGAAAAGAGTGTTGACATTGGAGCAGAGGGACCTGGGTTCAGATTCTGAATAGGACACTTACTATTCTGTGTGACCTCAAGCAGGTCATTTAACTCTTCTGAGCCTCAGTTTCTTTATCTGTAAAATAAAGAGAATGGACTAGATAACCTCTATGATCCTTTCCAGCTCTAAAGTTATGATCCTATTGTAATCTGATGCAGTTTTGAAATACTGTTCCCCATTCTTTCTTATTCCTTCAGGCTTCATGAAGTAAGAAGCAATAAGACCAGTTTATTTTGTCACACCAAATCAACAAGTTCTTCCTAGTTAAGTACATGTTTTGCTGGGAGTATCCAGGGCAGGCTCCATACTGTTCAACTCTTCTATGTTATGATCTGAAGTAGGACTTAAACCCAGATCTTCCTAATAGAAATCATAATCCTTCTAACTTGCTTAATTGCTATGTCTAAAAAAATTTAATTGCTCTAGAGCCACCTTGATGATGAGCCTCTTTTAACTTGTTTAGGTTGGACAATAGTACTTGAAGCTCTGCTAGCTTAGTAGGATCTGCCAGAACTTGTGCTCTTCTGGAATGAAGAGTCCAAGTCCCTTGGTGCAGGGTCATCCCTATCACAAATTGAGATAAGAGCACTTGAAAGAAAAGCTCATATATGAAAACAGAGGTGTCAAACAGGTGGCCTCATAATACTCCCAAGTTAAGTTCAAATCAAAATAAAATGTAATTGGTAAATATTTAACAAAATAAATAAAAATACAATAAAATACATATGTGATATTTTAAAATTAAATCTTTACACAGTCCACAGGGATCCTTATGTATAGATTAGTGGTTCGTGTTTCTCTTCAACACTGTTACTTTAATGCACTGCTGGAGCTTAGAATTGGTCCAAACACTCTAGAAAGCAAATTAGAACTATGGCTCAAAAAGCTATGAAACTATGACCCACTTACTATGATCCTTTGACCCAGTGATACCATTACTAGGTCTTTACCCACAAAAAGGTCAAAGAAAAAAGGAAAAGGACACATATATACAAAAATATTTAGAGCAGCTTTTTTATGGTAGCATAGAATTAGAAATTGAGAAGGTGCCCACGAACTGGGAATGGCTGAACAAGTTGTGAATGCGATGGAATACTATTGTGCTTTAAGAAAAGACGGAGATTTTTGCTCAGTGGAGAGAGTAGCAGGCTAAAGTCAGGCAGATGTGAATTCAAATCTAGCTTCAGACATGTATTGGCTGTATTACTCTGGGTAAGTCAACCTCCGTTTGCCTCAGTTTCCTCATCTGTATAAGGGGGATAATAATAACATCTACCTCAGAGGGTTGTGAGAATCAATTGAGGTAATAATTGTAAAGCAAGAAATCTACTCCCACCTTAATTCCTCCTCTTAGAATATACCTAGCTTATATCGAAGTTCAGCTTAAATACCACGTTCTTCTACATGGAGCCTTTTTTTTTTTGACCCTCTCCCTCACTCAGATGCTCATACCTTACCCCTGTATTATCTTGTATCTACCTATATGGACATGCTATCTCCTCTCACTAGATTGTAAGCTTCTTAAGAGTTGGGACTTCTGTCCCAATTTCTGTCATTTGATCTTTAGTTCCTAGCACAGAGTAGGAGGTTAATAAATGCTTGTTGATTTGATGGATGCAAATAGCATGTGATATTGAAAGGGATATATGAAACTGAGTCTGTGGAAAGGCAATGTAGTGTAATGCAAAGAAGCACTGGTTGGAACAGAATACTTAAGTTCAAGATGTAGCTCCTGACATCAGTTGTATAACCTTTCTGACATGCCCCCACCCCCACTTTTAAAATATTTATGCAAGCTTTCTTATAGGATTCTTATAAGGAATGCCTTTTGTAAATATTAAATTGCTATATAAATGTGTGTTATTAGTGTTTGATTTTTAAATTAAAAAATCAAAATCAAAAATTAAATAAAAAAATTAAAAATATAACCATCCCATAATTGTTTGATACTAGACAATAATTACATCATTTTGTGGGTAGTTTTTACCAAATTGTTAGCATCCCTAAAATATATTAGAACATTTCAAAGAGGGTTAGGTTCTAGAATTTTGGGGACCTAAATTCTAGTGGCCCCGTTACCAATCTGCTATGTGATACTAGAGAAATATCTTCCCATTGTGGAGCTCTGTAAAATGAGGCTTTATAAGATCAGCTCTAAATTATAAGTTAGAGAGTTTATTGCTGTTAATCCTAGGATATATAAATTACTGGGCTAATATACCTTACATTTGTATAGCATTCAACAGTTTTCAAAGAGTTTTCATACACATTCTCATTTGTTTATCATAAGCATGGTGGGTATGTTTCACATTTTACATTTGAGAAAATAGAGGTTCAGGGAGTTTTAAATGATTTGCCTGTGGGTATTGTTGCCTGGAATTGACCTTAAATTCTCTTCCCACTGCATTATGTTTACATGAAGTATCAACACATAATAAACATCGACTTTGATGCTCAAATGCATATGTTTATATTTTATATTTTCTGTACTTCGGGCTCTTTATGAGTTAAATGGGGAAGGGGGCTCACACTGGGTGATCTCTAAGGTCTTTTAAAGTTCTTTCAAATCGTTCAATGATAATTTATTTAAAAGGTGAGGATTTGTTTTTTTACGGATAAAACTGAGACCCAGGGAAGTTGTGACTTGCCCAAAGTCACACATGTGGTGAGTGAATAGCAGGCTGACATTTGAACCCAAGTCATCTGGAACAAAATTCAGTGTTCTTTCTAGGGTCTCACATTACTTTATTTTTAAGGAATCCACACTGACTTCACTTGTCACCAAGCTATATTTGTGAAGTTCTCTTATTTGCCTATTCTAATTTGACTTTGGTTCATAGCTGTGAGATTTCATTGGTGTAGGTAAGTCCCAATGAAGAAATCTCTACCAGTTGCATCTCAGCAATTTCTAATCATAGAGTTGCTTGGGAAACTAAGAAGTTAAGTAACTTACTGTAACTCATATGGCCATGTATGTGTCAAAGACATTCCTTGAACCTAGGACTTTCTCACTCTGAGAACAGGCTCTGTTCGCTAATCTGTGCAGCTTCAATGTCCATAAAGTTAAAAACCAGTTCTGGTGGTGTTTTTGCTTGTGCGTAAGTTTTTGCATATATTCTATCCTTAGTAAGCAAATATAAATTCACCTAAGGCAAATCCCCTTAATAAACAGGGTCTTTAACCCCCATCGTTCCCTGCCCTCTCCCTCATCAACTTAAAAAGCTATAAAACCTTCCAAAATAGATTTCTGTGTAACTTTGCCTTTCTTTCAGGAGATTATATATATATATACATATATGTATGTACATATGTATATATATATGTATATGCATACACACACATATATACACACATACACACTTATTTGTCTTTCCTTTTTTTTTAAAGCATATTCCTCTCATCTCCAGAAAGCTAGCTTATACAGCAAATTTCAAAAAGGAAAAAAAAAACGGTTCAGTAAAACTAATCAATGCATAGGAAAAAAACCTGACAATATTTGCGGTGTTCCACACTTGCACGAAGTGAGCAAGTAGCAGCAGCAGTATGTTTAAAACCATTCCTTCCCTCTTTGCTCTACTTGGAAAGGAAAGCTACTTAACTGCAGGTTTAGGCTGCCAATTCCACTTCGAATTTGCCTGACAGTGCAAGGTGGTGAGGGTGGGGGTAGGGTGGGGTGGGTGGGAGTGGCAATGAGCAGCTATTAGAAGAGGAGGGACTGGCCCCCTAGGGCCAACGGGGCTGAAGTGCAATAGTGCTTTCTCTTTGGGATGACCTGACTGCATTCATAAACAGTCAAACGCTTGGATGACAGTTTGGGGAGATACCTCTCCACAATTTCTATACATTTCAGAGCCTCTAAATCCCTAATTGAAGCTCTAAGCTCATGTCAACCAATCCTCTCTTCCTCAGCCTGACTCTGTCTTTTCCATATTGCATATTTTCACCAACAGGAAGGAGGAAAGAAGAGGAAAAAGAGACAGAAGGAAAGAGGGAAAGAAAGATTAAAAACCTACCTGTTTCACCAAGCAAGGTTTCTTCCTTCCCAGCGATTCGGGCAAAACCTAGTGCTTCTTAGGCCACAGACTTCCTCTGTTTGACTCGTATGCGTTCGTAGTGTGTGTGTGTGTGTGTGTGTGTGTGTGTGTGTGTGTGTTCTAAATAAAAGAAGAAGCCTAAGAGTAAATCAAAGGGACAGCAATTACCCGTCGTCACTGCTGCAAGCAGGTCAGTCTCTCTAGCCAGCAGCATGGCAGCCCATGCTGGGTTCAGGAAAGCCAGTTCCAACTAATTTAAGACCCTTTTTATAAGCCAGCTGAAGGTGACTCATAACCAACGGTTCGCCTGTTCTGTGAACCCCACTGCTTTTTCCCCTTCCTGTCTGTTTTTCTCGTAACTTAAAGCTTGGGGGGAGGGGGAAATATTTTTAAAGGAAATGTAGAAAAAGCCCAGGGTCCTGGTGACTGGTGTTTCCCCCTCCTTCCACGTGCACTTTTTTTTTTTCCCTTTTCTTTAATGAACACTATGTACTTTCCTGCTCCATGTGGGCAAGAGGCCTCCTTTCTCACTTTTGCCTTTTATCTGAAAGGAAATGCAGGCAAATGTGTTTCAAACTCAGGAGAGTCAGAGAAGCGTTCTACTTAGTGCATGGGGGTGCTGAGAAGGCAGCCAGTCTTCCTAAGAAATTCCCTTATAGAGTACTGGGCTACAGGAATCAGTCTTAGGTCTGGGATGGAGACATTTAGTGAACAAGGTGGCTGTGTATGATATGAATATGTATGAGCAGAGAAGGGAAATCACTTTGGGATTTCTGAACAGAAAAATGGTAATAGCTGAAAGAATCAACTCCTGACTAAAGTGTACAAAGAAAATGATAGGAAGTCAGGAGACTACCTTGCAAAGTGATATTGGACAAATCTCTCCCTGGCCTTAGTTTCCGCTCTTGTAAACCGAGAGACTTGGATTAGGTGATCTGTAAGGCACCTTTTTACCTGGAAATTCTATAATTTTAGATGGTGAAAAGACTTTTTTTTCTTTCTCACAAGACTGTAATAACAAGATCAGGGAGAAGCAAATGAGCCATTAAGACATTATATACAAGGCCTTATAAAGGAATTTGGTATCAGAAATAGTCATGGGACACATAAAAATGCAACAGGGAGAGGAGGAAGAGACTTCTATTTGGGGGTCCAAATGAGGTGGTATCTTCCAGGTGTACTAGTGCGATCACAACTCTGGATTTACAGCTGAATCTTGGATTCAGTCCTAGATTGGTTAACTGATTTGCTTATTGAATGAACCGGCCTTTGATTTCATCGCGATAGGGGATGGCCAGTTAGAAAAACCAATGGGAGAGCTTTAGCAAATCGAATCCAGTTCAGGTACCCTTACCCCCAACCCCAAGAATCAGAAACCCAGAGAAAAGTGAATTACACAGGGTCATAGAGGTCTTTGTTGTTTGTCCTTCATTTTTGAAGAGTACCTATGATATCACGGGTGATTTCATGTGAAATGGGTTTGAGAGAGGCAGTGTTGAATGAAGTTGCCAGCCTCACTCTCTCTTCTTGAGTTGTTGAAATCCAGTGGCCAGACAAAAGTCAAGATGACTGGCTGTGGCTTGGCATGCAGGGGGTGACCTTGACATCTTCAATGCCTGACTAAACTCTCCACAGCACCTGCTTCAACCACCTTCATGGTGGTTGGAAGAAATTATTCCCATCTGCCCATTCCCCTGAGGAAAGTCTTCACATGCTTGGGATAGGTATCCCCCAACCTCACTGAAGGGTTTGAGGCCTCTTAGTTACCTTTAACCTGATTTAGCCTGAGACCCACTGTGGTGTAGCTGCTGTACCTTCTTCTTGGAGCTTCTTGGAGCCACGGGTGAGAGCGGGATGAATCAGGCAGACACCAAAAGTGGATGAGCAGCCCTGCAAAGGGCTCGGCAATCCCTCATACTAGAGATGCTAATCCTCTTGAATACCCAGGTCATGAAGATAAGAAGCAAAGTGAACCAGGTCCTTTGATTGCAAATTTAGTATTTCTTTCACTGCACCATGCTGTTCAATTAGTTACCAAGTCCTCCTTTGATTCTATGTCCATGATACCATTTCCATCTTATGTTCTCTGTCCCCAACATCCTTACCACGCTAATATAAACCTTATTGCCACCTGTATGTGGCTGACAATAGAGAGATATTAATTAAGGAGGAGAAAAGTTATCAGATGGACCGGAACAACTAGATCTAAGAAAGAATAAATTTACTGTGTAAAATCCACAGATGACCATAGAATAGGGCCTTGTTATTACCTTTCTAGAAAAAGACTAATTATGAGATAATAATCTACCAACTTTCTGTTTCCCTTCTCCTCATCACTTTCATTTTTTCTTTTTACAAGGCAATCAGGGTTAAGTGACTTGCCTAGGGTCACAGCGCTGGTAAACCAAATGTCTGAGGCTGAACTCAGGTCTTCCTGACTCCAGGGCCCGTGCTCTATCCACTGCGCCACCTAACTGACCTTCTCCTATCACCTTCAATCCATCCTTCACAGCAATGCTAGACTATGCTTTATGTGTAGATCTAATTTTGTACCATCTCTGCTAAAAACAATTTAAAAAATTATCAAATTTGGAATCTAAGGATCTGGGTTACTTTGCTTCTTTTTATCTCTATGACCTTACATAAGTCACTTTTCTCTAGGCTTTTGTCTCTTGACCTGCAAAATAGGAACATTCAAATATCTGATCTCAAAATTATTTTCCATCTCTAAAGCTTATGATCCTATGAGGTGAGGGAAAAGGGAAAAGAACTGAAGATAACAACTAAAGATAACTGAAGATAACCTAGACCAGGGCTGTCCAAAATACAGCCCGAGGTGGGATTTATATAGCCTACCTACAAGCATAGAAATTTATATAAATGCTTTAGTAAAGGAAGGGGAGCTACTGTAGAGCTCTCACTAAAATGGCAAATCAAAATATATTGTCTATTGTTTCAATAAAAACTTAAGGTTGGAAATCCCTGACCTAGATCATGAAAGACTGGATTAATGGTGCAATTGACAAAAACAATGAGGCAAAAATGAGAAATGGTGGGAAGATTCTTTTGGGGGTGTTGTGGATAATCTTTGTTCTTGAAATCTTGAATTTGAGGTGCCAGTGAGATATATACACATACATACATACTTATTACAAACATTCATGTAAAAAAAAGATGCGGGTGTGGAAAGATGGAGAGACATCAAGGCTAGACATAGATTAAAGAGTCATCCATACAGAAGTAAGAGTTGAAGCTTTGAAAGGGAATGACATTGCTGAGAGAGAATAATACTCACATTCATATAGACAATTGAGTTCATAGAGTGCTTTCCTTATAACAACCCTGTAAAGTAGACAGTGTTATTATACTCAATTTATATGTGAGGAAACTGAGATCATAAGAAATTACACGACGTGTCCATTATCGCGTAGTTAGTGTCTGAACAAGTTGTGGCGTATGATCGTGATGGGATACCACTGTAATGGTGAACTCACTGACTTTAGAAAAAACAGGGTTAGATTTGCATGGAATAGTGAAGAACAGAATGAGCAGAACCGAGAGAACGTTGTATACAGCAACAACAATATCGCTCGAAGAACAACTTTGAGCGACTAAGTTATTTTGATTATTATAAATACCCAAATTAACGACAAAGGACCTATGAAAGAAGATGCTATCTGCATCTAAAGAAAGAACTGAGAAATAGAAGTATATACATGGAACGATTTTACATACATTTACATATTTGTGTCTAATTGTAGCCATCTCTAGGGTGGGGGGGGTGGAAAGGGAAGGAAAAAAAGAAAAAAAATTTACACGATAACTTTTTATATATTTAAAAGTCATAGCAAGTTGTACATAACAGATTTGCAGTTTCGTGTGCAACTATTTTTTTTAAATTCTACGTTATAGAAATGCTTGTTTTATTTCATAAATTAAAGTAAATAAAATAAAAAAAAAATTTGAGATGTGGTTTCCTAACTTCAAGTCAAGAGCTCTATGCTACCGCTGTCTTTTAAAAGTCAGCTAAGAGTAAAACCTTGGGGAATATCTATTTTAAGGCACAGGGAAGGGAGAAAGCAGTTGAAGAATGAGGACAATGAGGTATTTTAAGACAAGAGAAGAGAAAGTATCAAGAAGAGTGTACACTGGCAAATACTGTACAGAAATCAAAGAGGATAAGGTCTGAAGTCCTTGGATTTGAAGATTAAAGTCAGTCCAGTCTCCTCTTGTAGCTTTGATATTCACTAAATTAAAATACCATGGCCAACATCCTATGAGAGCTTCCTACATTTAATCCTGCCTCGAATGGGCTCTGATAACTGGTACAATTGGCCTTTCATTTGGAAAGTACTATTTAAAGTATCCTGTGTTCAAAGAAGTTTTATAGAACTCAGGAAACCGCACAGTATTGTCGAGCCTATCCTACAGAACGTTCCCTTAGACCTCTGAAAATTCAGAATAAAAGAAAAATGATACATTCCTCATGTGTGATACTTTCTAGGTAAAGATAAAAATATAAAATACTTAATATGCATTATTTTGTTTGATCCTCACAACAACCCTTGGAGTTAGTTACTACAAGTATTATATCCCTTATTTTATAGGTGTGAAACTAAAGCTTAGAGAGGTTATGAGTAGCCGAAGAGTTATCCAGCCAGCAAACGCCAAAGGCGGGATTTGAACCTCAACCACGCCTGTCTCTAAGTCCAGTGAACTTTCCATTACATTATATCTTAGATAGTAACTGGAAGAGAAGGACTTCAGGTGGTATACATGAGAGCTTGGGTGAAGATCAGCAAAGTCATAGGGGGATAGTAGTTGACACAACCTTATTTCTACAAGAGAGAGGAGAACAGATGCCAATGGGAAACAATCTCAGGATCAAGACCTGATTACACCTTGGTGGCTTCTGGATACAGAACCGTGCAGTGACTTTTGTAGTCTGATTGAAAGACCAGAGGCCCTCAGGGCTCAAACATATATAGAGTTTGATATACAGAGAGAGAGCAAGGAGTCAGCTGGCACCAATAAACAATACTGTGGGATCAGTAAAATGAGGATATTTGGGGCAGCTAGGTGGCGCAGTGAGTAGAGCATCAGCCCTGGAATTAGGAGGACCTGAGTTCAAATCCAGCCTCAGACGCTTGACACATTTACTAGCTGTGTGACCTTGGGAAAGTCACTTAACCCCAATTGCCCTGCCTTCTTCCTTCTAAAAAATTAAAAAAAAAATTAGGATATTTTCTCAATTGCCCAATAAGGAGTGAAGAATGAGGGGTAGAGATATAAGGCAACTCTGCCAATCCAACAAGCGGCTGAGGGGAGGGTGGGTAAAGCCCAACCTCTGAGTTTACCAGTCGTGGCATACATGCATCCTATGGGGCTAGCGTTGTACCAGCCAAAAAATTTTCACCAGTTAACAATCTACCACTGAAGTCCTAGTATCCGTTATTCAAATCAAATCAAAAGAATCTGGTGGAGACCGAAGGTATTAGTGATCTGGCACTGAATGCATTACATCACACAGCAGATTATCAACAGGATGATGACTGACTATCATGCGGAGGGAGGTTCAGGGTTTCAAAGACGCTTCAGGTCCATCCATCAGGTATTTCTGAGCCAGGTGACAGAGCCATCTGCTGCTGAAGTTAGCTGCTGCTGCTGCTGCTATTGCTGGAATCAAGCACAGGAAGGACTTCTGTGTTGTTCAGGAATGTACCTGGGGGAAAAACACAAAAATAAGAGTACCCACAAAAAATAAGAATACAATCACAGTGTCACCTGGGTCTGGTTGCTTTCACTACATAAGTGATGGTTAGTTGAGGCTCAAATAGGAAATAAATAGGTCAATATGAATAGTGTCTCCATCAGTTCCCATCCAATGTCAGTCAGTAAACATTTATTAAGCACCTACTATGTCCTAGGCACTGTGCTAAGAGCTGGGGGTATAAAGAAAGGTATTAGAAGTCCCTGCCCTCAGAGAGTTCATAATCTAATGGGGAAAACAACACACAAAAAGAAGCTGAAAAGAAGAGGAGGTAAGAGAGGTTACCTAACAAAGGGTCATGATGAGCCATGCAGCTGGGGTTGGAAATGATGATGAGGATTCCCTGGGTATCACCCTTAAATGGAGGAGGACCAGGGAGGAGTTCCCTGTCATCCCCTTCTCACTCTCTCCAACCATATTGACAGAGGGAGGGACCTCAAGGACAGGGGATTCTTAAGAAATGTGAGTTTATGAGTTGATTTCATCCTGCAAAATAATATTTCTGGAAGTTATGAAAGTCCAGGAAAGTAGCCAGGTAGAAAATGAATTTCCTGGGTGCCATTCTTAAACAGTGAAGGATCTGAGAGGAGCTCTCTGATGTCCATCCTCTACCCTCTCCAATCGGAAGGAGGGAGGATCCTCACGGTCAGGCAATGCTGAGGATTTCTGGTGTTACTTGTGAAAATAAAGCAGGGATGCAGGCCAGGGTCCAGGGTCCAGGGTTCTCCTTCCCACTATCTTCTCTTTTGGGTCTGATTGCTTTCTCACTGACTTATGGGTGGATTGTTTGGTGGGCAAGATCCAGAATGTTCCTCCAGTTCCACAGACCACTATCTTAGGTAGGACCTATTTATCACCACCTACTGATTACCACCAGATTGCCCCTCCCACCTTTCCTCCACTGCTTTTATGATTATCGACCTGGGGGTCATGTAAGAGGGCCTATACAATTTACTGGCTAAGATCTAGCCAGCCATAATTGTCTCCTTTCCAGAGAACCTTCCCCTGTGATCCCTTTTCTGGCACCTGCTCCCTTCTCCCAATCCACCCCTGGCTTGGCAGTCTAGAAACAGGCAGGAGTAATGAGACAAATCAGAAAATACTGATAGACTTGTCAGAAAGTACTACTACCCTCACTTCCTTGGCTTCTTTCTGGGTAAGGGAGCATCCTCTTTCAGGAGATGTGATGGGTGCAAGCTTTATCAGCCATATCTTTCCGTTTGGATTCCTCAATCACACAGAAAACTTGACAATCAGCTCTCCCAAGCTGGTACAAGCTGATGCTGGCTCCATCCACGCCACACCACTGTACTATATTGCCATAAGCTTTTCAGTTTGGCTGCTGTGTGGGCCTACAAGAGAATCCCCATCCTAGATTGGACTTGATTTTCTAAGTAGTATGGCACTCTTTAGTGGAAGTAGGTATTACAGTACATGTGCTAATCTGGAACACTACTACCATAGTTCTGACAGTCACTTGTGTGCCCCATAAAGTGAGAGCTGAACTGAGGCTTCTGAGGGGAATTCCCTTGCCTCTAGCACATAGGCATCCTGGTACTACAGTCATTTTGGCTCCAGTATCAAGGAAACCAAAAAAAGTCTAGTTCCTTTATTTGACTGTTAGATAGTCACTTGGGCATATAGCCAACTTGGGGACCATGCCCCTTTCTCTTTCTTTTTTTTTTTGCCTAATTTTAAGGGGGTTAGCTTAGGATAGAAGGTGGATTTATGGGTGTATTCTTCCCTTACCTTGGAAGAAGGCGGGGATGACAAGGTTGAGGTATGGAAGTTTTCAGTCTGGCGGAACACAAACCTAAGCTAGCTTCTCCTCCTCAGAAGTATTTGGGGGTTCTACTGCAATCTGTCCTAAAGGTGATTTGCTTTCCCTTCCTTGGATCTTCTTCACTGGCATTTTCTTACTTGTCCCATTACTCCTGCCTGTTTGTAGACTGCCAAACCAAAGGTGGATTGGGAGATTTCCTTCTTTCTGATTTCCTAACAACCAGCATTAGTTCTTCACCTTGGGGAGAAGCCAAGAGGTAGAATTCTTAATTCTCCACCCATCACTAGGAATCCTGAGTGGTCCTCATTGCCCCTTGACAATTGATACCCTTGTAATCTAGGTTTACTGGCCACTCAGTCATGGGAAGCTAGATGGTACAGTGGATAGGGTCCTGGGCCTGTAGTTCAGAAAGACTTATCTTCCTCAGTTCACATCTGCCCTCAGACATTTACTAGCTGTGTGACCCTGTGTAAGTCATTTAAACCTATTTGACTCAGTTTTCTCATCTGTAAAATAAGCTGGAGAAGGAAATGGCAAACTGCTCTTGTATTTTTGATAAGAAAATCACATGGTGGGGGGGGGGGCAGAGCCAAGATGGTGGCTGGAAAGCAGGGACTAGTGTGAGCTCCCCGCCGAGTCCCTCCAAAAACCTATAAAAATGGCTCTGAACCAATTCTTGAACTGAAGAACCCACAAATTAGCAGAGGGAAGCAGGGCTGTAGCCCAGGACAGCCTGGATGGTCTCTGGGTAAGGTCTATCCTGCATGGAGCTGGGAGCAGAGCCAAACGGAGCAGAGCCCAGCATGGGCAGCGCAGACCAACCAGACCAGGAGCTGGGTGGAGCGAGCCCTAGCACCCTGAATCAGTGAGCTGCAGCAGTTACCAGACTTCTCAACCCACAAACACCAAAGACAACAGAGAAGGTTAGTGGGAAAAGCTGTGGGAGTGGAAGGAGTTATGGGTTCGGCCACCGCCCTCGGGGCAGTGGAGGTGGGGCAGCTACAGAACTACAGCTGCAGTTGCTGCTGGCCCCAGGCCCACCTGGTGGGAGGAATTAAGTGGCTGATCAGAGCAGGAGTGTAGAGCCTGCTGAAGATCTAAGTCAAGTCTAGGTTGGGGGTTCTTGGGGAAGGAGGAGTGCTGATGTGGCAGAGCTGGTGCATCCCCCCAAGCTTGGAACATAGTTCTCTTAACTCTACGAGCAGTCATACCCCAC
>CM053622.1:509034521-509064047 GCA_028646595.1 Phalanger gymnotis
AAAGTGTTTGTTTTTGATTACCTCCACCTCCATCTGCCCTCCCTTCTATCATCCCCTTTTTTATTTTCTTCCTTTTTTTTCCTCTGGGGTAAGATACCCACTTGAGTATGTATGGTATTCCCTCCTAGTTTTACAGATGAGAAAACTGGGGTAAACAGGGTTAAGTGACTTGTCCAGAGTCCCAAAGTTAGTTGAGTGTCTGACATTACATTTGAATTCAGGTCTCCCTAACTCCAGGCCCAGAGCTCGATCCACTGCCCCATCTAGCTGCCAAGATGGAACAGTCACAAGCAAAACACTGATCCCCACTGATTGTGGGGAGGGGAATTATAATGAAGAAAGAACTAGAATCTAAGGCAATGTGGCAAATGAAAGTAATTATCATATTCTATAAGAAATTAAATAAACTAAATTCAAACCAATAAAAAATAAGTGTAAATAAAAAAAGAAATGAAAGGATCTTCAGCCAAGTACATTACACAGAAGCAGAGACATTTATAGTGATATCAATGTTTTAAAAACAGCTTTGAAATATTGAAGAACTTTGAAAAATGCAATAAACAATCGTATCTCCAGAGGTCCTGTGATGAAGCATGCTGTGTACTTTCTGGCAAAGAGGTGATGAAATAACCATATATTGCATGGATTTCTTATTAAGCTGCTTATTTGTAGCAAGGTTTTCCCCCTACTTCCTCTCAATTTTTTGCTTAGGGAGGGTTGTGGGAAGACAGCAATACTGTAGTACAATGGCGATGAGGAAGAGGGGGAAAAAGCCATTGAAAATTTTTTTTAATGAACAGAAGAGAACATTAGTTCATAACAAAGCACCAGGCAAGCTGGTAGTATGAAATGCAGATTCAATTTCATATACAGTTCTTTCTTGTTTTTCTGTTATGTGGAAATGCTGTTAGAGGCAGGCCTAAATTAGTTCTTTCTTAGTTCAGGTTCAAAGTTGGGACCAAATGAGGAATTCACTGATCAGTTAACAATAGACTTACTTTGCCTTAATAGTAAGGCTATGTAACAAGGATACAGTGGTCCTTAGAATGGATGGCCCCACCATGTTTTTATATGGAAATATATCTGGTCACCAGGGCAGAGTAATTCAAGTTATTGTCAGTATTCCACCAAGTCCGAGGGGTCATCTCCATGTTGATAGGGCTTTTTCTATGCCCTAAGTATCCAGGAAGCTTTGTTAAAGGAGACAGGCCAATCAAGTCCCAGAGATAGCTTTGTTGCCTTATATGAAAAACTAATCTCTATTACAGGAAAACGGGGAATCCTGGTCCTACCACATTTTGTTCGTTTGTTTTTGGCATTTAAGTTGAAAATAAGTTTAAAAAAAGAGCTGGGGGAAGGTCTCCTGAGCCTATGTCAACATACACCAACACAAAGCAAATCCATGAGCAAAGACAGTGACCTAATGACTCAGTTTCTATAATGGGACAACTTCCAAGTTGCTATCTTTTTACCACTCCACTCCCTTATTCCCAACATAGTTTACTATTATTTATTACCTTCCAAACAACTCATACATTCCTCAGGGAGATTTCAAGAAAGGCCCATGTATCCTCAGCAGACCCAGTATCTACATTATCCCTGTCTTTAGGCTTGCCTTTCATCCAGGTCCAAAACCATCTAATTATAATGTAGTATTAGCCCACATCTCTCCATCTCTTTCACCAGAATAACATGGATTTCATCAAATGCTTTGCTAGGTAAACCTTACCCACAGCATTTCACTGGTGTACTAGATTCGTAACACTGTCAAAAAGGGAAATGCATCTAGTCCAGCATGTTGTTCCTTTTTATTTTTTAATAATTTAGTTTTAGTTCACAACATTCAATTCCTCAAGTTTTTGAGTTTCAAATTTTCTCTCCCACCCTCTCCTCCCCAACCCCCCACCCAAGACCGCATGTAATCTGATATGGGTTCTACATACACCTTCATACTAAACATAGTTTCACAAAGTCAAGTTGTAAAGAACTATAACCAATGGAATGAACCACAAGAAGAAACAAAATAAAAAACGAACAAAAATGAGAGCAAATAGTTTGCTTCAATCTGCATTCAGACTCCCTAATTCTTTCTCTGGATGTGAATCGCTTTTTCCATCATGAGTCTTTTGGAGTTGTCTTAGAACCTTGTATACATACAGCCATTCCCCAATTGATGGGCATCCCCCTTGATTCCCAATTCTTTGCCACCACAAAAATTTTTGAACATACGAGACCTTTTCCCACTTGCATGATTTCTTTGGGACAGCATGTTCTGTTCTTGCTGAAGCCATGGTGGTTCTTTCAAATCAATGATTTCTTTTCTAGATGATGACAAAAACTCTTTTAATATAGTTACAGAATTTTACAGGAAAAAAAAAAATAAGCCCACTGGTATAGTTTAGATTCCATCCTTTCCCCTTTTACAAAAGTGGAATAGAGGCTCTTCTCTACCTCACTTTCCAGTTTTCCAAAGATAACTCTGACTACATCCTCCTGTTCTTAAGTGCTGCTAGATGCTCTTACTTTCTGCCTAATTCTATCCTAGAAGAGAATCAAATTGAACTTCTTTCTTAACCATATTAAGCTTTATTGTATTCCTATCTATCCTGAACATACTCTTCTAGATAATCTAGAGATGCGTTTCTTGAGGAACCTACTCTGAGGGAGACTGGCCTGAACTACCAGGATAAATTTTTTAAAAAACAACTTGGCCAAGAAATAAATTTCTTTGTGGTCACTGAAATTTCTCCTTGCTTAACATACTTGCTGGAAATGAGATTATTTTTTCTTATTAGTAGGTCCCCTGGAAAACCGGTCCTTTGTAGTTTTTTGGGTAATGAATATGGGAGAACGTGAGGGACACACAATATAGTATGGGGCACCTATTCATCTTTAGCTGCCTCATCAAACAATCTAAATACTTCCATCTATATCTCCGGTTCTTTCCTAGGGACCACAGCAAATGAAGTCAATGAAGAGCCCTACCAATGTTGAATTCTTCCAGGAACACAAAAGCAGTACACATTCTTGAGACCAAATACATTGATGGGAAGGCAAATAAACTGGGAAGGCATATACACTCTCACATTTGAGAAAGGCCAGGATTCCCCAGACTACTGAATGTAGAGTCCAGGGTCAACAATGTCACACAAGCTTCTGTCAGCAAGGAAGCCTTGAGAGGGACTTTCTGAAGAGGAATTGTTAGTTGAAAATTTAGAATCCTTGGGGCAGAAAGGGTTAGGAAAAAAAGTGTATAGGGTGCTGAAACAAGAGACATCTCCCTTCCCATTTTTCAGGTGAGTGGTTTGGAAGTCTCCAAAAAAAAATTTCAGTTCAAGATTCAACAGAAAATTAAGGAAACTTCCCACTAAGAAAAAAATGGAACAAATTTGGTTGTGACAAGCCCAAGTCTCGTGTGTGTGTGTGTGTGTGTGTGTGTGTGTGTGTACATGTATGAGGCTGTCAAATAGCAGTCAAAGCAAATTTTATACTGTGGCTTCACTGCTACAGGTTTTGTTAAGGTGGAGACCATCATTTCACATTAATTTTGCATTTTGATTAGATGAATTTTTTACTTTCAGTAGTAATGTTATTATCTCCTGGTTAGGTACCCTATAATGTTGTCTGGGTGGTAGGATAATGTGTCCAAAGCAATCTTTCATATTAGAGGTTCACACACTTTTTTGGTGTGTGACAAGGACCCTCCTGGCAATCTGGTGAAGTCTATGAACCCCTTCTCAGAATAATGTTTTTAAATTCATAAAATAAAATACCGAAAACTAAAAATTAAATCAACTATGTTGAAATACAATTGTCAAGGCGTGTGTGTGTGTGTGTGTGTGTGTATTTAAAGTTCACAGACCCCCAGGTTAGGAACCTCTGTTAAACATATATGTTTCCACATATATTTTGACTTTTTCATACCTGAATGAGACCATCCCGTTCCTTGCCCTACCCCCACCCATGATCTTCTGGTGATCTGAGATGTAACAGCTAGAGGCTAGTGGTAGTTACTGCAGGCGCAAAGCTGGCAATGTGTCAAAAGCACAAAAGAATTGAAAAAAACAAACAAAACAAACAAAAAAACCTTGCCCAATCTATGCAGATATATACATATAATTAATGTAATGATTATTTGGTGATAGTGAAATTAAAATTTATTGTTACTATTGATTAGTTATATAACTAATTCACGACAAAGAATCAAACAGCAATATATACTCCGTAGTGAATCCTCAAGATGAGGGTTTAGGTGCCTCTTCAAATTTGGGGTCTGTAAATGAGAAAAAAAGGAATCTGTTATAATCCTGAAATAACAGAGCTTTTCATTTGTTTTTGTTTTTTTAAACAACATCTCAGATAGGAGTGATACTAAAAGAATTATGGATATATTAATCCTGGACCTGACAATGATCATCCCTGAGAAATGAAGCAAATCATTTAGCCTCTCTGAGACTCCATTTCCTCATCTGTAAGTAAAACACAAAGGGTTGGGCGAAATGACTTCCAGGTTCCTTTCCAGCTCTAAACCCAAGAGCCTAGGAAAAAGACAAACATGGTTCTGCAAAGGATGTACCTTGTGAGATACAAGGGGGACGTCTGACAAAAGCTATTAAGAGAGATAAAGGTAGGTGCTTTGAGGGACAGCAGCTCTGACCAGGTATAGGAGATAAATGTTGCAGTGCAAGCAATGAGCAAAAATCTGAACTAAATGAGCCACTCTTAACATACAGCAAGCATACCAATAAAAGAATTCTGTTAATGGGCTATTAACTAGTTAAGGGCTTTAATATCACTGAGTTAACACTACGGAAGTACTTAAAAATAAGGCTGCTGAAAGGGCAGTATGACACAGGCCTAGGAAAGTTACTGTAACTGTTATTAACCTGAAAAAATTACCATGTTTGGTGCATAAGAAACTTTAAGTTAACTTCAAGACTTTTAGGAAGAATGTGACGGGAAGAGTTCAAATGTCAGTATTTCAAGGAACTTTAATTTCATGAATTCCTTCCACTCACACAGTGGTCAAAACTCTTCTATATTCTATAACTTAGTCTTGCCAGTCCTTTGTGGCTCAAAGAGGTTGAGTGATTTGTCTGTAGTCATATAACTACATAGCATGCGAGGGGAGGATCTGAACCCAGATATTTCTGATTTCAAGCTAGCATATTAACTAGTACATCATGCTGCTATTTAGGGAGACCTCATATTGGAGTCAATATGCAAACACTGACTAACAAGGCTATGATTAGGCTCCTGTCTCTTATCCTATCTACCTTTTAAAAGACTTTCATGGCACTCCATTCTCCCAGGCTATCACCCCATCTGACGTTCTATGTGGGGCACTTAAACATGCCACTATTCTTGTTCCCAACATCTACCTTCTCTACTCCTACTTAGGGGCTGACAAAGAGGTCATGAAGCTGTGCTAACCAGGTCCACTACAAAGTTGTGCAATTTAATTGCAACGGAGCTATTACTGCTGCACAGAAATCCTTTTCTCTCTTAATGACTCTCACATTCCTCAGAATGGCTGTTTGAAACTACCTCTTACCTTTCCTAGAGGTTTCAGCTGGACACCCTTCCCTTCTCTCAGCGGATTACTACATTCATAGTTATGTGAGGAGGCCATCTAAACTCTCCCAGTTTCACTCCCCGCCAACCCCCCCCCCCCCCCCCCCCCCCCCCCCCCCCCCCCCCCCCCCCCCCCCCCCCCCCCCCGCCGCCAAAACCTTCCATGTTATAGTAGATCTTTTTTTGGTGACAAAGAACTGGAAACTATGGAGATTCCCATCACCTGGGGAAAGGCTGAACAAATTATGGTATATGAATGAAATGGGAAGACTATTGTGTAGTAAGAAATGGTGAAAGATGATTTCAGAGAAAGCTGGGGATCCTTGTATGAACTGATGCAGAGTGAAGTAGAAACAAGAGAACTATTTATACTATAACAACAGTGTGAAAATCAAACAAATTTTGAAAGACTTGAGAACACTCAAAACACATGCAACGATAGACCAAGACTCTAGAGGCCCAACTGTATAGAATGCTAGCCACCTCCAGATAGAGAGGATCAAAAACCTTGAATGAGACACACATTTATGGACATGGTCAAACAGGAACTTGTTTCGACTATGATATTTGTTAAAAAGGTGTGTCCCTCCCCCACCTTTTTCTTTTCTGACAGGACGGAGAGAAGAAGAAAAATAATGCACTTAATAAGTGAAAAAATTTTAAACTAAAAAAATTAAAGTTAAATTTTTAAATGCCTATGTTCTCATCCATTCTTCCTTCCAGTTTGAAGTGGCTGAGGTGAGTTTCCTCCTCTTGTGACCTTGAGCCCAAATCTCTGTCACTCCATTTTCCTTTCTCCCACCCATGACTTAATTTCACTAATTATTCTCTTTCTCATTTTTCATCTCCTCTGCTATTAGCTCTTTTTCTATTGTCTATCAACATGCTCAGATATCCTTCATCTGTAAATGAATGAATGAATATTTGCAAAAAATGAAACTATACTCCACTGGTCCTGCCAAATCACTAATAGATTGTCCCATGTTTCATCCCCTAAATTACAAAAATTCCGGATAAATTATCTTTGTCTGCATGGCTTCTGTTCTGACAATTCTGATGAAACAACTTTCTCCAAAGTTATCAACTGCATCATCTACCCGCTATGATCCAATAAGAAATCCAGGCCTACAACTAGATATTATATTTTTTGATGGGGCAGGAGAGAAGTATGGAAAAAAGGTAAAACGATATCCATAAGGAATAATCCAAATTTCCCTTGAAGACTTGCAGGAAGAGGGAACCCACTCTCTTTCAAGAAAGCTTTAATTTTTAGGAAATTTTTCCTTAAAGTTCCCTTTCTGCAAATTTCATTCATTGGCTGAGTCCAACCAATACAGCTAATCCTTCTCCTCCACAGCAGCCCTTCAAATACTTGAAGGCACCCATCATGATCCTCGTAAGGGTTTTTACTTACATTCCTCTTAAAATATGATGCTCAAAACAGAAAACTCCAGGACAGTATTCTGAATACTATTACTTTCAATGCAGTCTGAGATTGCACTAGCATTTTCTCACTGCAGACTCAAATCAAGTTTGTAATTGAGAGAAAAATCTCTGGCTCTTTCAGAAGAATTGCTATCTAGCCATGCTTCTGCAACCTAGGAAGATGATTTTTTTGAATCCAAAGACAAGACTTTACATTTATCCTGCTAGACTATGAGCTCTTGAGAGCAGAGATTGTCTGCCTTTCTTTGCATCTGCAGGACTTAGCAAAGTGCCTGGCAAACACTGAGTGCTCAATAAATGTTCACTGATTGACTGGCATACACTTAAGAACAGAATTGACCTAAGAGATATAATTAACTTACTACAAAGCAGGAGACTGAGGCCCAGAGAGGTTAAGCAATTTGCACAAGGTCATACTCATAAATAAGTTTAGAGTAGGCAATGCTTTTTCTACTGTACCAATCTGGTTTGAGATCTTTTTAGATTCTGTTATATCAAATATGTTAGCTTATTGTCTCAAGCTTTCTATCATCTGCAAACTGGATAAACAGGCTTTTATACAGGCCTGTACAACTTGTGGCCCACCAAAGGATTTCAGGCAGCCTTCAAAAATGTAGAGAGCCTGAAATCCTTTGGCAGGCCACAATTTGTGAAGCCCTGCTTTTCTGTATCTTACCCTGGTCCCTCTCCTGAACTAGACATACATCATCAACTGCTTCTTGGACTCCTTAAACTTAATGCTCAATACAGAACTCACAAAACCCTACCCTCCTCCAAGCTTCCCTATTAACTGTAAAGGGCATCAACATATCTAGGCCAACAACTTCAGTGTCATCCCAGACTCCTAACTCTCACTCATTCACTTTGTATCCAATCCTTGAACAAATCTTGTCATTTTTGTCTTCATTGCCTTTCTTGTAAACATCTCCTTTTCTCCACTCACAAAGCTAGAAACCTAGTTCAAGCCCTTATCACTTCTCTCCTGCATTATTAGGCTTCTCTCTCGTCTCCTTGCCAAATCTCTCCCAATTCCAATGTGGCCTCCAAAGTCAGTTTTCCAAAGAGTAGTTATGACCATGTCACCTCCCTACTCAATATACTCCAGTGGATCTCTATTATTTCCAGGATCAAATATAAAGTCCTAGATCCAGCTACACTAGCATATCTGTACTTCCTCCAATACAAACTCCATTTTCCATCTCTGTACCTCTGCACTGGCTAAATACAAAGCTTGAACTACTCTGTTCCCTCCCCTCCATCTCCTGGTTTCTTGGCTTACTTAGAGACTCAGATCAAATGCCTCCTCCTGTAGGAGCCTCTCCCAGGTCTCCCAGTGCTACTAGTACCTTCCCCTCTCAGATTACCTTGCAACAGATACTTGTATTTACCTAGTTGTTTTCATGTTGTCTTCCCCATTAGAATGTAAGCATTTTAAAAGCATGGGTTATTTTTTTCCTTCTTTGTATGCCCAGAGCTTAGCAAAGGGCCTGTTACATAGTAAAGTATTTAAGAAATACTTGCTGATTTGACTTCTATCCAAGTCACTGATAAAAATGATAAATCATTCAGGGGTATTGCATATTGATGTCAAGTCATTAATTACAACCCTTTGGGGCCAAACAATTCCACCTATCCTATCTAGTCTACAAGGACAGCATAGGGCTTTGTCAAAAATGTATTGCTAAAATCTAGGCAAACTATATCTAAAGTATTCCCTTGGACTACCAGTTTAGAAACTCTGTTTATAAAAAAAGAAAATTAATTTGGTCTGGCATGCCGTTTTTGATAAAGCCATGCTGACTTTTTGATCATTACTTTCTTTTCTAGTTGCTCAAGAGCCACCCCTTAAGACAAACCAGAATGCTGCCAAAATCGAAGTTCACTGGACTATAGAGTTTGTAGATGTCATTCTCTTTCGTCTTGAAAAATGTGAACATTTGTCCTTTTCTAGTTCTGCTATACCTCTCTCATCCTTCAGGATCTTTCAAAGCATCACAGAATGCTGTGTAACTTCATCTTATCAAGAGAAGTTCCCTTATTGCCCTTCAAATATTTTTAGTAGTCTCCCATTGTTTGGGGAGGGAAAAAAAGACTCAAAATAAGATTTAAGCAGCTGTCCTTGCTGTATTTTCTGTTATCATAATCCCACCTACCCAGTGTAGCAAACCTATCACTTCTCTATGATCCTTTTCCCCCCACCTATTCAGCTTAACACCAACCTCATCTCCTACACACTACAAAAGGAAAACTTTTTTGGTCATCCTTAGAATTCATTACTAGTCTCACCTAAGGATGAACTCTAATATTCTTGAATGTGTCACATCTTTGTATTCATCCTAGCCTAGAGATGGGACCTTTCCTTTGTAAAAAGAGAAACCTAGAAAGCCATCTTTGGAACAACTAATCCACTTCTTCAAGTTTACACTTGGGATAACTATTTGGGGAGTGACCGAAATCCTAATTTCTATCTGTTCTGAGGATTTGAATTGGCTGTCAAAAATGTTCCTCAATGTATTTCGTAATGATGCCTAAGTTTTGCAGGTGAACGTTCTCATTTTCCCTTTCCTTGTTCAGATACTAATTTATCATAATTAGTCATCTGGAGAAGCATCTACCACCAAACAGAGGTATTAAAATAGGTAGGTGAACTGAATCAATTTTCCACTTTATTCTAAGAGAAAAATTCCAGAAACCTAGAAAAATAGCATTCATTCTATATTCTCAGAGCTACCAAGTGGAAAGAACACAGGGCTTAGGGTCAAAAGATGTAGATCTACTACTTATTGAGCAACTTCAACTAAGCTGAAATAAAAATGGCTTTAAAGCAATAAAAAGAAACTTCTGACCAATATAAAAATAGCACTGGCTTCTCCACACTATTTCATACCAAGCACAGGTTTCTATCTTTTTAAGAAAAGAATGCTTTTTCACACTAAACAGGAAAGTGCTTTCAGACACATAGTTTAATTATGTCTTCCAATACCCTGGGGATAATCACTCAACAAGCATTTATTAAGCACCTTCTATATGTAAGGTAATGTAAAACAATCCCTACCCTCAAGTTAATGTTCCATCTGGAAAGACAAGTACATTTATAAGTATATACACAGATTAAGTATAAATAGAAAATAGTTATGAAAAGCTTCATGAAGAAGGTGATATTTGAGCAGAATTTTGAAGAAGACTGTATGAAATAAAAGTGAAAAGGGAATGTAGAGGTGGGGAGCCAATACAAAGTCACAGAGACAGGACTGAGGGAAATACAGTATGGATCTGTTAAAAAGGGAGTAGGTGGTAGAGTAACATATGAGGAGGCTGGAAGATAGAGCCATGATAAACGATGTGAAAGAATTTATTTTTGAACCTAGAGGCAATAAGGAACTGCTAGTGTTTAACAAGTAGGGGAATGACATGGTCCAATCCATACTTAAGGAAAATCATTTTTGCAGCTTAAGAAACTTAAGGCAGAGAGACTAATGGAGTAGCTGTTACAAAAATCTAAATGAGAGGTGATAGACTAAGGCTGCATGAGTCCAGAGAAGGAACAATGTCACAGACATTGTAGAGGTATAAACAGCAATATTTGTCACCTAACTGGACAGGTAGTTGTATTATTAATATAATGTTGATAGAATCTGAAGATCCTCCCATCCATTAATAGGCCCATGTGACCTGCCTGGGTCACATGGAAGCCTGAGTCGCAGGAGCCTGTGGTAGGAGGAGCTTCCTGAATGGGTGGAGCAGAACTGAGTGAGAGGAAGTGAGACAGAGCAGTCAGAATGGGAGAGACACACACACAGAGCAGCAGCTATGGTGAGTGAAAGCCAGGGAGTGGTTTTGCTTGAGAGTGTTCGTTTGTGGGAAGGCCCTAACAGAGGAAAGGCTTGGGGACGTGTTAGTACGCCCTGCACTGATACTGTGTATGATTTCTTTGTTGCTATGAGAGATTTGGCTTTCTGGTGTCTGAATAAATGTTTTGGTTCTGCCTTCAGTGAAGACAGTCTGTTACATTTTGCGATTCAGAACCATACTGGCATATTCATAGCCATCGTAGGTGCTGTGACTATCGCACTGACTCTACAGTGGTGTAAACAAGAGTAAAGAGTTAAGGCCAAAGCCAAAATATGAACCTGGAGAACTGGAAGAACCTCAGACAGAAAAAGGGAAGTAAGGAGAGGGTTTGGGTGGAGAGTTCTGTCTTGGACATGGGAAGCTTGAGATGTCTCTGGGGTATTCAGTTTGAAATGCCGAAAACATAGTTAATGATGACAACCTAAAGGTGAGGACAGTGACTGGGGCTGGATATAGAAATCTGCAACACTGATATGATAATTAACCCCAGACTAGGACTAGGTAAGTCAATTGATATTATAACTATTATGATATAATAATTTATATTTGTAGTATTATTTAAAATGCACTAATACCCAGTTGGGAGGATGATGAACAAGCAAAGGAGACTAAAGAGTGGTCAGATAGGAAGAGAAGCAGGAGAAAGTAGTATTACAGAAAGAGAGATGAGGAGGAGGGAAGGAATAGAATACAAGAGTGTCTAGGAGGAAGGAATGATCAATACAGTCAAATACCTCAGAAGTACAAAAAGACTCCTTTTACAAATGCTGACTACATGATGGTCAATTTGCTACTCTAAGTTTCCATAATGCAATACTCAAAATGCTATAGTAAACATAGATCACAGCATCCTTCTGGAGTGGGAGGATAATTCAATTTGTTTAAATATAAATCTATTTGACTAAACAACTTTGATTTTAAAAACACCACAAACCTGTCAATAGCCAGTCATTTTGAAATCTCAAAATATCTCTGTGCTAACTCTAATTTGCTCCAAGGACCCTTGGAATGAAACACTCTTTCAAATTAAATTTATATCTATAAATCACTAACCCAAGATTTAATTTGAAAATTAAAACTTACCTTCAAATTTGAATGTTGGGAATGTATTCATGTCTGCTTTACCATACATCTGCTTAAGCTTGAATAGTTCTCTGTCCAGATCTTGTTGATATTCAGGACCTATATCAACAGGTCCTCCAGCTGCTCTAATGTGCAAAAAAGTAAAAATTCATTCTATCATTTATACAAAATAATTTTCATTTTACCACCAAGTAACAAGAGGTCACTGGACAGTTACGTATCTGGGGATCTGAAAATATATTTGGGGAAGGGGAGAAACCTGGCCTGTGACTATATCAGTATAGTGAACTCAACTTTAGACCTGGAGCACTGAGACACTATAAGATCTGCCCAAGGTGTCACAGCCAGTATGTGCCAAAGGAGAGGACTTAAATTCAGGTTTTCCTAACTACAAGACCAATCTTCTGGCCATTAACCACATTGTTTCTTACTGAACAGAGGTATTAACTGATTTCAAACTAACTGATTTAACTGTTAACAGCTGCTATAGTATCAAGTCAAGTACAAAGTTTGGCCATTAAGTAAGGAGCACAATATAGGGAAGCTAGTGTGGTATAATGAAAGGAGCAAAGGAACGAAAGTCAGAAGACTGGGTTCTGACTTGTATGCTATCTGGCACAATACCTAGAACATGGTACATTTTTAAGTACATGAAGAATAACTATAAATAGAGAAAAATATAAATAAATACAAGTCACCTGTGGAAGGAAGGCAATGATATTTGGGGAATAAGGAAAAGCTTCATGAAGGTACTACTTGAACTGTGTTTTAAAGAGAGAGATTCCATGAGGTAGGGGTAAAAAGGGAGTGCCTTTCAGTCATGGGCCAAGACCATAATTAAAGGCAAAGACAAGAGATAGTGTATGTATGTGAGAAGCAGCGATAATGGCACCTTTTCTGGAGTAGGTGGGGTACTAAGATACAAGAAGGATGAAAGGTAAATTAGGGAGGAAGGGTTTGTAAAAAGTTTTTCCTGGTTCACCCAGCGGCCTTCCCCTTTCAGACTACCTGGTATCTACTTTGTGTATATCTTGTGTACATACATATGTGTGTATACAAACATATAAATATGTATACACACACACTATTATTTGCTATAGATTTGCTTTTAAAAGTTTCACCTGCATTAGGTTTATACCGATTTAGTTACTGAATTACTAAAAAATAGCTTATATTTTATTGCATTATGTGTATTACATTACTTTATACATTATATATTATATTGCATTAACATATAATTGTATACAGTATTCCCTTAAAAGCTCAACAGTTCTAAGGTTTTTTTATTTCAATCACGAAAAATACACTTTGAATATTTAGATAATAATTTTACTTTATTTCTACTTACTGTCTCTTGGATTTATATTCTCTAATCTTGTCTACAAAGAGTTTTTGAACAGGATCGAGTTCCTTGTTAAATGCAACAGCTGTAACACCAATGTTCCTTCGAAAATACACTGAAGTTGCAGACTGAACAAGAGATAAAAACCTGGAGAGCCTTTTAAGAGCCATGGTGATCCTAAAAACAAATAAACAGAATCGAACAAACAGGTTTAATGAATGGCAAATTCTGTACATAGCCGTAAAGTACAACAAGATTCTAACTATACCCTCATCCAAAAGGGCTAAATCACATCAAAACTTAATACCATGTGCCTCACTGTACCAAGAACTTTCTGTAGGCAATGGCAAACGTCTGAGCACAGGAAACAGTAATCACCACCATTATTCTCAAGATCCTTTTGCGTTTATAAAATCCCCTCCTTTTGGTTTTTTATGCTCCTATGCACATAAAAGTCTAAGTAAAGTTAGTGCTAGGAATCTAAAAGTAAACAATCATAAGGAACTAAAACTTGATCATCATTAAGATCTAAAACTCTGGACACTTCAGCTGTCCATTTATACATACCAGGAGGTAGTCATGGGTTAAACAGAAAAACAAATGGGGTCAAAACATTAAATATAAATAAGAAAACACAAGGACACCTGGGCTCTATTCCCAGCTAAGATGCTTGAGTAGCTTATGCAACAGGCATGTTACCTCCTGCTATTATCATATTCATCAGTATCCAATTACATGTCATTCTGCAACTTACCTAAATTATGTCCATTTTCTTACTAAATCTATTTCCTCCAAGTTCACGTATAAAAAGTTAAAAAGTCCCTAACCACTGCTCTTCATTACAGGTTTAGAGCTAGAAGGGATCCCGAGAGTCCATAGAAATCCATCCCTCTCCCATTTTAGGGAGGAGGGCTCAGAAAGGTTCAGAGCACTTTATTCTTCACCTTACCTATCTCTTCTGGTGCACTCTGCACAAGATCAAGCGGGAAGCTGCAGGTAAGCCCAGAGCCCTTTACCTGGCCACTAACTTGTCCTGGGAGTGACCTTGGACCCCCAACAGGCCACAGCCAGCCTTCTCCCCGTCTCAAAACAATCACATATATCCTCAGGCCTCACTCCGCCTTCCCCAGCCCCACTCAGGAGGCTCACTGCGGTAAGATTTTTTTCCTTCTAAATTTAAGAAGTGCAACCGCGGCGCGCGAACCCCGGCATGAGGCACCAAGGGCAAAGAGCCGGGCCCCTTCTCCACAAGACACGAGGCCTAAAGGGAAGAGCAAGGGAGGCAGCCACTCACCCCCCCTGTTTCTCTGGGTGAGGAGGGGGAATGACCTGTCCTTGGACGCAGAGAGCTCCGAACCGGGCTGACCTACCTGGCCCGATAGCTCAGTCGCCGTCACCTTGCAGCCGGGGCCCGCACTCCGAAGGACTTGAAGCCACCAGCGTCCACTTCCGGTCCTTGCCCCGCCCCACTCAGCCTCCCCACCCTCCGAATTGCATTATGGTTCGCTGCTACCGCCACAAGCTCTTGCTACTTACGGGAGAGGCAGGAACGTTGGAAACCCGCGGTGACTTCAGTCGACCTAGGTAAGATCCTACGGCGAATTTTTCGGAAGGAAACGGAACGGAAAGTGCTTCCGGGTCCTGTGACGGATACCCGCCACCGCCATCTTTTTTTGTCCCTTCTTCCCCCTACCCTTCCTGCCTCTTCCACCCTTTCCTTCCCTCCCCACCCCCCGCAAGCCGCGCGTGGAAACCATTGATCTGTACGCGTGCGCATTCGAGCGCTATTCCCCCCACCCCCCCCACCCCGTCCTCCCCACTCCCGGTCGCCTTTCTAGGTTGTTGTTAATACGTTTAAAGCAGAGCGTAGGAGTATGCATGTAGAAGGGTTCGGGATAGGTGTAGGTCTTGTGGTCCTGTGAATCTCCACTTTCCGAAGGGGGAGGACGGGGTGAAGGGCTTGTTCCTCGCGGTCCGTCTCTGGGTGTCAGGGGTGGGGGTGGTTCTGGGAGTTGTAGTCTAGGGCCCGTAAACGCCTGGCGAGCCGGAGCGGGGCCGGTGGGGGGGTGTTCTCATCTCTGGGTGCCGGAGAAAGGCCCCGAGGTCCGAGCCTCGCCGGAGCCGTGGCTTTGCTCGGGGAGTCGAAGGAAGCAGAGCCGGAGGCGCCACGGTTGTCAGTCGGCTCCAAGACCCGTGTAGGAGAAAGAGGCCGATTCCCAAAACGGGTGAGTGGCCCGAGTCAGGGAGGGGCCGCGGCCGGCGAGCGGGGGCCGCCGCCGGGCTCCGGGCCCGGGCTCGAGGCTTTCTCTCTCTCCCACTAACCGGCCACCGTCACTGTTTTGTTTCCGCTCGATCCTGACGCGCTGCCTCCTATTTCCGTTTGTGGAGATTGGAGGGAGAGGGACCTGAGCTGCGCCTGGGGAGCCGGGGAGGAGGCGTCGGGCTCGGCGGGGGGCTCTCGCCGGACCCCCCCTCCCCCCCCCCCCCCCGGTCCCCGCCGGGATGTCGCGGAGGCCGGATCCAGGGACACTTAGCCCTGCGGAATCCTCGTCCCTCTGAATTATTAAAAACTCTCCCCCTCCCCGCCCCCACCCCATCCCCGTCACGCCGCCCCCACTTTTCTTAGCTTTGTGCCTGAGGACCTCCATAGCCGCGGTCTCGGCGCGTGGCCTGCGTGTGGACCGGGCTAGCCCGGGGCCTTCGGCTTCCGCCGGCTCAGCCTTTGAGTCACTGCGGCTCCTGCGGAGGTCGGAGCTGCGGCGGAGCAACTTAGTGCGAGGCGCCCCGGGCCGCCTTCTCATCCGAGGGATGGAGGCGGGCAGTTTGTAAACTTTTAATTTTTTTCCTATGTCCTCTCTTTGGAATGTCTGGAAGCCTACTTTGAAATTTAATCCAGAATTTAGATTATAAACTCCCCCAGGGCAGTGAATACTTTATTCGTTGATCTTTACCCACTAATTCGTACTTAATGTTTATCTAAATGATTTCATCTCTGATCATTTATCGGAACTGAAAAACCGAAGAACTTACCACACTGATACTGTACAATCAAATAAAGGGTAATTTGGATTTCATATCTTAAGATTTAGAGCTGAAAAATACCTAAAATGACATCAAATATTCTCCCATTTATAGCTGAGGTGAGGAAACTGAGGCCAGAAGAGGTTAGTTATTTGGCTATTGTCAAGCAGGTGTCAAGTATCTTTGAGATTAATGGTTATTTGAGTCTTAATTGCAGATATGACTTAGGGGAAAGAACAAAGATCCTTTAAAAGATATCAACGGAAAACAAAAAGAGATTGTGATTCAATGAATTAAGTATTGTTTAACTGTATGCCAGTCACTGGTCGCTGGAGTCACAAATGTAAAAATAAGTCCCTTTGAGCCTTCAAGGGGGTTGAGGGGAGGTGAGTGGAATAGAACATATTAACTGATACAAGCATGAAAGTTTTGGTTAGTGAATTAATGGGGATTGTGAGTAGGTAGGGGGGAAGAGAATAAGCATTTATATAGTGCCTACTACATGCCAGGCGTTCTGCTGAGTGCTTTACAAATATTTTCTTATTTGATCCTCATTACAACCCTGTGAGGTAGGAGCTGTTATTTTCCCTGTTTATAGTTGAGGAAACTGAGGCAGGAAGCGGTTATGTGACTTGCCCACCGTTTCACCTGTAGTTCTGAAGCTGAATTTGAACTCATGCCTTGCTGACACTTCAGATGCAGGGCCATATCTATCCAGCTGCCTCTGAGTAGAGTCATCAGGTTTTCTAGTAGCAATGTAATGTTGATTTGATTTCTGTTCCCAGGGCAACAAGGAGAGACGAGGATTAGCAGTCACTTCACCTTTTGGAATCAGGGAAAGATGTGGGGCCCTGTTTTCCTGATGGATGAGATGTAGTCTGGCACCCTCTCTATATAGTCTGTAGTCGGTGAGGCAGGTTTTCATTCATCCAACAATCAAGATATCTCAGCTTCCAGATGGAGTACCAAAGCTGAGTAGATTAAGATAGCAAAAGAAGGTGTTATCTCTAGGGAGAAGGGCAACTGCTGAGGACAGAGCAAATAACCTTTTGGATTAACTTTCAAGTCTGGAGACTTACTTCTCTTAAATAGCCAGACTTCTAGAAAAAAACAGCTGAACTGATTGCTGCTCTACTGTCTCCTGCTCCTCAGACCCTTTCATTTTCTTCCCATCTCTTACAACTCAAGTAAAAATAGGTCTCTGCAAGGTCACTCATGAACTCTTTATGATAAAAACCAGTGACTTTTCCCTCAGTCATCATCTTTCATTATTTCTCTGTAGAATTTGACAGAGATAAAAGGGAAAAAGATGTTCCTGCCTCAAAGAGGAAAGACAACACAAATGGGAGCTGAAAAGTGGGAAGTTTGGAAGTACCTGTATGAGGGCCAGAACATGAAGAATGGATGGTCTGCATCAGGGGTAGACAACTTGCAGCCTGGAGGCCACATGTGGCCCTCTAGGTCTTTAAGTGCAGCCTTTGGACTGAATCCAAGTTTTACAGAACAAATCCTTTTTTTTTTAAGGGAATTTGTTATATGAAGTTTGGATTTAGTCAAAGCGCTGCACTTGAGGACCTAGCGGGCCACATGTGGCCCTGAGGCTACAGGTTCCCCACCCCTCACTGGACCTTTCCCTCAAAATGGAGTTACTGGAGTGGTAGAGAGAGAAAGCAGCTGAATCTGTGGTCTTGAATTATGTTGAGTTTTGAACTGAGCTCTCATCTGTTCTTTTAGTATACACACTGTCTCATCAGCTTCCATAGGTTCAACTGTCATTTTAGGTAGCTCCCAAATTACCCATCTAGCTGTCCTTTTTTTCCCCGGGGTCCAGGCCAATATATCCAATTGCTTGCAAAATAACTCTATCCCATCCTAATGTCTATCTCATAGACATCTCAAATTGAAGGTACCACCATCCTGTCAGTCACCCACCATTAGCAATATCAGTTATCCTGAGTCCTTCCCTCTTAAAATCCCCATATTTTGTTAATTGACATGTCTTAACGAATTCTCTAGTACCTCTTCTTATCTCTCCACTTACACAAGCTACCATCCTAGTTCAGGCCCTCATCATTTCCCACCTGGATTATTGTAAGAGTTAATCTCCCTTTTCTAATCCATCTTTCATAATGTCCAGCTATCTTATTTCTCTACAGAGAAGGAGCAAGTTCCAGAGAGGTTAAAGGGCTCACACAGTGTCACCTAGGTTACTAAAAAAGAAGGAACTGGAAACCAGATTCTCTGACTCCATACCTGTTGCTTTTTCTACTATATGATGCTATCCTTTTTGTAAGGCATAGTTTTGGCCTACTATTACACTGCTTAAGTACGTTTAATGGCACCCTATGGCTTCTGAGATAAATATGGCATTTAAAGCCCTTTACAATATAGTTCAGCTTACTTTTCTAAAATTTTGAAAATACCAAACAAGTTGAGCATTTCCATAAATAAATCAAACAGAAAAAGAGACTTGTAAATGAAACTGCGAATATGTTACATTCCTTTTGCTGTAAAGTAGGGGTGTCAAATGCAAATAGAAACTGATTCAGAAAACCACAAATTAACCTTATAGAAGTTGCATTTGTATTTATTTTGTTAAACATTTCCCAATTACATTTTAATCTGTTTCAGGCTGCCCTTAGGAGTTTTGCAGGCTATTTTTGGAGGGAGTTTGACACTTCTGCTTTAAAGTATATAATAAATTAGATATCTGACCAAACTCTAAGCACTTCACAGCTCCTGTTTCAGCTGCCTTTGAGGCCTTTGGCTTCAAGAAACAGTAGCCTGCTCAGGGGCCACACCCTGGTAAAAAAAAAAAAAAGCATCTCAGCAGACTGCTAAACCATGTTGAGGGTAACCAATGGGACTCAGACCTATTGGTGAGCAAGGGGAATGTTTACCCCAAGCTTGTGAAGATTTCTCCTGGTGGAATGGATGAAGAATGAGAAGAATTTGTTCCAGTGGCCATGAAGGTGACTGAAGCAGATGAGGTGAGGTGCTTAGAGCTTACCCAAGTTCTAGCTAAGAGGATTCAGTGGATAACCTTGGTGTCTTCCATGTCTAACCAAGCTCCAATTGCTCCACAGAGCTTGCTTCAGCTGCCTTCATGGCTATTGGAACAAATTATTTTCATCCACCCATTCCATCAGGGGAAGTCTTCATATGCTTGGGTTACACACCCCCTAACTTGCCAGAGGGTTTGAGACCCCTGGGTTACCCTCAGCCTGATTTAGCTTGTCTGCCAAAACAGTTTTTTACTGGACTGTGGCTGCTGTACATGCTGTAGCTTCTTGGAGCCACAGGTGAGAGGTCAATCAGGTAGACACTACAGGTAGAAAGCAGCCCTGAGAAGGGCTCACCAGCCCTCACATCAGAGTTACTAGTCTTCCTTGAACATACCCTATGCCCCCTTTGAGGTATAAGCCTAGTAATAGCATCACTGAATCAGAGGGTATACAGTTTTGTAATTGTTGGGGTATCCCAGAGTGGCTATAATTACCATTTCACCAGCAGAGTATTAGTGTGCCCATTTTCCTCCAGACCTTTCAACATTTATCATTTTCTTTTTTTGTCAGCTTTGCCAGTCAGGCATACATGAGGTAGAACCTCAGAGTTGCTTTAATTTGCATTTCTCTATTTATTAGTGATTTTAAGCATTTTTTTTTAGAGCAGGGCTAGGGAACGGGTAGCCTTTGAGGTTCTTGGGTGCAGCCTTTTACTGAGTCCAAGGTTTTACAGAACAAATCCTTTTATTAAGGGGATTTGTTCTCTGAAGTTTGGACTCATTCCAATGGCTGCACTTGAGGACCTAGAGGGCCACCTGTGGCTTCGAGGCTACAGGTTCCCTACCTCTGGTTTAGAGTTTTCATTTAAAACTATTTACATTCTTTGGCCATTTATCAAATGGCAAATGATTCTTGTTCATATAAATTCAGATTAGTTCCTTATAAATCTTGAAAATGAGACCTTTGTCATTCTAGAAAGCTATTTGGAACTATCTTCTTCATCCGCAGTACCATTACCAGTTCTGTACTCCAAAGAATCAAAGGAAGAAGACTCATATTAAAAAATATTTGTAGTAGCACTTTTATAGTGGCAAAGAATTGGAAACTGGAGTACGCGTCAGTAGGAGAAGTGACTGAAGTTTTGCTATAAGGAATGATGTAAGGTATAGTTTCAGAGGAACCCTGGAAGATTCACATATAAATGAATGCAGAGTGAAGTGAACAGGATCAGAATAATTTTTATACTGTAACAGCAATTTGTAAAGATAAACTTAGGAACTCTAATCAGCAATGATCAATCACAATTTCAAAGGACTTCTACTAAAATATGCTGTCTTCTGATAGGTGATGGAGTAAAAGTACAGATTGAGAAATAATTTTTTGGACATGTCCACTTCTGAAATTTGCTTTGACTAAACATGTTTGTGACGGGGTATTGATTTTCTTGCTTCCTCAGTAGGAACATAGGAAGGGGGAAGAAAATTTTCATGAAAATAAACATTTTAAAAGAATAAAGTAAAACAAAAAAAAATGAGACCTGTATCAGAGAAACTTTGCTGCAAAGATTTTTTCCCCGATTATTTCTTTTCTAATCTTAGCTGCGTTGGATTTGTGCACAAACTTTAATTTTATGTAATCAAAATTTTCCATTTTATCTTCTTTGATCAGATGCTTTCTTAACAGTCGGTAAGCACAGTGGGATCTTGTATTCTCTGTACCTTTCAATCAGTTTTAACTAGTCTTCTGTAGAATATTATTTTCTAAAACTTGTCTATTCTCTTTTCATACTTTTAAGTATGAACTTGATTCACATGTAGATGATTTTTTTATAAAGATTTTCTAGAGATGAGAAAGTTAGTAGTTATATTTTCTTGTTCTCCTTCTTTGGTCCATGATTTGTTCCACAAGTTTGGTAACTGCCCTTCTTTCAAATACATTGAAAATCAGTTCCTTGGCATCCTCAAAATTATTTTCTCCAGCAAAAACTCCTCTGTGGTCTAGCTCCATTCTTCATATCTTAGTTTTACCACTCTAACTTCCTTTTGCAGCATATCAAGGACAATTATTATGTTAGAGTCCAAGTGTGATGGCTCTCTTGTCAGAGAAGAAAGTTTGTTATAAAAATGTATATAAGTGTCTTCCATTTTTTGCCTTATTTTCATCTAAGTCCTTTAATAAGGATTTTTTAATTTTCTGGCCAAGCTTTCTGTAAATTTGTTTCTCTCCGCCTGCTTTTCACTGCTGCTTTTCACTATTTTCCCTTTGGGGAAATTGGCCCTAAATCATGAGGAATTCCTCTTATGAAATGAGATAATAATTGTAAAGCACTTATACCAGTACCTGGTGCATAGTATTATTACATACGTGTTACCATCATTATTATTATCACCAGAGGAAGAGGCCTCAGTATATTAAGCCATTCAGTAAAGAGTTAGAGTTCTATTGCCTAATTTGGAACTGTAGCAGGCAACTTGTTTCCCCAAAGAACAGTAGCCTGTTATGGTGCCGCTACCTGTGTCCTCCTGGGTCTCTGTTTTATAACCATATCTAGGAGGTGGGTATGTGCCTTGAATTTCTAATGATGATATGTGGCCTTAGGCCCAAGGCCTAGGAGAAAATGTGGCAGCCACTACAGCCTTTATTTCTAGATCAATAAGGATATAAACCTACCTTAAAGAATTAAAAAATCTCAGTGTTTCATTTTGTACCACATCCTAATATGGTTAACTAAATTAAGCTCTTTGACTCATAATCAGATGAGATAATATCTTTAAAGTGCTTAGCACAGTGCCTGGCATCTAGTATGTTCTTAATAAATGCTTGTTCTTTTCTTCCCTTCCTCCACATCCTAAAAATAATAAGTTTATATCTTTTCCCTACTACTGTTCCCCTGTGCATCAACAGTTATATTCTTGGGGCTCAATACTTACCATGTTTAGTAACCCACTGAGTAATCTGAAAAGGACTTGCAATAAATATGCCATTATCTCCCTCCTCATTAAAAAAAAAAAAAAACCAAAAAAAAAACCACTACCTCCATCAAAAGAATCAGCAATCCAGTCCTTCATTCAGGCAATAGCCTCAGCACTACTGATATTTGATGTTATTAAAAACGCCTACTTCACCAACCAATGAACCTTATTACAGTTCTCCAACTTGTTCCTTCAGCTATCAGAACACAACCCCAAATAATAAAATTCACAGTTTTGAGGTCCACATGTAACTCAAGGTATTACAAAACTCAAGAACAATTCTTTTTACTTGAGGAAAAAAAAATAATTCCAAAATGAATTGACCTGAGAGGTCATCAGGACTAGTACCTTCATTCTACACATGAGAAAATTGAACCTTGAAAAAGTTAAATGACTAGTCCAAGGTCATCCAGGGAATTAGCAGCAGAACTGAAACTTAATCTCAGGTATTCAAACACCAAATATTACTGATGTTTTAGAACTGCAGTAGTTTTTATCAGTCTTGTGCCACTTAATCACTGAGCCAGAAATGGTTCTTGCTCAGTGAAATTAAGTCTGATTTGAGAAGGATAAAGAGTATGGAAATTGAGTCAAAATAGTTGTATCCAGCCGAGTTCATTTTAAACCTCTTTTAAAGTGTCTTCTCAAAGCCTATACACTTCCTTTTCTATAAGCTTTTTCTTTAGGGATAATGTACACTGTCCTCAGTTTTTGATATCTCAGAAAAGATAATCACCTTGTGGAATTTGAAAGGTGCCTCCTTCCTTAGTCAAAATACCAAATGTTGTTTTCCCTGATTTGAGTTCTCCTCACAAACTGCATACCACCCTAGAATCTGGATCTCCTTGATAATAAGATACAGTAGCAGACAGATGCTTCCCAGGAACGTTTTCTGTAACTGGTGGGTAGAGAAAATAGGATGGTTGAAAATATAATCATAGTTTACCACTCCCATGGACTTTCCATACATAGAAAGCACTACTTTAGTGGTAGGACTTTGGTGGAATCCAACTTGTCGGCAAATAGAAATTTCTTTTTTTTTTTTTAAGATCCTTAGAAAGCAAGGTGTCTTTAGAGGGAAGAAAGCACATATACATATTTTTCTCTCTTCCTAGATTCACTGGATGTAAGATTTACAATCCATAGTGATAAAATCGTAGGTCTTGGAAGTATTGAAATAAGTTTTATTTTGGGCAATTATATAAGCCACTTAGAAACCAACCAACCAAAAATTCTTTTTATAGAAATATTCCTTGTGTTAGTCATAATATGAGTTTTTCTCCTTCCCAAATATTAATCAGATCTCTCAATTACTTTATGTACTTTTATACCTACCCCACAGGGTTGTGGTGAGTAAAATGCTCTGTAGAATTTAAAGGACAAATATAAATTGAGTTATTGAAACTTTCAAAAAAATTATGTGTATATCCAGTGATTGTATGGATGTGGATATTCTTTCCATTGCTATATAGCGTTTTGCGGATGTAACTAGGCAGAAAACATTAGAGGAAATGTGCGTTGTGATCTGGTTTATGTTTTCAGTCTGTATCAGCAGTTCTGTTATGTTTAGATTTAGACTTTAAAAATCTGAATTTTGCAGGATTGGTCTCTTTTTTTTTTTCCCAGCCATGACTAAAAGAGAAGCAGAAGAGCTGATAGAAATTGAAATTGATGGAACAGAGAAACAAGAATGCACAGAAGAAAGGTACAAATTGTATTTATCTTCATTTACATCATTGCATATTCCTCACTGAAAGCAAACCCAAGTTTTTATTGACTGAAAACGTCACCGGGTTTATTTATTGGTTTTTCTCTTAACTAAATAAATAGTGTGCTGTAGTGTATAGAGAGTTGATCTTGTAGCCAGGAATACTCTGAGGTCATGTCTTGCCTCTGATTGGCTCAGGTTTTGTGACCCTGGTCATGTTACTTAACCTCTTAGTTCTCTAGACAACTCTCTAAGACTACAAGTTACAGAGAAGGAGCTGGCCTGCATTTATAGAAGGAAATTCCACACCAAGCCTCCATGTATAAATGAAGTCCTTTGTGAAGGAAGAAAAAAAATTCATCATACACTAAAGAAGCAGAAACATAAATAAGAATCTAACATTTTAGTGACCGAGAATTACTAGTTGTATTAATTTATACTCCCTTCTGCTCCCAGTGTGATCATGTGGGGCCTTTTCCCTCTCCTCAAAACTGACTACTTTATTCAGAAAGATTTTAACAGATATACTTGCAGAATGTATTTATAACATTGGGCAAGTCTGCTGAGTATGTAGCTGCTTCTAGGTTTTCTTCTTAACTATATAACTGAAGATAGGGCTTATCAGATAACCAAAGCTAGATCTTGTATTTTTAAACAGCAAATATTCGATAGTAAAATGTGAACATGCAGTCATTCAATTTTAAACTTGTCTGCAATCTCTTCTTGCATTGGCTGTTTCTAGACCAAAAAAAAAGACGAAACTGTGTTTGACAGTCTGAAAGATCCTTTAATGTGACTTATTTTTCTCACTTCTAAATTTGGGGGCTAATTCATAGATCCACAGCAGATTTTCAAGCTCTGGATTAAGATTCAAGCTGCATATTAAGATTCTACCTCACAGTTTACCAAAACCAGAAACCTAGATTCTCAGTTTAGCTTGTCACTGCCTTGCTGTTTAACTTTGATCAATTTCTGTGCCTTAGTTTCTTCCTGTGCAATCAAGGGGCTAGACCAGGGATGGGGAACCTGTGGCCTCAAGTGTGGGAGTGAGTCCAAGTTTTACAGAACAATTCCTTTTATTAAGGGGATTTGTTCTGTGAAGTTTGGGTTCAGTCAGAGAGCTATACTTGAGGACCTAGAGGGCTACATGTGGCCTTGAGGCCACAGGTTCCCCACTCCTGGGCTAGATCAAATCAGTGGTGTCAGGCATATGGCCCAGGGACTACTTGCAACCCATAACACTCCCTAGTGTGGCCTGAACCAGTTGAAAATGTATTTGAGAAATACTTAACAAAATAAGCAAAAATACAATGAAACATAGATAATAATAAATTTTAAAACATAAGTCATATTTGTCCTGCAGGCATCCTTTATGGTTTATTGGCCCCGTTTCTATTTGAGTTTGATACCACTGGACTAGATGATTTTTAAGGGCCTTTCTGGTTCTGAAATTTTCTGGTCCAGAGTAGCTGCCAGATTGGCCTCTAAATTCACAATTAGAAAGGTTGAACTATGCAGCAGAGTGTTAAAATTTTTTTTTTTTACTTCTCATTGAGGAGGGAGGGAGAGAATTTGGAACTCAAAAGTTTTAAGAAACAAATGTTAAAAATTTTTACATGTAATTGGGAAAAAATATTAAATTAAGAAAAACTTTTTACTGAATAAAGCAAACAACAAGGCTATACACAGGTACAATTCTTCATATCTTTTCTAAATGGAACAGACTTGGGTCATGGACATAAGCAGCTTAATCTTTCTGAAGAGCTCCTAAGGTACAAATCTCAACAACATTCCCAGCCATATGGTACTACATATAAATAGTGGAGTTTGGTTTGAGCAATGCAGGGGTCTTCCACTGATCTTATGGTCAGTCAGCAAGCTTTTATTAAGTGCTTATTATGTGGCCAGATAAGTTCTGCAAATAAAGAGAAAGGTAAAACCAGTTCCTGACTTCATGGGCCTCACATTCTAACAGAGAAGCAATATGTAAATAACTAGGTACATATAGGATATTTACAGAATAAATGAAAGACAGTCTGAGAGGGGAAGGCATTAACAACTGAGGACTTTTCTGAGAACATTTGACATAAATGTTAATTCCAAGAAGGCTTGTCTCCATTCTAGTTGTCCGTGACTGATGGCTACAAATGCACTAAAAATCATTAATGCCTTGTAGTTTAATCAGCCTCTTAGAGCCTAAGCAAAATAAATAACACCTGAGATATCCCACCCAGTTGCTATTAGTCCCATTTTTGTGTTCATACCAGCACCAAGATGATACTCCATACCTAGGAATAAGTAATGTAGACTTTGGTTCTAAGTTCTTACAGATAAAACACCTGAGGGGAAGAGTGCATAAGGCATATTCTCAACAAAGGAAAAGAAGTGATCAAAGCCAAAATAATACAGCCATCCCTCGAAGTCAGAACAGCTGTGGTGTTACTAAATGATAAACTTGAGAAAGTCACAATAGAACTGAAGGCCATTCAAAGATAGCACTATGCTGACAGCAGCCAGGAACAAAAAACTGGCCATCAAGACTCAAGATGTACCTGTACTCAAACATCTCCAAAATATAAAATCTCAAAGCAGAAGCTAAGGCTGTGTAATTCTCTTGTTTCTTGAAATGGTATCTCTCTTCTCACTCTCCTGGTCTCCTGGCTATCAGTCAATAAACATTTATTCAGTGCTTACCTCTCAAAGATATTTACCCATTGAACTTTGCCCTTTGTCAACTCAGAGTATAATGGTTCTGAAATTTCTTGAGGGTCTCATTCCCCAACCCTTTGACCTAGGCAGAAAAATTGGGTAACACCCCTCTTGAGTGGTCAGAGTCTACTTCCTTTCGTTGTTAAGCTCCCCTGATGGCTTATGGGAGCTGAAATCCATCTCTTTGCTTTCCTTCATACGGCCCTAAATGCTACCTCTTGGCTCTCAGAGATGATTTGCCCCAACTTTGCTGGGAGGAAGGTAAACATGACATTGAAGGGAACAGCTTACTAAAGACAAAGTGGGTGCCTTGATCAAAGAAAATGATAGATAGCCATAAGGAAATAGTTTGTTCACAGCATTATTCCATCCAGCCAAGGAAATATGTAGTCAATGACTAATGCTGACAGGTCTGCCAGAAAACATATCAGCAAAGTTACTCCAAAAGCCCTCCTCGATGGTCTAGTCATTGAATCTTAAGGCTTCCAACCACTCAATGAAGTCCATTCCAACAGCCCATTCAAAAGTCTGTCCAAGCAACCCATGCTTCAAAGAGTCATCATATACAGAATTAATCTTGAAGAAACAGCAGAGGATTCAATTCCAAAATAAATGGAACCATCTGAAAATGAAGCACTAGAACAGTTGAGTGTCCAAATTTTCACAAGAACCAGAGCTAACAGTTGCAAGGAAAGGAGCCCACTGGGATTGTTACCCTCATGAAGGATCTTGGCACCATCGGGCCCAGATTTAGCACTTTCCTGGGCCCTACCCATCCTATTCACGTCTGCCGTGAGAGTACCAATCTCAGCAACATCCTCAGGGATATAGTAATGCTGAATACTAATAGTGGAGTCTTCCAGTGATCTTTTAATTGTTCAACAAGCTTTTATTAAGTGCTTACTATGTGGCAGGCACGGTGCTAAGCTCTAAGGATAGAGGGAAAGGCAAAAACGATCCCTGACCTCATAGGCCTCATACTCTAATGGAAGAGACAATGTAAATAACTAGATATATACAAGATATTTATAGAATAGATGGAAGGCAATCTGAGAGGGGAAGGCATTAATTAGCACCTGGAGGAAACAGGAAAATCTTATAAAAAGTAGCAAGTAAGTTGAGTCTTGAAGAAAATTAAGAGAACCAAAAGACAAAGGTGAGGAGGCAGAGCCTTCCAGGTATAGTGTACAGCCAGCTCAAAGCTATAGAAATGAGAGATGGAGTGTTGTGTTCAAGAAATTGCAGATGGGCCACGTAGCCATATTGTAGGGTGCATAGAAAGGAGTAACGTGTAAGGAGACTGGAAAGAGAAAAGAAAGGGTCAGGTTATGAAGAGCTTTAAATGACAAAGAAATTTGTATTATATCCTGGAAGAAATGGGAGTCACCGATATTCATTGAGCAGGATGGGAGCATAGACCTATGCTTTCAAAAAATAACCTTGGCAGTTGAATGAAGGATGGATTGGAGTGAGGAGAGACAAGACTAGTTAGAAGACTGTTACAGTAGTCCAGGGGAGAGTTAATGAGAGCCTAAAAAAAGGTGGCAGATGTGTGAGTGAAGAGAAGGGGACATAAGAGAGATGTTGTAAAGGTAGCAAGACAAGATTGGATTGGATGTGAGGGTTAAGTGAAAGTGAGAGGTTGAGAATCAAACTGAGGTCTCGAGCCTAAGCTACTGTGAGAGCATGGTGTTTTCTCTGATAATAATAAGCTAGTTCAGAAAGGAGGAGGTTTGAAGGTGGAGCGGGGAGAGGGAGTTATGAATTCTGTTTTAGATAGGTTGAGTTTCAGATGTCTATGGGACATTGCTTTTGAGATACACAAGATTGCTTTTGGAGATGTTAAACTTGAGGTCAAGTAAGAGAATAAATCCAAGTCGAGAGTAACCGAAAGGCCTCAAACCTGTTGGTGAATGAAGGTGTCTGAAGCAGGTACTGTGGAGGGATTAGAACTTGGTCAGGCATTGAAGATGTCAAGGTTATCCACTGCATCCTGGGCCGTTGCCAGTGATTTTGACTTTTGTGCTGCCACTGGACTTGGATGACTCTGGAAAAAAGAGTGAGGCTGGTGATTTTGTGCAACTCTGCCTCACTTAAATCCAATTCATGCATGACTCAGGACATGACCCTGTGATGTCATTGGCCTGCTTTGACCAACAACAGTGTGTACACCTGGGAATCATGTGCAGATTGACAGTTGGAGCATGGGAGATGGTACACAGGAAACAGAAAAGAGGTCGTAGGACAGAACCTTAGGGAATACCCACAATAGTGGGAACGATATGGATGAAGAACCAACAAAGGAGACTGAGAAGGAAGCATTGGATAGGTAGGAGGAGAACTGGGAGAAATCAGTGTCATGAAAATCCAGAGGAGAAGGTAATTAGCAGTGTCAAAGGCTATAGAGAGGTTGGGGTTGGGGTAGCAATTAGGATTAAGAAAAGACACTTAGCTGTGGCAGTTTAGAGATTATTAATAACATTAGAGAGACCAGTTTCAGTGAATGATGAGATTGGAAGCCAGATTGCAAAAGGTTAAGGAGTGACTGAGAGGAGAAATGGCGATAACTAACAAAATGGCTTTCTTATGGAAGTTAGCCAGAAAGAAAATAGCCTTATCTCTGCTTAGTTGATATGAGCAAAATAAGGAAAGTGGCTATGTTGGCTACCATAGGTAGTGAACTCTATCCACTGTGCTACCTAGTTGCCCTGTATCAAAAGCTTGGGAAAGAAGCTTGAAAACATCAAACATCAGCGGAGCTAAGATGGCGGCTGGAAAGCAGGGACTGGCGTGAGCTCCCCACCAAGTCCCTCC
>CM053622.1:509064547-509079835 GCA_028646595.1 Phalanger gymnotis
AAACTAAAGATAATAATAATCCACATTGCAATTTATAAGATACATTTAAAACTATCATTAAGCAAATTAATATTCCTAAGAATTATATTAATGAAAGGGACATTGAGTTGAGCTTGTGTTTCTTAAAAATTAGAAAAATTAATAAGCTTAAACCAAGGAAAAAATAAGAATATAAATAATGGCCATGAAATAATCAAATGTTGATTTAAAAAATAAAGACTAATAAAGTTGCAAAGTATTCACTAACTTAAGATTTTTTTTGAAATGTGAGAGTGAGACTGCCAAAATGCAAAGGGAAAAAGGTATCAAAATCAATGGAAAGCAAATAGAGTAAAGTATCGGAAGTTATATATTTACATTAACAAAATGAAAACTTGAATGAAATACCTCTAGAAATATGTGAAATACTCAGATTGTCAGAACAAAAAATGATGACCCAAATGAAGCCATTAAAAACATTGGACTGTTTATCCCTCATAAAACCATTATCTCTCAAAACAGTAACAAAACACCATAGTATCAGAGACATGAGGAGTTTTATAAAAAATTAAAGAAGAAAATTTCATACCCTATACGGAAGTTAATGTTAATTAAGTGTACATGTACATATTTTTTTAAAAATAGAGTAATATGTCAGTCTGAATATTTCTATAAGACAAATGTGATTCTAATAATTAAATCATGGAAGGCTAAGGAAGAGATAGAAAACTAGTGACCATATCAGTAATGAACATTGACAGAAAAATAGTGAATAAAAAAAAGTAGTATGCCCTAAAAAATATTCATTATAATCATATTGGATTTTTAGAAGAACAAGATTAGGATATTTAATCGGATCAGTGATAAAAAAAAATAATTTATGCCAAATGGTTACTTTAATAGAAGCATAGCAATCATTTTTGTTTGTTTTTTAAAGATAACACTTAAAAGCAAGGAATAGGAGGGTTTTTCTCTTGATTAGTTTATTTGAACCTAAAAACCAAAATACTAGTTGTAGCAGTAAGAGAAGTAAAAGAAAGGAGTAAGAAATGGTAGAGACTAAAATATCTTTGTGGACAAAATGATTGTTTTCTAGAAAATCCAAAAAAGTCAACCACAAAAAATTAGTGACAGATAGTTTTAGAAAAATAAGTCTACAAAAACATTTAGCTTTACTGTGTATCATAAAAACCAAAGAAATTGATAACAGGCAATAAATAGCCATACATGCCATTTAAAATAATGACAACTTATTAAATATTTAGGAACTAGTCAAATAAAACTCACGTGGGACTTTTATGAATACTAAACAAGTTTTATGGAAACAAACTAAGTAATTGGAGATGTATTCACTTTTTGTGATTGGGTTATGCTAGTGAAGATGATAATACTACCTTAGTATATCTATTGATATACTCACAATACAGTCATAGAACTAAGCAAAATAACAATACTCAAACACAAGAATCAAAGGTAAGAAATACAAGGGAAATACTGGTTTGGTTTGAATAGTAGATCCAAAATTGGATTATAATTCAGTAATTTACCAAAATTATCTGGCTGGGCATGATAGTACATTCATGAGAGAACCATGCGCATACAGTAATAATCTAATGTTCAGTAAATGCAAGAATATAATCACTAGGAGGTTCTTTACCTAAATCTTTCGAGAAAACAATGGCAGTTTCATAGAAAAATCTAGGCATAGACTTGCATGTTATATCATATATCACAAATTTTAAATGATCAGTGATCTAAATATAAAACATCACTGATGTTCAACAGTCTGGGATTGGGTCGGGAATACAGTATACACCAGGGGTGGGGAACTTGCAGCCTCAAGGCCGTATGTGGCCTTCTATGTCCACAGTTTTACAGAAGAAATCCTTTTATTAAAAGCATTTGTTCTATGAAGTTTGGATTCAATCCAAGGGCTGCCTTTGAGGTCCTAGAAGACCACATATGGCTTTGAGGCTGTAGATTCCCCAACCCTGGCATACACCAAGGAAGATTGTGACATTCTCAAATAGTTAAGTGTTCTAAGGATATAAAAAGGCTGTTGTCAAAAGAAAAAATACACCATCAACAACCACTTGAAAGGGGTTTCAATCAGTAATAGACAACCAAATTAAAACAAAGCTGACATTACTTGAATACCCCTCAAATTGTTAGTAAGATATGGAGCATTGGAAATACTGGCATGCTTTTGAATTTCTTTCATCTTTTTGAAAAGCATTATGGAATATCACTCTTTATAAGTAAAAAACTAAAAATACCGTATCGTCATTAGGTTAAATTATGGTATGTGAATGTAATGAAGTAGTATTGTGAAATAAATTAACATGAAGAGTTGCACAGAATAACCAAACCTCAGAATTGAAAGGGGCCTCAGAGGTCACTTATTCTAACTCAGACCTAAGTAAGAACCTACTCCATAATCTACCAACATCTGGTAATTCAGCTCAGTGAGGGGGAACTCACTACTTCCTGAGTCAGTCTATTTCACTTTGAGGTAGCACTAATTGTTGGGAACTTTTTCTTTATTTGGAATATAGCTATGTGGCAGTGGATGGGGGGCCAGACTTTAAGTCAGGAATACCAGAATTCAAATCCTCCCTAAGACACTTACTAGATGTGTAATTCTGGGCAAATAATTTAACCTCTCTCTGCTGCATCAGTTTTCTCATCTATGAAGTGGAGATAATGGGGCACCTTCTCCAGATGGTTGTTATAGTGTTCAAATGAGATGATATGTAAAGCTCTTTGCAAACCTCAAAGCACTATGCAAATGTTAACTATCTTGTTACTCAAATGTATTTCTGATCTCATTGATTCTGTTCTCTCCAGCAATTCATATTTTCCAGCTTTTCCAGCTCTTTGTCTTTATTTACCCCCAAAGTTTGCAATGTAAGGTCCATCCATTGTGCTAGAAGACAGCCTTGCTTTCTTCCAGCATCATGAGGATACCATTGGCATACTCTGGCTGCCCACCGGGTCATCCTTTTCATCTTCTCTTCCTCTCATTATTCATTTACTCCTGATATTTCTAGTTCCTTGTTGGTTATGTGTTGCATACCCCTACAGTGTTCCTCTACATTGCCTGCTATATGATACTTAACCTTTTTAATTCTTCTAAGAATTAAAGATGGACTGTTTTGGCCCATATCTTGCCAATATAAACAATTCTCGTAAAACATTAGTACAAAGATGAACCTTCGCTCTTTTTGGAAGCTCGAGGTCCATAAAAGAGCTTTGTAATTTCCCAAAATTGCCCTGACTTCTTCAAACCCGGATACAGTTCATGTATCTTGTCTTAATCTATTCCAGGTATAGATACTAGTGAACATGTTCCCTTTTTTTCCCCAAATAGTATTATTAATACTGCCATGGGTGATGACTAAATATCCCATGAAGTAATATTTCTTCTTTGACTCCAAACCTCTTCAGGAATAAGACGTCTTGCCATTTAATTGTAACCTCCTTCTGCTTTTCCTTACATCAAGGCTAAATTTTCCTCTTTACAATTTCTACTATTGCCTCCTAGTTCTTTTCCTCTTACGCCAAATAGAACAAATAATCCTTACTTATCACAGTTCTTTAGATACTTGAAGACAATCATCTTATCCCCACTAAGTCCTTAAGGTTAACCATTGTTCCTTTAACCAGCCCTTACTTTCCATGGATTCAAGATCTTTAACCACCCTACTCTGAACCCTCTCCAGGTTGTTAATGCTTATCTTAAAATATGATACCAAAAACTGAATACAGTACTTTAAATGTGGTCTGACCAAAAAAAGGGTACTGTGGGATCTCATTTCTTCCTTTTTGAATACTCTTTTAATGCATCTTAAATTTTAATTTACTTTTTTTGGCTTTTATACTATATTGTGCTTTTGGTCCATTAAAACCACCGGCTCTTTTCAGACAAACTACTGTATGGCCATTCTCCTTCCCTCCCTCCTCCCTCTTTCCCCCATCTATATGCTTTTGAAGTTGATCTTTTTAACCTAAAAAAAAAAATTATCCCTGTTAAATTTAATACTATTAAATTAAGTTCTACCTTGTCAAGATCTTTTTGAATTCTGACTATCAAATTTAGCCTTTTCAGCGCTGTGTCTCCTACAAATTTGATAAATATCCATAAAACAAAAAGTTGACAGCATTAGACTAAGCAAGCATTCTAGGATACTACACTAGAAACCTCCTACCCAAATGACTTTATTTTGTTTGATTTTTGAGACCGAGTCTCGTTTTCTGGCCCAGGCGCAGCAGCTATTCATAGTCCTGCCCTTCTACTGATCTGTATAAGAACTTTTATGTACTCTGTTTCTGACATGGGACAGTTCAGCTCTCCTCAGGAAACCTGGCAGCCCTTCTACTCTCAGGGGTCCCCCATTATTGGTGCCAACTTTAGTGTGGACACTCCATTGTTTAGACTAATGCAGCTCGGACCAAACCTCAGTCTCCTAGGTATCAGGGATTACTAGTGTACACCACCATCCCCAGTCCAGTTGTTTTTGATCCTTTTATCACTGCTCTTTGGAATGAGCCATTCAGTTAGTTCTGAATATATCCAACTTTATTGCAGTTTATGCCCTATCTAAATTTTTTCCACAACATTTAATCAAGTTATAGGAAGACAGAAAAATGATGGTGAGTTAAGAAAGGAGAACCAAAAAAAAAAAACCAAAAAACATGCACGCTACTCAGGTATATATTTCACAGCAATAAAACTCATGTCAAACACTTAGGACTATTTTGTTTTTACCTTATTAAACAAAGTTAATGCATATAGCTTTCATTTCCTTAGCAGTCGTTAACAGATATTAAGGTTACACGTGGAATCCTTTATGATCTTTTTGTGCTGTTTTATTTTTCCTCACATATACATGCTTTTGTGTTCCTATTCATGTATTTTAATCTTTATACTCATTGACAGAAGTTAAAACAAAATTTATTAGTGGAAAAAGCAATTGTTGGTCAATAACTTATAAAAGATTTCTTAGTGTAATTCCTACAAATAGCTAGATTTTCTTATCTGAAGAATGTCTTCCAACAGATAAACTTTCCCATTTTAGTAAGGTTTTTTTTTTAATTTCATCAGATTTTTTTTTAAAAGAGGACTATAAAATATCTGTGTTCTTAGATATTTATAAATGTAACTTCAAGGGCTGTCTTGAGATTTTCTTTTTAAATATCCCTTTTCTAGTTTTAAAGAGATTTAAATAATAAATAAGGACTATTGCCTTGAAATACTTGACCAAAGAAGGTCTTCTGGTAATAAAATCTAGAAGGCATGAAAAAAGTTAGTGTCTCTCTAATACTGAACCTTGTTTTTATTCTTTAAAATGGTAAAATGCCCTCCTTCCCCCACAAAAAAAGAAATAATCCAAATGCCACTTTATTACTAGGAAATTGGGGGCATATCAGCTAGAAATAAGAGGTGTGTGACAGTGAGAAATCCTTGAACTAGAAGTAAGAGAACCTGGATTCTAACTAACTTCATTTAACTGACTGTGATCTTTCATTTAACTGAGATCTTGGGCTGTGCACTACTTCTCTGGACTTCACTTCGATTTCCTTATCTCTATAAAAAGAAAGGCTTGAATTACACAAATATCCAAGGTTGCTTCCTTTACATAGAATGCTGTTTCTATACTTCTCTATTAAAATCTGACATCATCAACGTAGATACTCATGTAATTCAGAATACCTCTGATATATTTCATTTTGAAATTTGCACAAAACCCCTGAGCATAAGCAACATAATTAAGTTCCAAGAATAAGACGGCACATGCAGAGTTCAGAATTAAATCACTTTTTCTATAAGTGGCTAATTTTAGTTTTATTCCAATGTAACAAATACTTATTAAGTACTCACTATGTGCCAGGCATTATGATAAACGCTAGGGACACAAAGACAAAACAAAAACAGGCCCTGCCCACAAGAAACTTACTTGAAGAGAGAGGGAGAAGCACATCCAAGCAGAATACAACATATAAACCAGTAAGCATATACATTATTAATTGAGATTAATCTACAATTAGGGAGAGCAGAAAAACTTACCCAGTAGGAGGTGGCACCTGGGTCGATCCTTAAAAGGGCCCTGGGATTCTAAGAAGCAGAATTGAATGTGTTCTCAAGGACTAGCTAGCTAATAAAAAGGCACATAGGCAGGAAATAGAATACCAAGTTTGGGGAACAAGTTAGCCAGTGGGACAGGTGCTAAAATATGTTTCTTTACTTTAAATAATGATGTACTATGACAGGTACAGAATGTTGCCAGAAGTGATCTCTGTGTCAATTGCTTTTGCTTTTCCATTTTCCCTTGTTATTGGTGTAGGTTTATGGTGAGGGAGGGACCGATATTTGGAAGTGATGGTGTAAAAAACCAAAAGTATCAAAAAACAACAAAAAAATCTGCTTCTTCCAGATAAAATTTTGGTCTAGCAATTAAAGTAACTAAAATAATTGCTAGCCTGTTTGCAAGTTATCTGTTTATACCCTGCCCAATACAGTCAGGTCTATTTCCCTTGAAAATAAGTCCTGCCAACTTAAACACAAAAACGGAACCTGATTCTAGAAGAATTAGCATAAAGACTAGTATTTTGTTCTGCCCTGTTCCTTTATTGCATGTCCCTATTTAGTACGTGTACTTGGACTCAAGTGCACAATGCCTTTGGACATTTATATTTCCAGATGTGTTCTCTATGGAATGCAGGTGTACTTCTGTAGCCCATTTGCCCCAAAGACAGTACCTTGCCCAGGTTTTTGAGAATTCAGAGGCACCGATATTGATGCCGTGCAACTGCAAATGGATGTCACCTGATGATTCCTAGACACCAAGAAACCCTTTACCCATACGAGTGACAGGAGTACAATGCCAGACTGAGATTCCGTTTTTTATATAACCAGAAGAGATAGAACTAAAATATCTGACCTGCCTGCTTTCAGTGAGGCAACCTTTCTTTTCCTTCTTTTCCTCCTTTCTTATCCATGGCAAAATTTATTTTGCTTCAGCAAATAACACAAAATTCAGTTCAACAGACCTTTATTACAAATGCATACTTTGTGCAAGGCACTGTGTTAGGCATTGGGATACACTTGAAAAATGAAAGAGTCCAAATTCTCAAATAGCTTATGTCTTCTCGGGAGGATACATTATGTAGGTGAGTAAATACAAGGTACCCTGAGGCAGAAGAGAGTCCTAACAGTTGGGAGAATTGGGGAAGGCCTTGTAGATGAATTAACACCTGAGCTGAGACTCTAAAGAAGAAAAAGCTTCTGAAAGAGGTGAGGAGGAATTGTATTCCAGGTGTGAGAAATGCCCTATGAAAAGGCAAAGAAAATAGGAGATACAATTCTGGAGACTAGCTCACAATCCGTTTTGACTAAAATATCAAAGGGAAGTAATATGAAATGTCTGCAAGGTAAGTGGGAGATAGATTATGGAGGACTAAGTGCCAGACTAAGATGTGGTAGGATTTGTTTTTAAAAGAGACCGAATACTTTTAGAGTATAAAAGTACTATCTATGATCATACCTCTGCATTAAGAATTTTTTAAAAATAAGATTCACTCATGTCTTTTATTTTTGCATCATTTTTGTTTCTTGTTCTCTCCTTTGACACTGTCACCACTCTGGTCCAAACCCTCATCACCTCAGACCTGGACTATTGAAGTAACCTGCTGATTGGTTTCCCTACTACAAGTTTCTCTCCACTCTAGTCCAACCTCCACTCTGCTGTCAAAGTGATCTTTGTAAAGGACAGATTTGACCATGTCAGCCTCTTATTCGGTCAACTGTAATACTTCTTGGTATCTCTCGGATCAAATATAAAATTCTCTGTTTGGTATTTAAAGCCCTTTATAATCCAGCCTTCCTCTTACCTTTCCAGTCTTTTAACTTACTCAAACCCATTATTCTCCAGTAGAGTGACATTGGCTTTCTTGCTAAGCTTCCCATAGGACGCTCCATCTCCTGACTGGGTAATTTTCCTGCCTGGGAATTATCTTCCTCATCTCTCTCTATTGGCTTCCCTGGATTCAAGTCCTAACTAAAATCGGACCTTCTACAAAAGCCTTTTTCAGTTGCCTTCCCTCTGTTGATGATCTCAAGCACTGTGCTAAGTGCTTTTACAAATATTTCTTTTGATCCTCAAACAACCCTGTGAGGTAGGTGCTATTGTTATTCCCATTTTATAGTTGAAGAAACTGAGGCAAGCAGAGATTAAGTGACTTGCCCAGGGTCACACACTCGAGTCTTCCTGACTCCAGACCCAGTGCTCTATCCATTGCACTACTAACTCTACATAGTTGGTTGTTCATTTGTACATCGTTGTTTGTATGTTGTCTCCCTCATTAAACTGTGAGCTCCTTGAGAGCAGGGACGTGGGGGTGGGGGTGGTTACTTTATATCCCTAGTGCTTAGCACAGACCTTGGTACATAGTCAGTACTTAATCAATGCTTGTGGACTGACTTATTTCACAGTCATTGTTACATTTAGTGTCCCCTCCTTTTGCCCAGGAATTTGCCTAACCTTTTTATGGCACAAAAAACAACATTCCCACATATGACAGTGGATACAATATTAGTCTTCTGTAGTCCTCACTACCAAAAGGGAGGAAGGAGCATGTTTTATTATCTGCCCTGTAGGACTATGATTAGTCTATTCCAATTAGAGTTTAGGATTATTTTTTTTTTATGTATGCGGGAAATGACTAAAGGAAAGGAGGGACTAGGATAAGCAAGACCAACTTAGAGGCTATTTCAGTAGTTCTTGTAAGGTGAAGGACATTTCAACTGGGGTAGTGACTTAGTGACTTGAGAGAAGGGAGTGGATACAAAAAATGGCAAGAGAAAATCAACAAGACATTAGCTGCTTAGATAGGTGTAGTGTCGAAGAGAGCGGATAGTCCCTACCTTCAACAGAAATAAGTATATTTGCGGAATGGGAAGGCTTAAGGTAAAAATAATTCATTCTACATTATAGTTGTAGAGTTTGAGAGACCTTTGGGATATCCAGGGTTGACTGGGTCAAATGAAGGTTGGTTGGTTTGTTTTTTAGTGGAAACTACCTGGGCATATTTGTAGGCAGTGGAAAGTCAGTATAAAGACAAAAGAGGGGAAAATCACTGTAATATGTGATAATTGTTATGTTGGAGAATGTGGTTAGACCACAACTACAGCATTACCCTCACTACCAGTAAGATGATGAATAACTACTACTCAGTCATAAAAGCAGAATTTGGTTTGTGATGTCTGAAAATACTAATCTACATTATTAATTTGCTCTTGTTAAAAGATTTCATGAAAGAAAAATGTTATTTCCAAAACTGTACTCTTACAAAATCTAAATTCATTGTTAATTGCTGCTGATTTGCAGTTAGATTTCCCAATTTTGTAAAGGCAGTCCTTGACCTTGAAAATTTACTTGCCAAGTGTGAATAAATCTAATGCAAATTTACCACTTCAGAGAAAGAATAATGAACAGCCCGTGTTTCACTAATAAGGTATTCATAACATCATGTAATGTCTAAAGTATAGAATGAAGAATAACCTTTTAGTATCATTGTAAAGTTTAAAGTGATCCATAAAAACATATTCTCACAAAGGGTTATCAGAGGCCAGCTAGGCCAACCTTTGCCTGAAAAAAAAAATCCCTATTACACTATACCTGACAAATGGTCATCTAATTTGTAGTAAAAAGGACCCACTACAGACATCCATTCTACTTTAAATAGCTCTAATCTTTAGGGAGCTTTTTGTTATTTTGAGTTGCTTCTTTGCAACTTCTTCCCATTGCTACTAATTCTACTTTCTGGGGCTAATGAGAATAAACATAGTTCTTCTAAGTGGAAATCTTCTTAACATCAAAATCAGTCATTGTGTTCCCCTTAAATCTTTTCTTTAAACTAAATATTCCAGATTCCTTCACCCAGTACTCTCGTGGCTTCCACCAACCTTGTTGCCCTCCTCTGAACTGTAGTTTATTGATGTTCTTCTAAAAATAAGGATCCAAGATCTAAATAAAATATCCTATATATGTTCTACTTAGGGGCAAGACTTACCTTAGGATTATCACTTTCCTCATTTGGTATACCGTGTCTTTCTTATTGTTGCCTGAGATTGCATTAAGTTTTTTGGCTAGCATCTCACTGTTGAGTTTGCACAAACTGATGCCTGAGTAGTACTTAAAACTTCTGCAATTAATTTTTTGAACCTAAGTATGAGACAATTATAGTGAGATAGGAGGCAACATGGTACATTTGAAAAGGGTGCTGGATATGGAGTCAGAGGACTTTGGTTCAGTTCTCATCTATGTTACTTGATACCTATGTGACTCTAAGCAAGTCATTTAACATCTCTGGACCTCTGTTTCCTCATAAAATTTCTTAAAATTTTCATAAAAGTTTCCTGTAAAATGAGAGAGTTGGAGCAGATGAACCCTCAGGTCCTTTCCACCTCTAAATCTTTGAAAATATGATGATTTGCTCTTATTAGAGCAGAGTACAATACTGCTGTGCTCTGTAATATTGTCTTCATTTCCGAGTGTCCTGTTGGAAATGTCCAGCCTAACTGGAGGAGCGCTTAAATGAGTGGGGGAAGGGAAACGACAGGACAGTTGTCTTTTGGCTGCCTAGAGGCAGCTTAATGGCACAGTGGATAGTGCTGGATCCGGAGGCAGGAATACTTAAATTCAAATCTAGCCTCAGGCACTTAACTTGCTATGCGACCCTGGACAAGTCATTTAACCTCTGTCTTCTTCAATTTCCTCAACTATAAAATGGTGATAATAACACCTATGGTCAGGTCACTTAACCTTTTCTGCCTCCATTTCCTCAACTGTAAAATGGGGAAAATGATAGCTTTCACCTCACAGAGTTGGGAGCATTGAATGAGATATTTGTAAAGCACTTAGCATGGTAATATGAAATATGGTAGGTGCTTAATAAATTCTTATTCCTTTTTGCCTCCCACCCCTTTAAGTATTTGAAGGTTTGTCATGTAATGGAGAGGGAAAACTTCTCTGCATCAAAAGGCAGAACCGAGAACAAGATGTGAAAATTACAGAGACAGATTTAATTGTGAGATAAGAAAAAACTTAGTAATAATTAGAGCTACCTCATAGTAGAATGGCTTCAGAGGTGGACCTCTTCAGAAGGTGCACAATATTCACCTTTCACTGTGATAAATCTGGGTATTGAGTGTGTTATAGAGGAGATTCATGTTCAGGTTTGACATGAACTAGGCTGCCTCTTTGGTCCCTTCCAGCTTTGAAGTTCTCTGAACTCTATTGGATTCGACCCAGTTCTTGATGTGGTACTGAAACTAGGGAGAGAGTTTAGGGTTGAATGTATACTCATGCAAATTATCTACCTAAAGATGATAATTAAACTCATGAGATCTGATTAGGTCACCTAGGGAGAGAATTATAAAGGGAATAGAAGAATAAGGTATTATGGCAGAGAGGAAAATCAGCAATTTTAGATGAAACAGAAAAGATTAAAAAAAGAATGAGAACTGAATAGAAGCTATTAAATTTGGCATTTCAGAGACTAAATTTGGAGAGAGGAGTTTTGATTGAGTGATGAAGTTAGAACCTTGATCAGGGGTGGGAAACCTGTGGCCTGGAGGTCACATGTGGCCCTCAAGTGCAGCCCTTGGACTGAATCCAAGTTTTACTGAACAAATTGAGGATTTATGACCTCAAGGCTGCAGATTCCCTACCCCTGACCTAGACTGCACATGGTGGAAGAGTGAGAGGAAAGGAAGTAGAAGCAATGTGTATAGAATCTTATTATAGCAGACTGACTATGAGAAGGAAGACAAATAAAGAAAGGTAACTGGAGATTCTAGTGAGGATTTTTTAAGGATAGAAGAGACTTGAGTGCTCCATAGGCAGCAGATAAGAAAGCAGTAGACAGGGAGAGTGTGATCAGCCTGATACAGTGGAAAGAGCATGGATTTGGAGTCACAGAAACTGAATTTGAATTCTAGATCCGCTACTTAGTGCCTCTCTGGGCTTCTCTGAGATCCCTTACAGCTCTGAATTGATGATCTTTTAATCTTAATAATGACTTCAAGCAGTTGAAATAGTTTTAGTTTTGCATAAAAGTTGAATGTTGTCACATTTAGCTAGGTAATCTTTAAGCCATAATTTTGATATATTAAATGCCTCAGTTACTCATGGTGGTTGTATTCATGTTTCTTTATAGCAAACTGATTTATTTTAAAGATCAAAAAAATCGTAACATTTTATTATTTTATATTTATATCAAGCTGGATCCAGACCGAAGTTTATTTGATCAAGGAGTAAAGACTGATGGAACTGTTCAACTTAGTGTACAAGTCATCTCTTATCAAGGTTAGTATTCTAAATTATTTTCAACTAAACAAATTTATTAAGCAACTATTATGTGTCAGGCATAGTCCTAATTATTAAATACTGTTTAAACTGTATAACTTGGCTATTTAGTAATTGTTTTACAAATTAGAAGTTGTCACCAAAAGTACTTAGTGTTTTCATAGAATTTGAGCTAATGATTTAGTTTTAATAATTTATATTTAACTGACTTTTGCATATGTCAAAGAAACTTAAAAAAAAATTCTCAGGTGGATTCATTTTTAGGTAATAAATCAATGGTGTTCCTAAAGTGCAGATCTGGCCATGTCACTCCTCTTCTCAATAAACTACAAAACTCCCTTTAACCTCTAAGTTTAACTGTAAAATTCTGGTTGGTGTTTAAAGCCCTTCCTGACCTGCCTGCTCCCTACCTTTTCAAGTCTTTTATACCTTACACTGCTCTCCCCTGTCACATACTCTCCTATCCAGTAATGCTGGCCTCCTTAGTGTTCCTCAAATGAGGAAGTCCATCTCTCAATTCTGGTCATTTTCATTGGATGTCTCCTATACTTAGAATCCTTTTTCTCCTTATTTCTGCCTCATAACCTCCCTAATTTCCTTCAAGTCCCAACTAAAATCCCTTTTACAGGCAGCTTTCCTTATCTACCTTAATTCAAGTCCCCTCTCTCTGTTGATTATTTCAAATTTATCCTGTATATTGCTTGACTGTGCATAGTTGCTTTCATGTTGTCTTTGCCATTGGACCACAAGCTCCTTGAGAGCAGGGACCATCTTTTGCCTTTTTAAATATCCCCAGTGCTTATCAGTGCCTAACATACGGTGTGTAGTTAATAATAATTTTTATTGAATGACTGCATATTGAGTGGCTAAGTAAGGTATGAGTGTTCTTAATCTAAATTACTTTAGGTAATCTAGTTACTATTTTAAATAATTGAACAGAATTCAAAAATATGTCACAAACTGAGACTTGGTTAATGAATATCAAACAATCGGTCATTATTTTTGTCTTGCTTGACAATTTTCTGAAAAATAGAGATGCTCAGTAATTCTATCAGAAGACTAAGAACCATTGAAATCTTGATTTAATGGGATTTGAATATGTTCTAGGAAGTCATAACTTTAAAATATTGCTATCTCAAATCTCTTTATCTTAGGTATTGCTGAGAAACAGACTTGGGGGTCTTTATAAGTTACGTAAATGAATTTTAAAGAATTAATTGGGCAGCAAAGTTTTAACTACTTTCAAGACTGATTTTCATTATTAATTCAACGTGAGTTTGTTTTTCTTACCAAAAAGTTTACTATATTATATTTTGATTGAAAACTACCAACAGATAACAGATTAGAAAATAGCTGCTAAATGATGCAGTATAATTTTTAGGAACTTTCAAGCAGAGGTTAAATGACTTGCGCAGGTCACACTTCTAATAAGACTCTGAGGCGGGATTTGAACTCAAGACTTCCTCACTCTAGGTCCAGGACTCTATCCACTGCTCTACTAGCTGCCTTCAGCTGAGGATGGGACCACAAGAGGTAGAGATTTTCTAGGGTGAAAAGGCTGCTGGGGCATGGAGGATCAAGAATACACATAGATAGTTTTCAAAAGGCTTACAAACTACTAGTAACATAATGATCCAAATCATTAAGAATAACAAATATCAATTTAAACAACATTTAAGGTTTTGTCTCTACACGCATGAAATTAGAAAAGATGACAAAAGGTTTTAAAGAACCTTTAGAAGACACTGTTGGTGGAGCTGTGAATTGGTCCAGCTATTCAGGGAAATAATTACCAAGCTGTTCATGCTATTTTGACCGGGACAAAGACAGGCCACTGATAATAATACCAAAATATAAATAGTACTTTTTATGGTACCAAAAACATACTAGAAACAAAGTATGTATGTGCATGCACACATACGCCCTTACTTAGAGTATCATTTAGTTGCTACTTCCTAACTGCCCAGGCCTCCACTTCCGCTTTGGAGGAATGTCTCCCCCATCCTCAAAAACCCCCACTTGCTCTGTCCATCCCTGCCAGCCGTTGTCCTATGTCTCTTCCCTCTTTCATGGATGAACTCCTTAAGACCATCTACAGTCTCTGCCTCCACTTTCTTTTCCACTCCCTGTCTTCTTAGCTTTACCAGCTTAGTCTTTAGCTTGACTCCCAACCTCATCATTCAACTGAAATTATCTCTCCAGACTTACAAATAATCACTTAATTGCCAAATGTAATAATAACCTTTTCTTAATCCTTATCCTTGACTTCTCTGCAGTTTTTGAGACTATCACCCTCTGTTCAGTGCTCTTGCCTACCTTTTTCTCTCCTGCTTTTCTTCCTACCTGTCTGTTGCTTCTCAGTTTCCTTTGCTTAATCTTCATTTAAGTCATATCTACTAACCATAGGTGGCCCCTAAAGGCTCTCCCTGGTCCTTCTCTATTACCTCTATACTCAAAACTTTTAGGGGTCCAAACACCTGTACAATTACCTTAAAAAAATTAGTCAAGTCAAAGGAGCTTTTGTTTATATGGATTTTAGCTGTTGATTTTTACCACATTAGAAGTTAAAACATTTTAGTATCATAGAAATAAATTTTACCTTAAGGTACCCCCTAAAAGGATCTCAGGGATCCCTAGTGGTCCCTGGATCACTGCTCTATACTAATTTACTTAATTATATCAACAGCTGCCATGGATTTAATTATCATCTCTATGCAGATGATTCTCAGATCTATTTATCCAGCCGTAACTTCTCTTGAGCTCCAGTCCTACATATCGAACTACCTTATAGACGTTTCAAAACTGGATGCCCTATAAACATCTTAAAATCATCATGCCTCAGACCGAACTCATCTTTTTCTTTTTTTGGGGGGGGAGGGGGGGATTTTTATTTTTAGTTTACAACACTTGGTTCTACATAATTTTGAGTTCCAGATTTTCT
>CM053622.1:509080335-509106118 GCA_028646595.1 Phalanger gymnotis
CACCATCCTCCTAGTTACATGGTCTCCCTAACTAGGTGTCATCCTCGACTCTTCTCTCTTACCTCCATATCCAGTCTTGTCAAGTCCTGATTCTACCTTTGCTACATCCTGTATATGTCCCTGTCTCTCCTCTGACAATGCCAATATCCAGGTTTAGGTCCTCATCATCTAATGCCTGGGCTATTTGCAATAGCCGTCTGGCTGGTCTCACTTCCTCAAATCTCTTCCCACTCCAGTCCATCCATCACTCAGTTGTCAGAGTGAACTTTGTAAAGCACAGGTGTTCAAGGGATATGAATAGGCAGTTTTCCAATGAAGAAATCAAAACAATTTAGAAATGCTCTAAATCAATATTGATTAAAGCACAGTTATGGCCACGTTACCTTGCTAGTCAACTGCAGTGGTTCACTATTACATCCAGGATCAAACAAAAAATCCTCTTTAGCTTATATTCCTTTTTATAACCTGACTCCTTTCTACTTTTACAGTCTTCACCTTCCTCCTCCCTCCCATCCACTGTGTCATCCAGTGATACTGGCCTCCTTGCTATTTTTTACATCACCCAGTTCTGTGCAATTTCACTAGTTGCCCCACAGTGACAGTGAAGAAGCATGGACTACTCATCTTCCTTATCTCTGCCTCCTGGCTTCCTTCATGTCCCCACTAAAATCTTACCTTCCAGAAGCCTTTTCCAGTCTTTATTTTTAGCATATTACGATCTCTGATCTTCAATCTGTGTATATCTCCAATGTATTCTGTCAGTACCTGGTTTGTACGTAGTGTTATACGTATTTTCCTCTTATTACACTGTCACTTCCTTGTAAGTAATGACTATTAGTTGCCTTTATTAGTATCCTCAGCCCTTTTCACAATGCTTGGCACGTACTGGGTTTTTAATATGTCTGTCAGCTTGGAATTGGGTGTTCTAATCAAGCCTGCGTTCCTTAGGCAACAAGCTGTGTTCTCAATCTTTCTTTTTTTTTTTTCCCTTTTATATCACCAGAATGTAACCTCAGAGTCCTTCTAGGTGACTGACTATTCTAAATAGGGGCAGCATCCTAGATAATTTCAATAATGAAATATTTTTTAAAACTACAACTTTTTGAATGTATATGTTTATTTGCACTATGGTCTCAGAAGTGCTAAGATTGTTCATTGATATAAAAACTTAAATGTGTTAAGGAGCGTTGTATGTGAATCATTACCATTTCATATTATAAGGGCAAGAAGCATGATATAATTGTGGATAGAGAATTAGTCTTGGAGTCACAGAAACTTGGGTTGGGACCAGGGTTTTGCTAGAACCAAATCATTTTAGTTTTTGAGAACCGATTGCTAAGTTTTCAGTTTGAGCATTCACATTTTGAAAATTGGCAAAGATTAAAAATCAGGGCTTGATTATTGTTTTGTTGATTCTCTAGACTTTAAAAAGTGATAGAGAAAATGTTAGTGTAATGAAGAATGTGTTAATAATGCAGAGTATAAACTTAAAAGTATTTTAGGTCTTTTTGGAGAACCAGTTGTTAAATATGCCAGCATACCCCTGGATACTGACTGGTTGAACGTAGGCAAGCCACTTAACCTCTCAGTACCTTGGGCAGCTCTATGAAAGTATAAATTGCAAAGCAGGTACTTTTTTGTCTTGGAAGAAACAATTTAGAACTACCTATACCCTTGAAATCACAGATCTGGTTTAAAACAAACATCAATTATTGTTAATAACTGTTATGTGCCAAAAGTAATTTGGATATATTACTACAAAACATTACAGTAGCAATTTGCGGTATGACATTTGTAAGAATTGAAATAAATTGACTATTATTTTAATAACTTACTGCTTTCTGTCAAGTTAAAAATGATTTTCCATTCTTTTTTTTTAGGGATAGAGCCCAAGTTAAATATCCTTGAAATTGTTAAACCTGCTGAAACTGTTGAAGTCGTTATTGACCCAGATGCCCACCATGCTGAAGCTGAAGCACATCTTGTGGAGGAAGCTCAAGTAATAACCCTTGATGGCACTAAGCATATTGCAACAATTTCAGACGAAACCTCCGAACAAGTGACAAGATGGGCTGCTGCACTTGAGGGTTATAGGAAAGAGCAAGAACGCCTTGGAATACCCTATGGTAAAACATATATATTAAGACATACTGATGAACTATTTTTAAAAGTTTTATCTGGAAAGTATGTATTTGTTTAAAAAGGACCAAAAAGGTGGATATATTTGTGTGAGAAATGTATTCAGAGATATACTTTTTAATTTTAAAAAGTGGCATGTAGGTACATAACTATGTTAAGCTAGATATTAGCTATCTACTCTAGTGGTTTTAGGAAGATTTGATGTTTTGTCAAACCCTATGCTCTTTTCAAAGAAGTTATCATTTTTTTTATTCTTCCTTATTCCTATCTAGTTCTAGTCTATTCTGAATTCTTTTCTCCCTTTCATGAGTTATACTGTTAGATTTTCCTTATTTATTCTCTTTTTTTCTTGGTAGATTAAACTTAAGAGTGTTTGAGTGCCAAATTTCATCTGCCTCCTCTAATCCCATTTCTTTTAAAATAAATTGTAAACCTCACTGCTTTCCATTTTTTACTTTTGTGTTTTTTTGTCTTGAATGAGGCCTTCTGCTGTGTCTTACTTCTAGAAATATCAGTTCACAAAGCAAACAGTAATGTGTTACAGGATGCTGGAGTGGATCCAGGAGCCTGTTCCTACACCCAAGCATGATCACTCATCGCTTTTGAGGCCAATATATCCTCTCTCTGGATACATGCCTGTCCTCTCAACCTAGGTTCTGACTTTCCTCTCTTGGGTTGGGAAACAAGCTTGGGAAACACCATCCCTGATTGGAGAAGATAGTCATCTTTTGTTCCCATTTCCTCTCCCCCACCCACACCCTCATGAAATTCATTATAAGGACCAGTTTTTAAAATTATCATTTTAAATAAGTGTTTATTGATATTTTCTGTTTATTAATATTTTTTTGTTAATTACATCACCATAGTATCCCATGTATCTCTCCCTTTCCCCTTCCTGGAAAGTGAATACCATATGACAGATAGTATTTTTCTGGAGCGGGGGAAAAAGTCAGCATAACAACATACTGAAAAAGTCAGAAAACATGTATAATGCACGTGGGCCTCCCACTTCCATGAAGAGGTAGGTAGGTTGGGGGTGTTTTCTCATATTTCTTCATTCAAATTCTCCTTGATCTTTATAATTTTATTTCATTTATTTTTATTTTTTGATGTTATTGTTTTCCATTTACATTATTTTAATTACTATGTATATTGTTTTCTTGGCTCTTTTCCTTTATTCTGCATCAGTTCATATAGAACTTTCCGTATTTCTCCATATTCATCACACACATCATTTCTTACAGAACAATAATATTCCATTATGTTCATGTACCACAATATGTTTCATCATTCTCTATCAATGGACATCTACTCTGTTTCCCATTCCTACCTATCACAAAAAATGCTGCTGTGAATATTTTGGAGAATCTGGGGACTTTTTTTTTAATTATCTGTGGCTTCCTTGGAGTGTAAACCTAGTAGTAGAATCTTTGGTTTAGATGGTATAGACATTTTAGTCACTTTATTTGCATAATTCGATTGTACCATTCCAAGGCTCCATCAAAAATGTGTTAGTGTGCCTGTCTTCCCGCAACCCTTCTAACCTTGATTGTGCCTTTTTTGTGCCAGTTTGCAAGATGTGACGTGAAAAGTCAGGATCGTTTGGATTTTCATTTCTCTTATTATTAGGGATTTGGGGCACTTTTTCGTGTGGTTGTGAATACTTTGCATTTCTTCTTTTGACGACTATTTGTTCATATCCTTTTACCTTTTTTCTTTTGGAATATTTCTGCCAGTTGTTTGCTAATTTTCCCAGAAGTTTTTATCAAATAGGGAAATTTTTCCCCTAGGTAACATGTGTTTTGCACTTTACCAAATACTGCATTATTGAATTCTCTTGTTTCTGAATCTTTTTTGTCTGATCTGTCCCGTTGATCTTCTATTCTTTAATAATTACCAGATGATTTTGATGACTATTACTTTCTGATATAGTTTGAGGTCTGGAAGTGCTATTCTCCCTTACTCTTTCTTTTCATGATTTCCCTTGATACTCTAGATCTTTTGCTTTGCAAATAAAATTTGATATTATTTTTATCAAGCTCCATAAAGTATCCCCTTATAATTTGATAGCTATAGCATTATATGTGTAAATTCATTTTGGTAGTATTGTGATTTTTATTATGTTGATAGGGCTTAGCCATGAGCGCTAAATATTTCCTCTACTTTTTAAGTTCTTTATTTCTTTAAGGTGCACTGTGTAATTGAATCTAAACAAGTCTTTTGTGTGCTTTGGGACATTGATCCTCAGATATTCTATGCATTTTGTAGTTATTTGGAATGGGGCTTCCTTATTATTGCTTTTTTGTGTTTTGGTATATAGAAATGCTGTTCATTTTTTTGAAGTTTAATTTAAATTTTTTTTTGTTACATTTTAAATTCCAAACTGTCTCCTTCTTGCCCTCCCCACCCCACATGGTGACCACAGAGTAGGTCACCATTTTACTCAAATACATATGTGAAGCTTTACTATGTGTACAATATCATTGTTACTATATATAACACTCTCTTGATTCTGTTCATTTCACTCTTCATTATTTCATTCAAAGTTTTCCATGTTTTCCTAAAATCAGCCTGCTCATTATTTCCTACAGTACAGTAGTGTTCCATCACAATCATATAACACAAATGTTTAGCCATTTCTCAGTTGATAAGGTATCCCCTCAGTATCCAGTTCTTTGCTATCACAAAGAGAGCTACTATAAATATTTTAGAACATATACGTTCTTTTCCTTTTTTCCTGATCATCTTGGGAAACAGATCTAGTAATGATATTGTTGGGTCAAAGGGTATACAGAGTTTTATAACTCTTTGGGCATAATTCCAGATTGCTGTCCAGAATAGTTGGATCAGTTCACAGTTCTACCAACAATGCATTAGTGTCCCAGTTTTTCTACCCACACTTCATTTTTCATGTGTTTTGTATTATTATATAGAAATGCTGTTTATTTTTGAGGTTGCATTTTGTAGCCTGCAACTTTGCCAAAGCTATTGTCTCAATTAGTGTCTTTGCGGATTCCCAGGGGTTTTCCAAGTTAAATTATGATATTATCAGCAAACAAGTTCCATCTCTTCTTTACCTCTCTTTATGCCTTTAATTCTTTTCATTTGTCTTATTGCCATTACTAACATTGGACTATATCAAATAATAGTAGAGAGAGTGGGCATCCTTACTTGACTCCTGTATTTATTGAAAGATGTTCTAGCGTATCCAAACTGCACAAGATACTTGCTTTTGGTTTTAGGTAGATGCTTTTTATGATATTTAAAAAAAGGTCTCTCTATGCCTATACTTTGTAGGGTTTTTAGAACAAAAGAGTGCTATACTTTGTCAAAGATTTTTCTGCATCTTTTGAGATGAACACATAGTTTTGGTTTTTAATATTGTCGTGATTGTTTAATTGTGGTAATTGTTTTTCTAAAGTTAAACCATCCTAGCATCCTTGGTTTAAATCCTATTTGATTATAAGCCATGAGTCTTTTAAGTCCGGTTTCCACAGAAATTTGTTCAGTTCCCTCTTTTCCCTTTTATTTATATTTCTTTTACACTTAACCAGGACTGAGAGACATTTCTCTTTCATTATTTTGTTACTGTGTTTGTCTTCTTGAAGCTCAGACAATGTTTTCTTTATGAATTTGGTTGCTAAGACATTGTGGGTGTATAATTTTGTTTTGCTGGTAGTTTGTTATCAGTGATTCCTTTCAGTATAATAATAGTTTCCATGTTTATCTCATTTTGGTTTTTGAATGTTTGTTTTTGATTGGTCTGATAGCATGATGACACAACTCCTACTTGTTTTCCATCCTTCCGGTTTTATTTTGGGTATGTCTTTGGGTTTTTTTTAAATGTTTCTTACAAGCAGTAGATTGTAGTGTTTTGTTTTCTTATCCAGTCTTTCCCTCTTTTGTGCTTTATCAGATTGTTTAGTCAATTCACATTTAAAGTGGTAAAAGTTAGATTTATATTTTCCTCCATCTATCTAAAATTGGTGTTCTTTTTCAAGTAATGATTTTCCCCCTTTACTGTTGTAAACATAAGATTATATTCTTTCAGTTAATCTTTTTTTTAAGATGACTCTATTCCCACTGGCTCTATTCTCCTTACCCCTGAGCCTCTCTTCTCATTCGTTACCCCTTTATCTTAAGGATTTTGTTTATTAGTTTCTTGCTCTGCTTTTATCTGGTTATATATCGCTTCTCCCTTTTTTCCTCCCAGTAAAGTAGATTCCCACTTCTAGACCTACTTATTAGAGGTTTTTTGCCTTTTTTCAAAAAAATTCATTTCGTACCCCTTTCCAAAAAGGATTTTTCTCACTCTCTTTATTATCAGTCTTCCCTTTCTGTTCATTCTAGACCTTCATTCTCCTATTTATGACTTCTATAATTATTCAGTTTCTCTTTTCTCTGCGTTCTTCCTACAATCAAAGCTTCCAAGTTATGCATTCTAGACTCTGCTCTCTAGGTGCTTTCTGCCACTGACTTGTAGGGCTTACCCCATTTATTCCACTTTTCCATTGTACATCATTCTCAGAATAGTGTCAATTATTGCAGGTGTCAGAGAGAGTACTGGCTCATGATTAGGGCATTATTGTCGTTCCTCACCCCCCACCCCATCTATACCCTCTCTTGTTGACTTTTTTATTCTACATTTGCCTGGAAATCTCCTTTTGTCTATGCTCTCCTACTGCTCTAGGTGCCACTTGACACCGCCCCTCCCTTCCCCCCCAGGGTTCCAACTTCTCTCCTCCCTGGATTAGTAGACTTGACTCATCAAATCCCCTGGGCCTCCCATCACCTGTAAGAGGGTTCATCAGTGGAACCCCCTCCCATCTCCAAAGTAAAGCCTCTTTTCTTTCCTCCCTTTTTCAGCGTTCCTCTCCACCCTCCCCCCCCAGACTATTTTCTTTCTGAGACTACAAGGTCACCTTTCCTTTATTTCTAGGCCTTGATTTGACACCTGTTCATTCACTCCTCCCTCTTCCTCTGTTCTACTCCCCCCACAAAAGAAGCATTCACTAGTAGGCAGAGTGTCCTTGCGTTCTGTCTATACTACCCTATGTCTGCTTCTTCACTGTTACCTCTGCCAGATTTCTGCCTTCCCTTCCATCTCTTGCTATATGTTTAGAAGGATATCTCTTACTGCGCTTTCTGTTGTTAGGCTGTTGCTCTGTGCAGTTATTCATTACTCCTACATTTCTGTTATTTGGAGTGTTCAAGAAGCAAATAATTTCTTCAATTCTTTTTCTTTCTAAAAATGCTTCAAATTCTTGTTGAATGTCCATCTTTTGTCCTGTATAAATTAACCTCTATTCTCGGGGTAGGTTACTCTGGGCTCTATCCTGAGTCCCAGAGTTCTTTGGAACACAGTATTCCATCCCTCCTTTTTCTAGTGGGTGCGAAGTAATTTGGTATTATTCAAATATTCTTTCCTTTGTTTTTGAAGGTCTTTTTCCTGGTGGCTTGCAGAACTTGTTTCTGAATTGATTTACCCTATTTTGGGTTAAATTTAAATTTAACCTGTCGTGTCTTGGAGTTTTCAGTTTTGGGTCTTTTTTTCTGGAGGTAGTCTTGTTGCAGCAGTCTGCTAGTGGCTGCTGAAGGGGTGTAAGGCCCACCAACAACCAGAAGGCTGCAAACACAAGTTCTTTTGATCTGCTTTACTAAGGAAAGCAACATTAAGGGGTTAACAATCTTGCTTTAATTCAGCATACAAGTATCATTCGCTTAGTTCAGGGGGAAAAGCCAGCACCCTGAACTTCAGAGCAAATACAAACAAATTTACAAACATCAACAGACAGACCTCGTCTGATTCAAATCTCAATGCATAGTTACCAGGGTTTAACAAAGTCCAAACATCTGGGCTTACAAGCTGGAGGGCTCTTAACTACAGCTGCCCAGAGTCTCCACATCAACACACTTTCAAGAGTGAGAACCCCTGCAAATAGCTGTGTTCTCTCTTTTTATACACTCTTTAGCCATCATCAGATGTCATCTGAGCAACTTAGGCTCCTACTATTGGCTCTGGTCTTAGCCACTCCCCTTAGGTCCCTGAGGGCTTCATGCCCACATAGCTTTAGCACCTAGTAGATTGGGGTTTGGACCTGGGGTTTAGCACCTAGTAAGACTCAATCAAAGACACCCAACTTAACTGATATTACAAATCTGTGAATTCATTCAATTGGAATTTCATTTTTTATATTCAGAAGTTCTGGGTCGTTCTCTTTTCTTCATTATTGTGTAACTGTTTTTTGACCTGTCAAGTTCTTCTCAGAGACCTACGATCCTTAAGTTGTCTCATCTTTGAGATCCATAAGTTTTACTTATATAGTGAAAATATTTTAATGTTACTTTGTTTTTTGTCTTCTAGGTTTTCCTTTACTTCTTTGTATTTGCAGTCCCAATTTATTGTTTTCTCTTTTGTTTCTTTGGTGAGGCTTGCCATTGCAGATTCCACTTTTTCTATTCTGCTTATTATTTTTGTTATTCAGGACACAAATTTTGTTCCCATAATTCTCATTTCCCTTTTAAACCACCCAGAACATTGTATTGTGGTTCCATGTTCTCCTCAAATCCCACAGGGTCCAGTGCTAGATGATTTTTCTTTATTCTGAAGTATTTATTCATAAATTCTTGAACTCATTTACTTGATCTGGAAGCCTTGGTAAGAAGAGCTACTTCTATGTCAGAGACTAGGGAAAAGAGGGGTTTTTGAGACAGAGAATGATAAAAGAGGGAACTTGTATTGAATGGCCTTAATTTTCTCAGTAAAGTGAAAGGTGAACTCCTAAGCTGAAGAGGGAAGAGGGAGATAAAGGGAGATGTGTGAGTCTTGAAGGGAGAAGAAAAGTTTTGGCATAGTTTCTGTGGGAAATGAAATAGGCTACCAATTAGGAAAGAATAACAGTTCTAGCTTGCTTCAGTGACGACCAACTTGAGATTAGATAACATGCATTCATAAGGTATATAGGCAGCACTTTAGTGAGACCTTCCCTTCAGCTGGGTTGGCAGGTTATGAGTAGGAGTAGACATAGCATATGGTGGGAGTAATCCCAGACTGGGCTGAGGTTTGACAAGAGATGGGCAGTGACAGAACAAGGTGGCAAACAAAGGAGAATTGAAATGACTGATTATTAGGTTGAGATTGGAAAGGTGGGGGAAAATAAAATCAAAACAGGGCTGGCAAATGATTGGTAAAGTTCTCAGTCCCCAAGGGGTGTTTGTTGTTTTGATATTTTATTTATTTTCTAATTTTCAGTGGCTAATTGGAAGCAAGAGGAGGATGAGGAGGGGCAGTTTGGTGGGGGGGAGGGAGGGGAGGAGTGCTCCCGCACCCTCCAGTGGTCAAAAGAGCCTAGGACCAGCTTGGCCCACAAGTCCTCTTGTCTACTAATGCCTACACTCCTAGCCAGCCCCACTTAGCCTTGGTATCACTTGGCTCCTGAGGCCAGAAGCCCTGACCCAGGAACCCAGGCATTGGCCCTGTGCTAGACCTGGACCTTGATTCTGCTCTGCAGCTACAGCTTCTGTCCTCTGGAGCATAGTGGGGTGAGGAAAGTCCTCATGGTCTCTTAACAGACCTGGGTCTCAGTTTTATCTCAGCTATTCACATTTTAATAGAAATAAATCTAAAAATCTGCTTAGTAAATTATCTCTTTTTCAGCATCAAATAGCATCATATTGCCCAGAAAAAGATAAGTGGACTTCTAAAACTTGGATAATTAATGTCTACTCTTCACTGTAACCATCTTTTAAAATGACCGATAACACTAAATGAAACCATTAGACATTATAGCTGGGAAGCAGGATGGGAGAGAGGGCAGGGTCCAAAACAAGCTGAGGAAAAAAATGTTGCCCAAAAATGTATTTGACTTATAGAACTACAGTCTAATTTATTTCAGTCAAAAATTATTAACAATATTTTAGAGCACTTTACCTGAACTATTGAAGCATCAGAGCAACTTTGAGGTAGCCGTGACAGATATTTTCCCCATTTTATAGATGAGAAACAGTCTCAGAAACAGTATTTATACTTTGATCTTCCTGATTCCCAAGTGAATAATAAATAAATCATTTATTAAGTGCTTATTGTATACAAAGCTAATTTAAGTGCTAGAGATACAAATAGAAAAATAAATGTCCCTTCTCTAAAGTAGCTACATTCTAATGGACTAGAGACAACACATATGGAAGGTTTCAGCTGCTAGTCAGGTAGAAATGTTCCATGTTGTCCTTAGCATGTGGTATCAAAGTCAGTGTTATTGCCTCTTCTTTCATGTTATTTCCATTGATACAGTCATCAAATTCTGATTTTTGAGCCACTTGATAGTACAGAGAATTTTCTTCTATAGTTCTTAAGTAGCTGTGGCTACAGTTTCTGCTGAAGCAGATCCCAGGCTACATATCCACAAGTGTTGCCTCCCAGGATGATGGCTGGGTGTTGCATTTTTATTTTTCAAGGCCCTTGGGCAGTCTCCCTCGGAGTCTGTGAGGATATGGTAGTCAGGATACTGGTGATCATTTTACTTGGCCTGATGCATACGGTCTCTTCCTCAAGATGCTTTCCTGCTTTATCTGGCCTTGCTTTCCTAAGATAGCTGGTGATACAGGGGATAGATTTCTGGGCCTGAAAGTCAGATAACCTGAGTTCGGTTCCAACCTCAGAGAGAATTTGTAGCTATATGACCCAGAGGAAATTACTTAACTTCTCTTCGTCTCAGTTTACTCAGTTGAAAAATGAGATTAAGGGGCAGCTAGGTGGTGCAGTGAGTAAAACACCAGCCCTGGAGTCAGGAGGACCTGAGTTCGAATCTAATCTCAGACACTTGACACATGTACTAGCTGTGTGACCTTGGGCAAGTCACTTAACCCCACTTGCCCTGCCAAAAAAAAGAAAAATAAGATTAATAGTAGCACCTACTTCTCAAGGTTGTTATGAGGATCAAATGAAATATCTGTAAAAAGCACGTAGCACAGCGCCTGACCCATAGGAGCCACTAAATAAATGCTTATTCCCTTTTCTTCACCTTTTATATGTAGAAATTGATTGACAGTTGGTGATGACTGGCCCCTTCTCCACAAGAGTTGCTTCCCTGGATGATAACTATATCTAGCATTTTATCTACTATTATATGGTTTGGGGAGTTGAGGTTCTTTTTTTTATCTTTGTTGACTTTATTACTGGTTATTTTTCATGTTGATAAGTTTTAACTGTAAAAAAAATAGCATATGTTGTCTAATATGAATAAGGTATAGCAAAACAGGCTTTAACTAATTGTATTGTTAATGTATTTTTGCTTAATGGGAAGATCTTTCTCATCCATTAATAGTCCCATGTGACCTGCTTGAGTCACATGAGTCTTTGGTGGGAGGAGCTTGCTGAACAGGTGGAACAAGAAGGGGTGGAGCAGGAAGGGTAGAACAGGAAGAGGCAGAGCTGAAGCAGAACTGAGCTGGGAGAGAGACAGTGGGAGTTGCAGCTTGGAGGGAGGGAGAGAGAGGCAGGCACAGGCAGCAGCTATTGTGAGTGAGAAACAGAGCTTGTGTTGTGGGAAGGCTCAAAAATAGGGAAGGCTTGGGGACGGCAATGCCCCCCGCATTGCTAATGTATATAGATTTCTTTGTTGCTGTGATGGATTTGGCTTTCTGGTATTGGGATTTGGCTTTCAGGTGTTCGAATAAATGTTTTGGTTGTATCTTCCATGCAGAGAGTCTTATATTTTGTGATTCAGAAGTACGCCTGCATATTCATAGCTGCCATAGGCACTGTGAATATTGTATTGGTGCTACATTTGGTGACAAGGATGGGATCATGAAATATCAGAGGAGGCAGGAGGGCTTTAGGGAAGGATTTATCTTATTCCTCCCTAGCAAGAGAAGGGGCTCTATGAAAACTGGGAACCAGGGCTATAGAAGGGAGAACCCAGAGATTTAGAAAGATGTTTGCAAGGAATACCAATAGAACTGGGGAAAGAACTTGTAGGGGTGTGTAGGAGAGGCTGGCCCTTGCTAACAAGTTATCATCTTATGTATAGAAGCAGAGACAAGCTGCCGGAGGAGAAAGCTCAGATGGAAAAGGAGTTAGTTGGCTGGTTTGCCTGGGAATCTTTCTGTGCTACAATGTTCAGGCTTTCTTTTAGAAGAGCAAGCTGGGGGGGTTTCGGGTGGTAGAAGAACAAGCTACTGTTCATTTAGCTAAAAAGAAGCAAAAAACTAACAGGTTAAGACCTCGACACTTGCCAGGAGGATGTGTGGAAGGAAAATGAAACAAAGTTAAATGAAGAGGCTTTTAGCAATGCAGAAGTTCGTCCAATACTAAGAAGGAAGCAAGGGAACCAGTGGGGCCACACAGTGTTTAGGGAAATAATTGAGGATTTTACTGAGGAGTTCACAGATATTTTGAGTTTATTCACCCAAAGGATGGGAGAATTGTTAGTGTCTTGGATGGTGAGAATCAGTGATGAAGAGGCCAGAGGAGTAGGGATCGATAATGTAGATTGCTTGAAATTCATATTAGTCAGAATCCTTTTGTACATCAAACTTTTAGGGATTACCATATTCAAGGAGGTAACAGTGAAACTAATCTGTTAGCTTTAGCTGCAGATGGATTGCAACAGACAATATCCTACTGACTCTATGTGGCCTAGTGTCTCCACCTGGACCCTGGTATTTGCTTAGGGACTGTATGAGAAAGTTAAAGGAAGAGGTAATGAAGACTGCAATAATGATGAGAGTCGCCGAGGCTTATCACGGTACCCCCTTAGCAGTTTCTCATAGAAATATCATTGAAGATGGCTCCTCCTGCTTATAAGCACCTAATTCTGACTCTGCTAATTGGGGAAATAGGCACTGTCTTTCAGAGGTGCTGTTTAAGATTTCTCAGTTTAGTGACTTAGAGGAATGAGGAAAAGATAAATTTCCCCGAAAGAGAAAAGTAAATAGCCAGTGGATTCAAAGTCAGAATAGATTGACAAGAAAAGAATTGTTTACCCCTCTATTGAGAGCAGAGATAGATTTTGGAAGAATAGGTGGTATTCTACCTAATATATAAAATGTACCTAGAAAAGGGGCTTAATATTAGACTGAATAGGGAAGTAAGAACTGCCCCTACAGATCCTCCTGAGTCATTGTATCCAAATTTGTCACACTTTTCAGGTTGAATAGGAAATTGGCCAAGCCCCAGCTTAGATTAAAGAAATACACAGCATTAAGGAGGATAGGAAAGTACAGTTTTAGTTGCTTCATTGACTCCAGAAGCATGGCTGACCCTGTGTCTACTCTGCTTCTGGTTATTTTCTCCTTATTCTTTTGGGCTTCTTCAACTTGTTTGCTAGATTTGTTTCCTGCAGGTTCGATGCCCTCTACCTGTAGATGCCTGACTGCTTGAGCTGGATGTCAACCCCTGTCCAAGACTGTGCTGTGTCACCCCTGGACCTGGCATCGACCGCATTCCAGATGCTGGCTAAGGAACTGACCCCTTGAATGGGACCTCTTGGGGCAGGGACAGCTCTACGTCCAATTTCAGCAGGAAGTAACTATAGAAGAAGAGACCTTCGCCCCTTATCCCAAGGGATTTTGGGCCCCATTCTTTTCAGAGGGGAATGATGGGGTGCTTGTGCTCAAGCCCCACCCTAAGATACTGTTTTATGTGTATATTTTGTGTTATCCCTGTTATATTGTTGTACTGTTCTGTTGATACCAGTTGCCCCGTTGACCTATGTAATGGATACAAAAGATCTTGGGGCCGAATTTATTGTTAATATATTTTTTGCTTAATGGGAAGATCTTTCCCATACGTTAATAGGCCCATGTGATCTGGTCAAGTCACATGGAAACCTGAGTCACATGAATCCATGCTGGGAGGAGTTTGCTAAATGGGTGAAGCAGGAAGGGTGGAACAGAAAGAGGCAGAGCGGAAGCAGAACTGAGCTGGGAGAGAGACTGTAGGAGTTGGAGCTTGGAGGGAGAGAGAGGCAGGCACAGGCAGCAGTTAGTGTAAGTGAGAGAGGTAGCTTGTGTTGTGGGAAGGCCCTAACACAGTGAAGGCTTGGGGATGGCAGTGCCCCCTACATTGCTAATGTGTATCGATTTCTTTTTTGCTATGGTGGATTTGGCTTTCTGGTGTTAGAATTTGGCTTTCTGGTGTTTGAATAAATGTTTTGGTTCTGTCTTCCATGTAGAGAGTCTTATATTTTGTGATTCAGAACTACGCCTGCATATTCATAGCTGCCGTAGGCACTGTGAATATCTCATTGGCGCTACATTAATGGAGATTTCTTACCTTGTTTTTAGATCCCATACAGTGGTCAACAGACCAAGTCCTTCATTGGGTGGTTTGGGTAATGAAGGAATTCAGTATGACTGATATAGACCTACCTACACTAAGCATTTCAGGAAGAGAATTGTGTAGTCTCAATCAAGAGGATTTTTTCCAGAGGGTCCCACGAGGAGAAATTCTGTGGAGTCATCTGGAGCTCCTTCGAAAATGTATGTTAAATCTATCATATATTATGTATTTTGTTAACTTCAGTCTTTTATAACTTTTATTTAAGAATCCATCTCAATTTTTATTTTCATCTCAAGTGCCATTTCAAACTTTTAAGATTTTCTTGTGTGTGTATGTGATATTTTGCAGAATTTTAAAATTAGAAAACTCCTTGGAAACCATCTCACCCAATCTATTTGGCTTAATGGTATTCTTCTCTACAACAAAGTAGGCAACTAGTTATCCAGCTTTGGTTTGAAAATCTTCAGTGAAGGGGACCCACTACCTCCTAAGGAAACTCATTCTATTTTAGTTGGTTCTAATTGTCAAAAAATCAAACCTGAATTTGCCTCTTGGCGACTTCTACCCTTTGCTCCTATTTCTGCCCTCCAAGAATAAGTAGAATAAATCAAGTCCTTTTTCATGACAGCCCTTAAAAGATATGAAGGCTGCTATTATATATCCCCTAAGTCTTCTCTGTGCCAGATGTCACCAATTCCTTCAACCAAGTCTCGTGGTATGTGACCTCAGGGCCTTTTACCATCCTGGTTACCCTCCTCTGAATGTTCTCCAGCTTCTCAATGTCAATCAACAACCATTTACTAAGTATATGCCAGGTACTTAACTGATCTAAGAGATAGAGGTACAAAAAAGGGCAAAAATCATCTGAGTAGCAGGATTATCAGATCCTTAGAACTGAACATTACCATTTAATGCAGCCTAAGATCACATTAGCTTTTTCAGGTGCTGTAATTATCACATTGTTGATTGATACTGAACAACTCCTCCATCTTATACTTAGTCATACTATAGTTTAACATAGTTATATACATCTAGAGAACCATAGTTCTCAAAGTTAATTTCTGCTTGTTAAAATTATGTTTGTATATTATGTTTATATTTATTGAAATTAGGTTTGTGTAATACTAATGGAAATTTTCTTCCATTGCTAGTTATAATTCTTTATAAACGAATAAAAATATCAGTTACCCTTGTTTGTAACAACAGCTAAAATCATCATTAAATCTTTTAGCCATATTTTCTTCATTAAAAAACATATTTGGCTTGAGATTTACTTATTCAATTGGGGTTTACATTAACAAAAATTAAATGATGATTAATTTTTTTTTCTTTATTCTTCAGATGTATTGGCTAGCCAAGAACAACACATGGGTGAAATAGCAACAGTTACTATTGATCAACGTGAGTATGTAGGTCTATAGTTTATCAGTTTAAAATGGTTTTACTTTTTAAAAGCAAATTGCAAACTTTTTTGAATCAACTTTATAAATATCACTGTATTTTAAGCCTTGTTTTTCATTTGATTTGTTACTTGCTAGTCCATATCTAAATTTAATATTTCTCTAAATCACTTATTTACTTGTTAGACTATCAACTAGTTAGAATAGTTGATCAACAGAATTTTCCTATACTTGGGAAATATAAAAAGTACAGAATATGTGATTGTATAGTTACAGTGTAATAAGCCATAAAAGAGAATTGTTGTTTTTTAACCAGACCTGTGATTTCAGTGGTGTAGGAAACTGCCAGTGAGGAACTTCCTCTACCAAGAGAGCTTAGCACCTGCTCTGAAATTTATAATCTTAAAGTGTTACCTGAGGCACTAAAATGTTAAGGGATTTGCTTGGTTTCATACAGCTAGTCTGTATCAGAGGTCTTGAACCCAGGTCTTCCTGTCTCCAAGACCAGATTTTTAACCATTACGTCACACTGCCTTTCATAGTAGAGATAAAGAGTGTCAAACTCAAATAGAAAGGCATTCCTGTGGCCCATATATTAACTTAGGAGACCATAAATTAACATAATCTATGTTGTCTTACGTTTTTATCTATATTATTAAACATTTTCCAATTATAATTTAATCTGGTTGGTTTTGCAGGTGAAAGTTTGATGCCTCTAGTGTCAATTTCAGTTGAATATGTATCATTGTGACTCATTTTTCAAAAGGAGAATCAAGTTAAATATTTGCCAAGTTATTTATATAAAATGTATTATTTATCATTATGCTAAAAACTTTGGATCTTTTTCTTGTCAAGTTATCTCATTACTGTCAAAAAATTACAAATCTTATCCTAAAACTAAGTTAAAGGAAAGGAATTAAGATAAATGAGCATGTATGTTTTCCCAGAATATTGTGCATATCTTTTATTAGGAAATTATAACTGCTTTTTCCATGGTCTTATGTTTCAGCTGTTCAGATTATACCAGCATCAGTACAGCCCACCACACCAACCACCATTAAAGTTATAAATAGTAGTGCAAAGACAGCTAAAGTACAAAGAGCACCACGAATTTCTGGAGAGGATAGAAGTTCACCTGGAAACAGAACTGGTATTTCCCCACCTTCTTTATAATCAAGTATTCGCATTGCTAACGTGTTGTCCAAATTACCCGTGTATGTTAGAATTGTACCTGGGAATTTTTATTACAGATGAACTATAGAGTGAAAGTGGAATTTCCCCTCACTTAGGATTCAAGTAGTAACCAAGTATTTATATTGCTAATGTTAGTGGATTGTAAACCAAAGGAATATATCACTTATTTAGTCTTTTGTTCCATGTATAAGAATGATAGTTGTGGCTTCTAATTCTCTCTGAATAGGAAATAATGGACAGATTCAACTGTGGCAGTTTTTGTTGGAACTTCTTACTGACAAAGATGCTCGAGACTGCATTTCCTGGGTTGGAGACGAAGGAGAGTTTAAGCTAAATCAGCCTGAATTGGTAGCACAAAAATGGGGACAGCGCAAAAATAAGCCTACTATGAACTATGAGAAGCTTAGTCGGGCTTTAAGGTAAATAATTTACTAAATTTTTGGAACTATTTTATGAAATGGCTATTGCTCAGATTTGCTTTTCACCTATTATTATATTGTAGGAATTAGGGATTGTGTAGACATAAAAATAGCCGTGTAAAAGAAATGTTAGAAAAAGTATTTGTATAGTTTCTTTAAAACCCTGTTTTTTTGCCCTTTTCCATTATTTCTATTTTATTAAGATATTTAATATCAACAAAAACTAAAGCTGATACTTTCATGCAAACTGATTTTTAAAATTATATTTAAAATCACTGTTTTTGAGGTGCATATAATTATTTTTTTGGTTTATTGTTCTTTCTAAATCTGCTATAATTTTAGGAAGTCAAATTTCACCCAGTTTTTAAAAAATTATAATTATTTTTATTATTCTTATTACTGTAAATGAAACCAAAACTTTTAAAGACATAATATTTTGGGGATGCCAACAAACCAAAGCTAGTTATTTTGTTTTGTTTTATAACTGTGAAAGTGAGCAAAGATTTTCTTGTTTCTAGTTGACTACAGTATGGAGTTAATTTTTGTCAACGGAAGGAAAAATAAAACCTGATTAAAAACCTAGAATTTTATAGTTTAAAGACACCCAGGTGGCCACCTACTCTAATCAATACTGAAAAAAGAATCAGCACTACAATGTACCCAACAAGAGGCCATCCAGACTCTGCTTGAAGACCCCCAAGGCCAGATGCTACCTCCTAAGGCATCTCATTCTACTTTGGGATTGCTTTTTAATTGTTAGGAAGTTTTTTTCCTGACATCAAAATTAATTTTTCCATTAAATTTTCTAAAGTCCTGTTAGGGCAGAGCAGGCCTAATCATTGTTTCACATAATAGCCTTTCAGATACTTGAAACCACATTATCCCTATCTTTTCTGCCAGCCTTTGAATCATCTTTTTACTAAGCTAAATATCCCCAATTCCTTCTATTAGTCATTGTACACAGTGGATTCAAAGGCCATTCACTTTCTTGGTTTAGTCAGTCAGCAAGCATTTATGAAATTCTTCCTCCAGAGACTGTGCTAAGTATTGGGGATATAAAGAATGATAAGAGAATTTCCCTGCTTTCAAGGAACTGACAGTCCGGTGAGGGAGACATCATATAAAAAACTATGTACAATAAGATACATGCCCATCAAATTGAAAATAATCAACAGAGGAAAGGCACCTAGCATTAATGGGCATTAGCAAAGGCTCCTTGCAAGATGGGAGATTTTAGCTGAGACTTGAAAGTTGGGAGTAGAAATGAGGAGGGAGATCATTCCAGGCATGAGGAGCAGCCAGTGAAAATGCCAGGAGTCAAGAGATTGCATGTTATGTGGGAGTAACAGCAAGGAGACCAGTGATACTGGAGAGTTCAAGGGAAGTGAGGTGGTAGGTAAAAGGAGTAAAACTACTGGAAAGATAGGAAAAGGCAAGGTAATAGAAAGCTTTAAAAGCCAAACAGAAGATTGTGTATTTGATTTCGGATGTAATGAGGAGCCACTGGCATTGATTGATTGGGGAGGGGAGTGGTGATATGGTCCAGCTTGCTCTTTAGTAAAACTAACCTGTAAGCTCTGTGGAGAACAGACTGGAATGGGGAGATACTTGAGGCAGGGAGACAAGCCAGAAGGCTGTTGCAGTAGTTCAGGACCTAAATGATGAGGGCTTGCACCTGGGTGTTGACTGTCAGAAGGGGGATGGGGACACATATAAAAGATGTTGGGAAGGTAGGAATAACCTGGCAGTTGATTGGATATGGGGAGGGGGAGGAGAGAGAATGGAAAGTGGTTGAGAGAGCATAAGAAGTTAAAGGTGACAACTGGGTTGTGAGCCTGTGTGATTGGGAGGATGGTCGTACCCTCTGCAGTAATAGGGAAATTAGGAAGGAAGAGGGGAGGGTTTTAGAAAGAAGATAGTAAGTTCAGTTTTGAACATGTTGAGTTTAAAATGCCAAATAGATAATTCAGTTCTAGATGTCTAATAAGCGGTTTGAGTTGTAACACTGGAGATCAGGAGAGAGGTAGGTTAGGGCTAGTTAACTATATCTGAGAATCATTTGCATAGAGATGATAGTTGAAACCAATGGGAGCCAATAAGATCATCAAGTGAAATAATATAAAAGGAAAAGAGAGGAAGGCTCAGGACAGTCTTGAGGATGTACCTTTGGTCAGTGTTCATGACCTGGATGAGGTCTATCAAAGAACACTGAGGAGCAGCAGTTGAAGAGACAGAAAGAGGCAGAAGTAGCAGAAGGAAGACATCGTGAAAATTTAAAGAGTACATTGCTCTCTAGTTTGTCACTATCTTTCCTGAACTGTTCTGACTAGGACACAGTCACTATCACTTTGTTTTTCTTAGAAAATATAACTAAAAGCAAAAAAGAAGGCATTAGCTCTCACTGCTAACTCATTGAGTTTTACAGTCCTTCAAAAACCCCGGACCTTTTTCAGACAGACTTCCAACTATATCTCTTTTCTTCTGATATTTGTGAAGGCAATTAAAAAAATTTTTTTTTCAATCAGCAAAAATCTATTCTCTCTCCTTATTTCCTCCCTCCCCAGTTGATAATGAAGGAAAAACAAAACTTGACTATATATATATAGTCAAGCAAAACAGATTTCCACGTTGGCCATGATTAAAAGAATGTCTATGTGTGTCTGGGTATGTACACACCCACATGCATATATACACATATACATACTGTCATGATCCTTCTCACTACATTCTGTATCATTTCATGCAAGTCTTCCTAGCTTGCTCAGAAATTATCCTCTTCATCATATCTTATAGTACAATAGTGTTCATTGTCTTTTATACCATACTTGTTCAGCTATTCCCCAACTGATAGCCATTCCCCCTCAAACTCCCATTCTTTGCCATCTCAAGAAGAGCTATAAATATTTTTGTACATCGTTAAGAGATTGTTTTGCTTAGGACTAATCCCTCCCTTAATCTTTCAGTCTTCTAATTACCTATCCTCCCTCTCCCTGTTGAGTGAAATGCATTTCTGTACCTAACTCTGTGTGTGTGTGTGCGTGTGTGTGTTCGTGTTCTTCACTCCTTTGACCAATTACTATAAGAATGAGGTTCAGGTATCAGGTGCCCCCCCCATTATCCTTGTCTTTATAGATCTCTCTTGTGTAGCCTGATTATAAGATAGTTTTCCCTAACCTCGATCTTTCCTTCCCTCCCTGTCTATTCTTAAGATCCAAATGTAACATAACTACTCCAGAACCATCCGTCTAATTAGACTCTCTCTTATAGTCCTTGATAATGGTAGGATTCAGAAAAGACACATATGTCATCTCTCCATTTAGAATGTAAGCCATCTTTGTTTACACCTTTATCATTATTTATTTCTGCTTACTTTTTTATGTTTTTCCTAACTCCTGTGTTTTAACTTCAAAATTTTTATGTAGTTCTAGTCTTTTCATCAGCAATGTTTAGAAGTCCTCTATTTTATTAACGGTCTTTTTTTTTTCTGTAGGATTCTACCAGATATTTTTTGGATGAATTTTTCTTGATTTTAAGCCTATATCCTTTGCCTTTTAGAATATCATATTCCAAGTTCTGTATTCCTTTATAGCAGTGGCTGCTAAGTTGTGTATAATCCTGACTGGCTCCTTAGTACTTTGTTTTGAATTCTTGCAATGTTTTTTTTCTTTGACCTGGCAGCTTTGGATTTTTGGCTATAATGTTCCCATGAGTTTTCATTTTGAGATTTCTTTCAGGAAATGACCAGTGAATTCTTTCTATTTATATTTTACTGTCCGATTCTCAGAGCTCTAGGCAGTTTTCTTTTATGATATCTTGAAATATAATTTCTAGATGCTTTTTTTTTTGGTCATGGCTTTCACATAATTCAATGATTCTTAATTTATCTCTCCTCAATCTGTTTTCCAGGTCAGTTGTTTTGCTATGAGATCCTTATCTTTTTTCTCTTTTTTTTTCAGTCTTCGGACTTTGTTTTAGTATTTCTTATTGTCTCGTGGAATCATTAACTTCTATTACTTTTATTCTTATTTTCAGGGCATTTGTTGCTTTTGCAAATTTTTGTGGTTATTGTGCCAAATTGTTAATTCCCTTTCCAAACCTTTTTATCCATAGCTCTGTTTTTGCCCTGTGTTTTCCTCTGGTGCTCTCAATTCGTTTATAAAAACAATTTACAATTGTTGCTTTATCTCTTTTAGGATTTCTGGTTGAATTTGTGCCCAGGCCATGTCTTTGAGGCATTCCTTATAAGCTTTTTGGAGTCATTCTCTTCTTCTGACTTTGTGTCTTGAGCATCCTTAATTGCTTTTTATGGTAGGATTCTTTTTTTGTTTGTTAATAAATTTTTTCAGCCTACCTTCTGATTTTGTACTGTATGGTATGGGCTAGGTTCTGCACACATCTGGAGAGATCTGGATTGGTCCTATTGTTGCTTGCTTGGGGGAAATGAAAGGTTGTGTTATTCCAGGCTCTCATGGACACAGGCTGGTCACCTGCATTCAGTGCTCCCAAAGTGGTCTGATCCAGGGAAAGTCTAATAGCTACTACTTGGTCTGAGCTGCAAGTTCCTGACGTGGATTTAGGTCCTTGGGTGCAGTCTTTTGACTGAGTCCAAGTTTTACAGAATAGATCCTTTTAGTAAGGGGATTTGTTCTGTGAAGCTTGGATTTAGTCAAAGGGTTGCACTTGAGGACCTAGAGTGCCACATGTGGCCTTGAGGCTGCAGGTTCTCCTCCAAGAGTGTTCCATGCTGCAGAATGATCCTGGCTAGACCCTGACCTCAGTGTCTAGAGATCTCTCTCTATCTCCCCGTGGTGATTTGGTTTGGAAAAATGACTCACTGTGACTTTTTCTTGGATTTCTACTTCAGGATTCAGTCTAGTGTATTTTCCAGATCTATTTGGAGGAATTGGTGATAGGAAGGGAAATACTGCTTCTTATTCTTCGTTCTGGAGCATTTTTTTTTTTAATCCAAGCACAAGACTTTACCTTTTTCATAGTTAAATTTCATCTTAATATGTAAGTTTATCAAGATCATTGGTAAAAATTTTAAAGAAGAAGGACCAAGTGCAGATAATCTCGGGGCACCCCAGTAAAGATTTACTTCTTTGACGTTGAACCATTAACAATTACTTTATAAATCTGACCATTCATTCAACCATTTCTAAAACTATCCATCATGTAGCTGATACTTCTTTATCTTTATCTCTATTTTTATCTTTTCCTTAAAAAGGATTAGAAATCATCACTTACAGGAAGCAAAAGAATAGGAACATGGGAGAAGGGAAGGGGGAAGAGGAATAGGTTCTTGCTGATGATTCAGATATTATAAAAGACAGTTCAGACAACATTGTATAAAGTAATACTTTGCATCTATAGAAAAGGAATGCCACACTGGAGAGCTAACACCTTTTGGCAATAACTGCCTCACAGGAAATATAGCCCCATTGGGTATTCTCCTCTAAGTTAATATCTTCTTGTTCCCACTTCCTGAAGGCACTTTTTTGTTCTCTCTCCTAAAGCATTTCTAGGAAAAACTGTAATATATTTCTGGACTTGTGATTTATACTATCTGAGTTATTCTTAACATTCCTCTGACTTGCTTTGTGATCTTGGACATACCACTTTGCCTTTCTGTGATGTTAGTTCCTCCATCTTTACTTGGGGGAGGAAAAAAAGTGGGGGGGGAGGGGAGTGAGTTGGTAACCTCCAAGTTTCCTTTCACCTATAGGTTTCTTTGTTCTATTTTTTCCACAGAGCAGTTCTGTATTTCAGAAATAAATGTGCAGTTTGGGCCATTAGTTAATAATGAACATGCAAATGAACTAGAAAGGAGACTAATATTAATTCTTTTTCAGTTAGCAACAGTCTGCCTTCTCTCCTACCTCTACCCAATTTAGAATGAAAGTAAAACAGAACCTGTTACAGACATGTATGGTGAAGCAAATTTTCACATTGACCATGTTCAAAAAAAATTTCTTAATCTGCACTTAGTCCAACATTGCTCTATCAAGAGATAGAATCTTGGTTGGTCATTTATTGATCAGAGTTCTAAGACTTTCATAGTTGATGTTAATGTTGTTATTGCATAAATCATCCTCCTGGTTCTACTCACTTCACTCTGCATCAGTTTCTGCAAGTCTTCCCAGATTTCTCTGAAACCATCCCTTTCTAATCTTCTTTTTGTTTGTGTGTGTGAGGCAGTTGGGGTTAAGTGACTTACCCAGGGTCACTCAGCTAGTGTCAAGTGTCTGAGGCCAGATTTGAACTTAGGTCTTCTTGACTACAGGGCCAGTGTTCTATCCAGTGACCCACCTAGCTGCCCCTCCCATCATTTCTTATAACACAATAGTGTTCCATCACATTCAGTACTATAATTTGTTCACACAGTCCCCAATTAATGGGTACCTTCTCAATTTCCAGTTCTCTGCCATCAAATTTTGTGGTATGGAGTTTTGTCCAGTTCAGACCCACCAGGGTTTACAATAAGGGTTTCAACAACTATAAATATTTTTGTACATCCTTTTTTGCTTAGTACTTATCCCTCCTTTAATGTACCATCCTTCTTTTCCCTGTCACTTCTCCCCTTTCCCTCGTTTCCCTGTTGAATGAAATATGTTTCTGTACCCAACTCTGTGTGTATATAAATATATATATATATGTATATATATATATATACACATATATATATATATTTTGTTTTCCCCCCCTTCTTTGACCGGTTTACTTGAGAGTAAAGTTTAAGTATTTTGCTTTTGTTTTTGCATATACTTCTACTTCCACACCCCAATCAAGTGAGATAATTTTCCTATCCTTCCTCTCCTCCCTATCCCTACCCCCACAGTATATTCTTTCTTTTTCTCATAACAGAATCACTGCTAAGCCTGCTGCCTATGTGGACTCCCTCTATGAACCCTCATTATGAAAGGGTTATTGAAGACACAGATGTATCATTTCTCCATAATATAAGCTATTTATCTTTATTTGGTCCCGTATGATTATTAATTCATGTTTATCCTTTTATGTTTCTCTTGGCACCTATGTATGTAGTTCAATGTCTCTATGCACATTTGGTCTTTTCATCAGGAATGCTTGGAAGACCTTTACTTCATTAAAAGTTCGGTTTTTTTCCCATGTAGAATTATACTGAGTTTAGCTGGGTAAGTTATTCTTGGTTGTAAGCCCACATCTTACCTTCTGTAATATCACATTCCAAGTTCTCTGTTCCTTTATAGTGGTAGCTGCTGAGTGTTATATGATTTTGACTGTGGCTCCTCGGAACTTGAATTCTTTCTTTCTGGCTATTTGCAGTATTTTTTCTTTGACCTAGAAGCTCTGGATTTTGCCTGTAATGTTCCTGTGAGTTTTCATTTTGGGATTTATTTCTAGAGGTAACTGGTATATGCTTTCTCTTTCTGTTTTGTCTTCTGGTTCTCAGAGATTTAGGTAGTTTTGTGATTTCTTAAATATTTCTAGACTCCCTTTTTTGAATGTGGTGTTTAGATAGTTCAGTGATTCTTAATTTATGTCTTCTCAGTCTTCTTCAGTTCATTTGTTTTTGCTATGAGATACCTTTACTTGGTTGTCCATTTTAATTTTTTAGGGATTTTGTTGCTTGGCCAACTTCTTGGCCAACCTGTTAATTCCCTTTTCAGTTCTTTTCCCCCATTGTGCTTAGTTCTTTTCCCATGTTTTCCTTTAGTTTTCTCATTTGGTTTTTAAAGTAATTTTTTAGTTGTTTTTTTTAAACTCCTCCAAGATATCCCATTGGATTTGTGCCCAATATATTTTTCTTTGTGACTTTGCTTGTAGACGTTTTAGTCATTCTCTTCTTTGTGTTTGTGTCTTAAGCATCTCTGACACCATTAATGGCTCTTTGTGGCAGGAATATTTTTTGTTTGCTCATTCTTCCAGCCTGCTTCCTGACTTTGGACTTTGTGTTGAATCTAAAAATCTCTGTGTACTTCCAGGAAGAATGTCTGACTTGAGCTTTTGTCCTCTTGAGTCCTGCTGCTGCTTTCTTGAGGTTTTGCGTGTTATATCAAAATCTCAGTTACAACTCATGCTAGAAACCTGCAAATTTTCAGTGTTCACATAGCTGTGTGATCTGGGGCAAAGGCTGATCATTGCCCTACTCAGCCACTGTTAGCCAGCTAGCAAACTTCAGGTTCAGAGTGACAGACATGCAAGCTGTATTTTGTCCTTCTTTATGTTCCTTACACACAAATCCATCTCCTAATTCTTTTTTCATGGGCTGTGTCCCCATGCCTGGAGCCTTCCTCCACAACTCTCCCTCCTAGCTTACATGACTCTCTTCAGATCTCAGCTAAAGGTTCAGCTTCTACAAAAAGCCTTTC
>CM053622.1:509106618-509125332 GCA_028646595.1 Phalanger gymnotis
CCCCCCTAATACTACTTGTATTTTTAGCAAGTGAATTGTTCATGTGAATTTTTTTCATCCTTTTGTACTTAAAACACAACTGAATAGTTTGTGTTATTGAATGTCCAGCATTAGAATTACATTGTGTCATTTCTGAAAGAAGTAGAGTATTTCTTCCAGGTCATCTGAATGGCATATAGTAATATACTTTTTGATGTAATTAACTCAGGCCTGTGACATTTTCTCGTTTATTACAATACTACCTCAGTGGACTGAAAGTTGATTTACTTTTAAAGATGTATACCTTAAACGCACATTGATGTTCCAACCTTTATACTAGGGGGACTTCAGCATATATAGATGCTTCCTTATACACTCTAATTTCCCATGTCCTCAATTTATCGATTTCCTATGACCTACTTCTCCATTCCACCTTAGCTGTACACAGAGATAGTTAAAACCTTGATCACTGATAGAAAGATGCAAATTAAAGCAACTCTGAGGTTTCACCTCACAAGTCAAATGAATCTTCCTGAAGGGCCGATCTGACCATGTAATTCCCTTAGTCAATAAATTCCAGTGGCTCCCTGTCACCTCCCCGATCAAATTTAAAACTCTTTGACAAAGACTTTCATACGCTGGTCTCCTAACTTTCTAAATTTCTTATACCTTACACCATATCACTCCTACCAGTCCCCCCCACCCACTGAGATCCAGAATGGCCTTCTTATAGTTCCTTAAATAAGAAACTCAATTTCCTGACTGGTCATTTTCACATTGTCCCCTGTTCCTAGAATGCTCTTCATCCTCATCTCTACCTTTTGGCTTCCCTGACTTCTTTAAAGTCTCAGCTAAAGTCCCACCTTCTAAAAGAAACCTTTCCTGATACCCATTAAGGTTAGTCCCTTCCTTCCATTGATTATCTCCAATAAATATATATATATATATATATATATATATATATACACACATACACATACATCTATGTATATATTTGGATATATGTATGCATGTATGCACATACATGTATATATATGTATATTATATATATATATATATATATATATATAATTTGTAGATAGTTTTCATATGGTTTTGTCCTTAGACTGTGAGTTCTTTGTGAGGTGGTACTATCTTCTGCCTTTCTTTGTATCCGCAACACTTAGCACCTAAACATTAAATTGGAAAAAAAAAAAAGACAAAAGGAGAAAATGACATTGTTGGAGGGGCTACAGTTGAATAGGGACACCAATGACTTAGTCTAACCATTCTGGAAAGCAAATTTGTAGCAATGTTCCAAAAGTCACTAAACTATGCATACATACCTTTTGACTTAGTGACCTACTAACCTTATAGCTAAGAAAAAATAAAGAGGAAAAGCAACCATAAGTAAAAAAAATATTTATAACAACTCTTTTGTCATAGCAAAGAACTGGAAACTAAGGGAGTATACAACAGAGGAATGGCTGAACAGTTTAAAGTATATTCATGTAATTGTATGTTATTGCATCATAAGGAATGGTATGAGTCAGTTTCGGAGAAACCTGGGAAGACTTGTATGAATTGATGCTGAGTGAAGTGAGCAGAACCAATTTACACAACATATTGATTCGTTAACTGATAGATTGATCTTCACCCCCATCTCCCCTGCTTTCTGCCTCCCCTTTCTTATTTTCTTTTTACTCTTGTCTGTATCCCATTTCTTTGGTCAAAGAGGCTGGCAGAGAATCAGGATAGTGCCATGGAAGCCAAGGGATCATAAACGTATAAATTTGTAGTTGGAATGACTCTTAGAAATCATTTAGGCCAATCCTCTATTTTTATAAGTGAGTGTACTGAGTCAGAAAGGTTAGATGTTTTCAATATCTTCTAAGGAAAAACTATCTTATCTTCCATGAGGATTGAGGAATTAGGATATTTTTCTTACCATTCTCTGTCCTTTAATGGTAAGGTCCTTAAAGTCTAGAAGTCCTTAAGAGGACTTCAGGTCTGTTTCTGATCAACCCTGACCTTGGGAATTCAAAACGCCAGATATAAGCTGCACTAAAGAAGGAAAAGGAAAACAAAAATAGAAACTAATGTGCAATCCAGTTTTCCGCTAACCTTGGAGGATTTCCATGTAGCTGCTGTGATGTGCCCTCAGATTTGTAGAAGGGGAAGGGAAGGAAACAAGCATTTGTTAAGTGCTCACTATGTTCTGGGTTCTGTGCCAAGTGCTGGGGATACACAAAGAAGCAAAAGACAGGCCCTTCCCTCAAGGAGCTCAATCTAATGATCCTCACAACAATCTCGAGGGATATGTGCTCTTATTATCCCCATTTTACAGATAAGAAAACCGAGGCAGATAGAGATTAAGTGACTTATCCAAGGTCACCCAGCTAGTATCTGAGGTGGGATTTGAATTTGGGTCTTACTGACTCCAGGCTGAATATGCTATCCACTGCACCACCTAACTAATGCAAGGTGGCATGGTTACATAATAATTGGAGTCGGCCTGAGAACTTTTGAGAGAAGAGAGACTTTTATACTTCCAGAGGACATTTGAGGTGCCAGATTCTCTTCTGGATTAACTCCAGACAGGTGGGCAAGAGGTGGGGTACAGAGGAAGATTTTATCTATCTATCTATCTAATCTATCTATAAATGAGAGGCAGAGACAGACAGACAAACACAGAGAGAGAGAGAGAAAGAGAGAGAGAGAGATAGAGGGAAAGAGAGAGAGAGAGAGTGAGAGAGATTCACCAAAGACAGACATACTTTGGAAGCTGCAGACATGTATAGGAAGCTAGCTCTTCGACATTTTCCTGATTTCTAGCTTGCCTTTCTAGAGACTTGTGTGAGACTGAGGCCTCTCCTTTGGTTTGAGCCAAGATATCTCATTCCCAGAGAGAGAGCTCATTTACTCTATTTTCTGGCATAATCTATATAACTTCTCCGATTCGTGTTTGCCATGTGCCTGGAAAAATGGATTTACTTACTATTTATGATTTCCCAACTGAAATTTGGTAGGAAGGAATTAAGTCTGTAGGTTTAACAATTAGGAAAGTAGCTTTTTGTTTTGAACCAAAATTATACACCTAGGGCAGAAATATTTAGAGATGTGATAGATATAATTCTATAATAACTACCCCTCTTAAAGACTGAAGAAAAATGTGGCCAATCTTATGGCCAATCATCTCCTGATCTTTTTAAGGTAGGAATCATTGTCTTCTTTGTAGAAGGGTGGGTAAGATTCCATTAATATCTATCGATGCCTTCCTCATGGCCTGCGTTTAGAGAACTCACGAGGACATATCTGTCTTACATGGGCAATACACACATGACAATAACAAAAACAAAACGAAGAATGTTGCACCTTTCATTTCAATTCAATAAACATTTATTAAGCATCTACTATTGCCAAGCATAGTGCTAACAGCTGAGGATACAAATAAGAAAAAGAAAAACAGCCCTTGCCCTCAAGTAGCTTACAGTGTAATGGGGAAGACAACACACAAAATGAAGCTGAAAAGGGACATGTGTGTGTGTGTGTGTGTGTGTGTGTGTGTGTGTGTGTGTGTGTATAAATGTAGTCCTAGGCAGTACCCAGAGTGGGGCACAAATTTCCATGGAATTGAAACCAAGTAGAGTCTCTGATGCAAAATAGTTACCTGGAAAGTTCTGAACCCTCTAGAAAGGAAGGCTTTGGGAGGCATTTGTGACTCTAGCTCTCCAATTAGGAGATGCAACTGAGAGAATTGAGGTGTTGAGTTTCAAAAACTGAGTCAGTCTACATGGGGATGAGATTTCAGGTGATCAACTTACTGTTATGAATAATGGTTCTGTGGAGTGGAAACCATGTGCAGCTGATGATGGAAGATGAAGAACATAGAAGAACAAAGATCAGAAATTCCAAGCTTTGCCATGCTTCTCTCCACTCCCACTTTGGCAGGACTGATTCCTGGATCTAAATGATCTGGTCCATGTGGTGAGAGGGTTTCCCTCATTTACAATTCAGTGTAAAGAGGTGAGGACATTGAGCAGGAGTAGCACCAGAAACATCAGGGCTACAGGGAAGATGTCAACACTTCCTGCATAGTCAATGATGCTCACCACTGCCGTGGTACCATGTGCTACACCCACTTAACGTTCAGTGACCCACCAGCCAATTATACAATCTCATCTTACAAGCCTCATGGGGGAGAGGGAATAACAAAATTTTGCCATGTTAGAAGCCTCTGAGAGATTACCTTCCTTCTTAGGAGATAGACACTTTTTCTATGGTTTGGTAGACACTTTCACCTACCTTTTGTCTGCAGACAGCAAGGCACCTCCCAACAATGATACCTTTGTCCTCCAACCCCTCCCTGGGGAAGGGTTGTACCGGTAGCAGTGCAGAGGAGACAGATGATAATTTAGTGGTGAGATTTGGCAAGCAATGAAATGTTGTTAGAATAACAGAGGAGGTATTCAAGAGCAGCATACGGTATAGAATTGAAATGACTAATAGTCCAAACTAATAGGTTGGAAAGGGAGGAAAGTGCAAATCCAATGACCTGACAAAATACTGAAGGATGGAGGAAATAGAGGTCTCGATGTGGGCAAAGAATAGATTTAGGAAAAGTAAGGCAGAAGAGGTGGAATGGATAGGAGGTTATGGTCAGAGAAACATTAAGAGTTTCTATCAAGGAAGTAGAACACTTGTGGGTAACATTGAGATCCTGTGTGACTTTCCTATATGGTTGATGTGGAGTGAAGAAGGTCATGAGATTGAAGGAAATTGAAATTAAGGACTTAGAAGAAGCATCAATGCCAATGTTTTGAGAAGAGGAAATCTGTGAGCTACTGCTTTAGGTGGTATTTCAGAGTTGACTAGCTTTGTGACTCTGGGCAAATTACATAACCGAACACTGTCCCAGTTTCCTCAACTGTAAAGTGAGGATAATCAGAGCACCTGCCTCCCAGGATTGTTATAAGGAGATATTGTTTGTAAAGTGCCAAGCACAGTGCTTGTTACGTAGTAAGTGATTAATAAATGCTTATTTCCTTTCTTCTATCCTTGAGAAAGAAGGGAGAATGATCTGGAGGACAGCCTATAACAGCGACCATGATTTGAATTGTGCAGAAAAATTTGAGGATGTTGTTTTAGATTGGATTTTCAACTCGAGAATGAGGGGGTTGAGACAGATAAGGTATTCACTAAAATACTTCCCAACACTTAAAATCTATGCTTCTCATACTTTTAAAAAACACCCTTTTTGGTGAGTGTTTTCTTTTGACATATGACTAATATGGAAGTGTGTTTTTCATGACTTCATATGTATAATGAATATCATGTTGCTTACCTTCTCATTTGGTGGGGGGGCAGGAGGGAGAGAATTTGGAAGTCAAAATTTTAAAAAGTGTAAATTTTTTACATTTTATTGGGAAATATTAATGAAATAGATAAAATATATTTTAAAAAATATATGCTTCTATCATTTAGTTAACAGAAATAGCCCACACGGGGTAAGTCTGGCGATGTACATAGGCAATTCATACTTTTGTTAAAACTTCCTTTACTTTTGTTTTCTTTTGCAAAATGGCTAATATAGAAATGTTTTACATGAGTTTATACGTGTAATAGATATCATATTGCTTGCCTTCTCAATGGGTGGGGGAAGGAGAGAATCTGGAATTCAAAATCTTAAAAAATGAATGTTAAAATTTTTTCCCAGGTAAAAATGTAATTTTTAAATATGTAATTGGGAAAATTTAACGAAATAAGTACAATTCTGTTTCAAAATCTATGTTTTTATGATTTGGTTAAAGGAAGAAAAGCCTGGTAAATTAGATGGGCAATTTTGTATCAAAAAAAAAAGAACAGGGAGGAAAGCGGCGAACAACGAGATGGAGTACCGTGTTGCGCTAGGGGAGCCTCTGGCCTGCCTGGGCTCCTCCTCCCAGAGAGGGGAGGAGAGAGGGGGCGTGGCCTGTTTCAGTCACTCCCCGGGCGGTCCAATCAGACTCGCGCTTTCTCTTTCAGCAGAGCCAATCAGAGCAGGAGGAGGGGCCTGGGAGGAAGTGGTAGAGAGGTTGTGCCAGGGAGGGGGGAGTGGGACGTGGGACCCCCTGCTCCGGGTGAGTGAATAACCGGCCGGCTGCCTTCGGAAAGTGGGGACGGAGGCGGAGACCTTGGCGGGGAAGGCGAGGAGCTGGGGGAGGCATCGGAAGCCTCGTTGCTCCCTTCCGCGCGTGCACCTGAGGCTTTGGAGTGGAAGGGAGCAAGGGGGAGTTCATAGAGTATGAAGCGCTAGACGCTGCGGGTACCGGAGGAAGACAAGACCGGGCTGGGTTGAGTAGGGGCGGAGGAGGGAGGGCAGGCAGCCTGGGGCAGGGTCCGAGAGGGGCCGCCGGCGCTGCGGGGCATGCTGATCACGCTGTGTTACCTGTACCTGTGGGCGCGCTGGGGGGCGCGGCCCGCTCGCATTATCCGCAGCACAGTGCGCAGGCTGTACCGCACCCGCTGCTCCTTCACCTTCTGCAGCAGCGGCGGGGGCAGCAAGCTTCAGCTGGAGCAGCCGAGGCCCAGCCCGGGGGTCCCGGGGGTCCCTGAGGACGGTGTCTGCTTAAGGATGGGAAACCGAGTCTTCTTCATTGACGAGACCCAGGTAGTTTCTTATTCTTTTGGTTGAGTGTTGTGGAATTGGAGGTGGAGGTGGGGGGTGGGGGTGGGGGCAGATGAATACAGGTTGGCATTGCTTAGCCTCCCATTATCAAGAATGGTATAGTGTCGGACTTGGACCCAGAAAGGCTTGAGTTCCAATCTGTCTTCTCTTATTTCCCAGCTTTGTGGCCATGAGCAAATCTTCGAGACTCCGTCTTTTCATCTGGAAAATGGGGATGATAATATCTATAGTACCTATCTCACAGAGTTGTTGTGAGGCACAAATTATGTATAAAGCTTTTGCAAACTTGTAAAATGATACATAAAACAAAAGTGAGAGTTTTTATTATCGACTTGTGGGAGGGTGATTGTAATGTGATCTTTGACCATATTTTCCCTAGCCTTTATATTTTATGTTTATGTGAATCATAGACACTTGCTGCCACTGAAAACAAACTGCATTTGTTAGGCGCTCTGGGTTCATAAGGATGTAAGAGTCTAGAGTCGTGGAAATAGCACGTACTTGCACTTAGAGACTTTGTCATGCTATTTACCGGCCAGCTATGTGACATTGAAATAATTGTAAAGATATTTATACAGTTTACATGTTTCTTCAAAAGAAATTTTACTCTTGTTGGGCTTATGCTCAGTATTGTTTAGGGAGCTTCTGAATTGGAAACGTCTACAAACTATTTTCATTTGATTAAGGATCAGGATTTGTGTAAAATGCAACATGAAAAAGTTGGTGCTGAATCACTCAAAGGTAGAGCAGTGTGGTTCATTGCAAGGAACACTGACGTTAGAGGACCCGAGGACAAATGCCAACCTTTGTGACTTTGGATAAGTTACTTAATTTCTGTGGGCTTCAGTTTCCTCATCTATAAAATGAGAGAGAGTGAACTAGATGATCTGTGAAATACATTGTGGTATGGAAGTGACTCTACTTTCTTGAAAGCTATGCCAGTGGAGCACAGGTTCTGGCATTTTCCCTAGATATGTAAAGATTTCATGCATCATCCTTAGGACATACTATTAGAGGACAAGGCTAGCCTGGCATGGAAAAGTTCATCTCTAATTTGTTAGCTACTAGGTGATCATTGACCATGATCTCTTGAAATGAAGAAAGATACAAAATGACACTCAGTCTTAAACAATCCCCTTGTCTGTTATTTTTGATGACAGAAAATGAAGCTGAGGGTGCTTAAGAATTACAATTTTAAACCAAATCTGAATATTAATTTAACTGTTGGTATGCTAAACGTGAGTTAAATATGTGTGTGCATATATATGTATATATGGTGACATTTTCATTGTAAATGAAACTGAATTGCTCAAGAAGTTGTAGCAATGTTCATATATTCTTTGTAGATACACAAATAGAAAAGTTGGTGGAGTTGGTTTCATAGAGCCCTAGGCAAGAAGAAATGTAATTTTCTGGGACATTCGATAATCTTGCTCTGTACTGCTTATGATCAGCAAAAACAAGACAGTAAGAAAGACAATTGAGACTGAATATATTAACATCTGTTATGCAGCATGTAAATAGAAATTCCCTGGAGAACTCAACGGGATCCTTGAAAATAAGTCAACTCGTACATTGATTTTTTGGTGACTTTCATGCAAAAGTAGGCATGAGGAGGATGGAACATATCTGTAACAAACTATTTTCGTAATCCATGACTGTGGAACCACCACATTTTAGGTTCTTAACATTAGAGAGCAGCAGTGTGGTATAGTAGAAAGAGTTTGGGTTTGGAGTCAGAAGTCCTCTCTTCAAATTCTGACTCATTGGTCTTAGTTTTTCCTGATCTGTAAAATGACGGAATTAGATGATATCTGAGGCTCCTTCTCAGTTCTGTATTGTGTGATCTCAGGTGCTCCATGAAAGGAAGTGGAAATGACATTAAAGAAGAAGGAAAGAACAATGACCAGACCAGGCACACACGGGAGAATTCTTTTGTTGATGACACAACATTGAGAGATCAATTATCAAGTGTGCAAGAAAGGAAGATGTTAAATGGTTTGGAAAAATCACACATGTTCTTATTACCCATAAAACATCACTTGAGAGGCACAAATATCAAGTTACTTCTACTTTAAATTAAAAAAATGTACCCATTACCAGGAATTTGTTGGATTTTTAGTGTGGATTCAATAACTTTGAACCAAATAGCTGAATTAGTACTAACTGGGCTGATTTAGAGTACTTTTTTTCTTTGAACTCTTCTTAGTTTGGCTATTTAGTTAAAGCCAATATAGTTGGCCCTAAGGGGCAGCTAGGTGGTGCAGAAGGCAAGACATTACCCTATGATGTCAGTGATCCTCTTTGAAATGAAGGGATGAACAACATAGTGGAAGCAGTAGACTTCTATCACTATAACACTCTCTAGTGCACTACATGTAGGTTATATATTGAGACTTAGTATACTGCAGCTGTGTCTTCAGATCTGGGGCTGCATTTATGGAAATGGGCCTTATACCTTAGGAAAAATTTATTGTATATGTCTATGAGCTGTAGAACTAGAAATCCTCTCCAGTGATAAAGATCACAATCCTCCTGTGTCTGCCCATCCTGTGTGACTCTTGACCCTTGTTCTTGTGTTGAATGTGTTGAAAGACTTCCTTAGTATCTCCTGACGTTTTGAAGATACCATTGAAACTCTTTAGGTACTCACCACATAATAATCCCATCTTTTCTTCCTATCACAGAGTTTCCTTATTGGTAATAAGGTCATATGGTCATATGCCTTTCTGTTGCTCTCTGTGTGAATTAATTTTTGGTTATTTGGAGACCAAGTCTCCCACTGTGGTGAAGGGGATCTAGTTCAGAGTCCAAACTGAAGAACTCCCTGTGGACGGTGTGGTGCTTCAGATAATCCTGTTGGTTGTTGACATTGTACAAATTGCATTAAACTGTAGAATATTGCAGAATCTGCTGGAAGAGATCTGTAACCACTCCAAGGAGTTTGGTCTGATCATCTACATAGGAAAGACTGAGTGGTTGAAGAATGTCTATTGCCCATTTTACAACATGCATTTAGAAGGACCTTCTGTAGAGTTTGTCCGTCATTGTGTGTATTTGGAACAGATAGTACACGTGGACAGTGAATTAGGTCTTGAGTTGAACAAGAAGAGAACAGGTTAGGATTGTCTTTAAGGAAGTTGCAGAGTTCTTTTAATGACTCCAAGGGTCCTGTGAAATGGAATGCCCATCTTTTTGATGCCAACATTATGTGCATGTGCTATATAACAATGAAGCAAATATATTTGCATAGTGCCAGGCACTGAGTACATATTAAGTGTTCTATCTATGTCCATCAATGTACAAAATACACTCAAAAAATGGATTTTCAACAAGACTCTTAAAACCCTAACCATAATATTAGAAACACAGTTCAATCTTGACTAAAATATGTAATTCCAGTGTTATGCTTTTGAAGTACCTTCCAAAGTGTGGAAATTGAGTGAACCACGAAAGATCCGTGACTTCGTTGGTGCTGACTGCAGTAGATTTGAACCTTCTGTACCTTAGTTGATGGTTGCTTTTTGGCTATATCAACTCATGAAACCACCAACGAAATTATCTCTCCATTAAAATAAACCTCAATTCCAATGTTTATGTCTGCAAAAATATCTTAAAAAGATGAAAAGGCTCAGAATATAGGTCCAGAGAAATAATGAACCAAATTAGATTTGTCCAAATTAGATTTGTCCTAATTAGTCTCCCAGATGCAAATATACCCTTTCCAGTCTACATCCAATCTACACAAGTGCCAAAGGGATTTTCACAGGTCTGCCCATGTTACTCCCCTGCTTCGTAAAATCCGGTAGCTCTCTGATATCTCTAGACTCAATTACAAACTTCATTTAAAGCCCACAACAGCCCGACTGCTTCCTGCATTTTCCATCGTTTTATAGATGATTCTCCCTCTTGTACTCTTAAGTTCTAGCCAGACTTGGCCTTGTTGCCATTCCTCATGCATGCTTAGCTTCCTAGGCCACTAGTGAGCCAGGATTCAGGACTACCCGAGTTCAAATCCAACTTCAGACACTTCCTAGCTGTGTGACCCAGGGCAAGACATTGAAGCTCTGTGTACTTCAGTTTTCTCAGCTGTAAAATAGTGATCATAATAATAACAACACCTATCTCCACATCGTTGTTAGAATCAAATGAGATGATATTTATAAAACATTTGCCATAGTTTCTAGAACATTTGTTGTTGGTCACTTGTGTCCTGCAGTGGATGACCTTGGTGTCTTCAATGCCTGATCAAGCTCTAAGCGCTCCACAGTGCTTGCTTCAGCCACCTTCATGGCCGTAATGCCACAGTTGCTGGTTCGTTTCCCATATAGGCCACCTAATGCAATACCTTATAATGCATAAAGAGTGCTTAATAACAAATACTTGACATTCGATAGAATAATCCTCTGACGTTAGACAATCATTATTTCTCTGGGCCTATATTCTGAGCCTTTTCATCTTTGTAAGATCTTTTTGCAGACATAAACATTGGAATTGAGGTTTATTTTAATGGCAAGATAAATAATAGTATTTTAAAGGAATAGAACTCTTCTATCCCTATCGATAGACCCCATTCCCAGAAGGATCTCGTGACTGAGTTGTACTTCTGGATTAGTACCAAGTAGATAAACCAGTGTCCAAATCTTATTGATCAGAACTATTTTCTCTCTTCTATGAGTAGTTAATGGAAAAAAGGCTCTGTATTGTATCTGGTTCTGTGATGGGAGAGCAGCTAATGCCACTGATTGTAGAAGAAAAAACACTGAGCTTAACACTTCTCTTTTTATGTTGGTCAGCAGACGTTTATTAAGCACTTACTACATGCAAGGCACTGTGCTAAGCATCAGAGATACAGAGAAAGGCAAAACAATGGTCTCTGGTCTCAAAAAGCTCACTAACGGGGCTAGGGAGACAATATGAAAACAACGAATGTATGTACAAGATACATACTGTGCAAATGTAGGGTAATCTCAGAGTTAAGGGACTAGATGCAAAAGGCATTGGGAAAAGCTACCTGCAGAAAATGGTATTGGAGCTGAGTCTTGAAGAAAGCCAAGGAAGCTAGGAGTTGAAGGAGAGGAGGAGAAACATTCCAGGCATGGGAGATAGTAAGTACAAAGGCTTGGAGGTAGGAAATGGGAATATGGCATGTAAGGAATAGCTGATAGGTCGCTGTAGCTGGATTGCAGAGGCCCTAGAGGGAAGTAAAGTGTAGGAAGAGAAGAAAGGTAGGAAGAGGCCAGGTTGTGAAGGGGCTTCTTTAAATGCCAAACAGAGGATTTTATATTTGATTCCAGAGGCTATAAGAGAGCCATTGGAGTTTGAGTGGCATGTCAGGCCTCTGTTTTGGAAAGGTCATTGGCAGGTGAACGGAGGATGGATTGAAGCAGGGAGAGACTTGAAGTGTGGAGACCAATTAGGAGGCTATTTCAGTAGACCAGATGAGACATGAGTAGGCCATATATAAATGAGTAGTGACTGTGTGAGTGGAGAGAAGGGGAAGTATTGGAGAGATGTGAAGGTAATAACAAGATTCGACAAAAGAGTACACATGTGGGGTGATAGTCAGTGAGGATTCCAGGATGACCCAGAGGTTGTAGGCCTTGTTGACTGGGAAGATATGGTGCTCTTGACAAAAATAGGAAAATTAGGAAGAGAGGATTGTTTGAAGGGAAAAGTAATGAGTTCTTGTTTTGTTGAGTTTGAGATGCCCAGATCTAATTTGAAAAAGATAATTGGTGTTGTAGACCTCAGAAGGGAGATTAGGGTTCATCTGCTGGAGAAGACAGTTGAATCCATTGGAGCTGATGATATCACCAAGCCAGGAGAAGAGGAGGGGGCCCAGGAAGGACCTTGAGGAGATACCCATGGTTAAGAAGTGTGATGTGGATGAAGAGACAGCAAAGGAGGCTGAGAAGGAGCAGTCAGATAGGTAGGAGAGAACCAAGAGAGAGTAGCCACAAGGAGAGGGTGTTAGTTTCAAAGGCTGCACAGAGATCAAAAAGAATAAAGATGGAAAAAAGGCCATTAGATTTGGCAATTAAGGGATCATAAGGTAACATTGTAGAGGGCAGTTTTAGTTGAATGATGAGGTTAAAAGCTAGACTGCAGGAGAGTTAGAAGTGAGTGAGAAGAAATGTAGAGGCAAATAGTATAGATAGGTAGCTTTGTCAAAGAGTTTAGCCGAGAAGAGGAGAAGAGGTATGGAATGTTAGCTAGTGGGGATGGTTAGATTGAATGAAGGTTTTTTAATGCTTGAGAAGACATAGGCGTATTTGTAGACTGAAGATCTTTAATAACTGATTGGCATCACAAGGTGCATGGAGAGGGATTTGTCTTAACCAGGAGAAATGCTACCTCTTTATGTGAGACAGGAGTGAAGGAGGAGATAGAGAGGAGTGTTTTCTGACTGATATGTGGAGAAGGGGAAGAAGGTGAACATTATACAAATGTTCATAATTTTTTTCAGTGAGGTATGAATTTATGTCCATAGCTCAGAGGTGTGGGGGAATTGGTGCCATGGGAGACTAGAGAAATGAAAAGGTTTGAAATAGTTGTTATAGTGGGTGAGATAGAAAATTGATTAGGGAATGATTTCCTTAATGAAGTAGAATGATTTCCTTGCTGCAGTGAGGGCCCAGTTGATATTAGATAACATACATTTGAGGTGGTTCTAGTCAGCATGGTTTTATTATTTTCTCTAGCTCTATATGCTTTCTGAATCTGCCCTTTCATAAATATGCCCATTGATCATCATTTTAAAATGTTTTTATATTTCGAATAGGAAAGAGAAGCTGGATGGAAACCAACTTTTAGGGACATTTTGCTTATGTACAAATAACTAAATATGCAGATAAGAGGGGGGTCTTGTAGCTATTTAAATTGTCATGGTTTAAAGAGTGGCGTGTGAGAAATTGGTACTTCTCTCCTAAATTGAAGAGGTCCACACCTTGAGGGCAGAGATTGTTCCATATTTTTTTTTAGCCTAGCACTCAGCATAGGTCTTCGCACATAGAAGGCATTTAATAAATATATGTGAATTGAATTATCCATATTTATTCGAGTGGCTGATTTTTTCTTTTTTCTTGTACAGGCCTACCTAGTTTTGTTGCTCTTTGCTTTATTGTGCTTTGCAGATACAGCATTTTTGTTTGTGCAAATTGAAGGTTTGTGGCAACCCTGTGTTGAGCAGATCTGTTGGTGCCATTTTCCCAACAGCACATGCTCACATCGTGTCTCTGGGTCACATTTGGGTAATTCTTGCAATATTTCAGACTTTTTCATTATTGTTATATCCATTATGGTGATCTGTGATCAGTCATCTTTGATGTTTGCATCTTTGATGCAATTGTTGTGGGGCACCATGAATTGCACCCATGTTAGATGGTGAACTTAATAAATGTTGTATGTGTTCTGACTGCTCCAATGACTGACCATTCCAGTCTCTCCCCCTCCCTGGGCCTTCCTATTCCTTGAGACACAACAGTGTCTCATAAAGCAGCGGCAGGGTTTGAGAGGATTGACTCCAATTTTGGAAGAAGTTCTACAGGGTAAAATGCTATCAAATAGCTTCGAATGCTACAGAGAAATCTTTTGTGGAAAGAAGAGTCAAATGATATGGCAATTTAAGAAATGCCATAGCCACCCCAGACATCAGCACCTCCCTGATTAGTCAGCAGCTATCTCGAGGCAAGGCCCACCATCAGCAAAAAGATCATGACTTGCTAAAGGTTCAGATGATGGTTAGCATTTTTTAGCAACAAATTATTTTCAAATTAAGATATATGCATTGTTTTTGTAGACTCCATGCTGTTGCACACCTAATAGACTACAGTATAATGTAAATGTAACTTTTATATGCACTGGGAAACCAAAAAATTTGTATGACTTAACTTAATTGTGGTATTTGCGTTTTTTGTGGTGGTCTAGAACTGAATCCACAATATTTCTGAGGTATGCCTGTACTCAAACTGCCTGGAACTATACTATTGGAAAAATGATAATAGAAATATTGTAGTGATATCTAACATCTTTTCTTTTTTTTCTCCTCTTTCATCCTAGTCCATTGATGACTTAAATAAGTGGGCTCTACTTCTTGTTTCTCCTTTTATTTATCCTGGTGATGTCCTTGAAGCAGAACACATAGCGTTTGTGATAGAAAGCATTTTGCTACGAAGTCAGAATTTACCAACGCCATTTTTCCCCTCAGAAACGGTGAGTGACATTTTTCTTATGTGTCTTGCTGAAGATTTGAGCTAATTAACTACTCAGGGAATAGTAGTAGCTTTAAGCATATCACTTAATATTCTACTGTAGTGCTGTACATACCAGTAGCATGATGGAAAATTAAATTTAACAAGGCAAATTGCTGTTAGAATTATTATATAGCCCACACCAACTTGGGCTCCCCATTACCTGGCATATGCCACTTTAATGCCCTTTGTAATTACTGCTCTTTTATAAAATTGCCTCTGCCTCCTTGCTTTAAAGGAAACCTGGCTTTCCCCTCCCATTTCTCTTCAGTTGTGATCACTCTAGATTCACAGGTTCATGAGGAAGGGAGGGATACTTTTTTATTCTCCACTGCTGCTTTTAGATTGTTTAGCTGCTGTTATCCCTCTCTGGCTTTTTCTCTTGAAAGGTTTTTGTAATTTACTTGTCCACTCTTCACATCCTTATTGTTGTCATCTACTGACTTTCAGGTCATGCTTCCAGATTTTTCAGTGACTTTATTGTAAACTTCCTGTCAGGCTGTTCAGAATTCCCTCTACTTGGAATGCCTTATCTCTTGTTCTTCACCCGTGGATTCCTTTAACCCAGTCTTTAAATGCCTACTTAAATGCCACCTCATCGAGAAAACTTTTCTTGATCCCCTTCAGCTTGCACTTATTTTTCAAAAATAGCCTTTTTCTTTTTTTTGTGACACTGTAGTTTTACATAACTCTTTCCCACTTCATGTAGAACCCCCGCCCCCATTTAGATATAGCCAAATGACACAGCCAGATCCTATACCCATAGTTCTTGCCTCTTTTCTTAGAGGAAAGTTTGTTTCCCTGTTGGTTCTAGTACTGAGACTGACTACTACTACTACTGCTGCTGCTGTTGCTGTTGTTGTTGCTGCTGCTGTTGCTACAGCTACTATTACTACTACTAGTTACATTGTTATAGTTGTTGAAACTGTTGATCTTTTGGTTCTGCTTGCTTTACTCTGCATCAATTTCTAGTTCTTCCATGTTTCATTGAAATCCTCCATGAAATTCATCATTTCTTGTTTTGCCTTACTTACATATACCATAGGTGAGGCATCTGCCAATTAATGGGTATGCCTTCTCTTCCCAGGTATTTGCTACCATAAAGAGAAATTCTATGAATATTTTGTTATTTACAAGATGTTTCCTTTTTGTCATTGATCTACTTCTAGTATATGTGTAGTAATGGGATCAATGAATCTAGAAGTACAAAACAGTGCAGTGACTTCATTTAAGTTATCAATTGATTTCTAACGTGGTCTAATTCACAACTCCACCAGTAGTGTGTTAGTGTACTTTGTCTTACAGCGTCTCCACCATTGACTCTCATTTTCATCATTTTTAATGCACTTATGGGATAGAGTACTATTATATTGTCATTTTGAGTATCTTACCCCTCTCATGCTGGGTGCAGAGACATTGTATGTTGACCTTGTATTTTTTCCAGTGCTTATCACAGTAATCTGCACATAGGATATACTTATAAATGTTTGTTATATTTTGTATCTAAAAACAAACTATTATCTTTTTTTTTGCTTCCAATAGGATTCATTTTATTATGAAGAAAATTCCAAAAATTTGCATTGTGACTTTTCAGATTACCAAAATGCTTGACAGCTTAAAGTATCTCTCCCAAACCACCCCATTTAGAAGCAAGGAAAGATATGCAAGTGGTTCTTTGTAATGCTGCCTTAAAATGTTTTGTCAAAACCACAAATGATCTTATTGGAACATACCAGAGGTATTTAAATAGTCCAAGATGTCTTTTAACCATATATTTTACAAATAATTCTTGTGTACAGATTCCCATTGTGGTTAATTTCCAACTTCATGCTTTTCCCTGTAGACAGACTCGCAGTCACCTACTTGCAATTATGAAGAACTAGCATTTTATTTAGCATTTTCTTGTGAAAACGCCACAGGAGTTCATCTGCTACCCAACAGTGGTTATATTACAGGCCTTTTTCCTCAAAGGTTTTCTTAGTGCTTTGAGTAAACTGCTCATCTTTTCCCCTTGCCTTATGGAAATTTTTAATGCGTGAGGGACACTATCTGGTATCTAATTAGATCTTTTTCCCTCTTATGAAACACATGTAGCAGAAATATACATATGTGAGGACACTTTATCACTTTACACAAAAGTGATCCACCAATTCCAAACTCATTTAGCAGTTTCTGAGAACCAGCTACTAACTGAGTGGACATGAGCTGATCTCCCTCTAAAACCACATGAAACAAATAAGACCTGAGTTTTAGACCAACACTTTGCAGAACCATCTCCCTACCAGTTTTGCTTAGTGCAGTAAACTTCCCATTTGCTCTAAATGCCCATTTTCTGAACCCAGACAAGACCTTATGTTCCTTAAATGCCATTATAAACTTCATGGTTTTCACCAGTCAGTATTTGTTTCCATGAGAAACCAGAAGCCCCCACTTGTTTAGTTTCTTATAATTTTTGGACATGTGCTAGACTCCTAACCTCACTGAAAAAATGACAGAAAAAACCCATACAGCCACAGGTTTAATGTTTTTCACTAAGTTTTCTACTATAGTTGCTGATCATATGTAGCACCCAGTATCCCCACTGGCATTGGCCCTGACAAAGTGAATTTCACTATTTAAGTGACAGAGCTATACCCAGTGCTTAGCAAAAATTTGACATTTCAGAGCATCCTGTGCTAATAGTGGCACTTGTCCAGAGCTGGTCCGGAGCAGATTTTTTGTTTTTCAGTCTTTCAGTTGTATCTGACTTTTCATGACCCCATGAACCATAACATGTCAATACTGTCCATGGGGCTTTCTTGCCAAAGATATTGGAGTGGTTTGTTATTTCCTTTTCCAGTGGATAAAGGCAAAAGAGGTTAAGTGACTTGCCCAAGGTCACACAGCTAGAAAGTGCCTGAGGCTGAATTTGAACTCAGATCTTCCTGACTCCAGACCCATTGCTCTACCCACTGAACCGTCTAGCTGCCTCTGCCCCTCAAGATTAAGGAACCCTAAAAGTATCAGTGATGAGAACTCTCTTATGTCATCCTCCTTAAACAAAAGGAATGGAGACACATTTGCTCTCCAAACCAACTCGTGTGACAGTGAGGTCTGTTCCCTACCTAATTAGTTAGAAGGGAACCTTCTGTTCCTTTCTAATACCACCTCTTCAGATTCTTTTTTTTCCTTTTCTTTCTTCCTTTTTTTTTCAGTAAAGCAAGAGGGATGAAAATTTAACCTGAGTTACAAGAACCAAAGATGGCGAAGGCCACAAAGGGAAGCAACCAGGATTAGCTGGGAGACTGCGCCTCCCAAAGTGCAGGGTTTCTCTCTCTCTCTTTCTCTCTCTCTCTCTCTCTCTCTCACACACACACACACACACACACACACACACACACACACACACACACATACACGCACAAACTGGATTTACAAAATTCATTCATCCAAGTTGGCAGAGTGGAAGGGTGGGATGGCATGGGGAGGAAAGCAAAGTGTCCAGATCAACACAGACACAAGGCTGGCAGAAACTAGAAAGCAGCAGCAGAAACATCTGTGGTCACAGAGACATAATGGCATTAAAAATCTACATCTTGCATCAAAAACATTCTCGCCTACACTCATGAGACGGTAAAACTCCAGATCCCACAGAGGACACGAGAATGTGCTGAGGGCCCTTGGCAGGTTCTCCTGCTTTCCCTGGGTGTGAGGTGACTGAAGAAGCAATCACTAGCTCCTTTCTTCAGAGCCACCCCTCTCTCCCTTTAGAGACAGCTCAGTGGGCTGCAGCAGTCTTCAGTTTGGTAGGTGATGGGTGAGGGGAGGGGAGCTTTTTGGCAAGGTGAGATGCTCAGG
>CM053622.1:509125832-509148200 GCA_028646595.1 Phalanger gymnotis
GGAGGAAAGCAAAGTGTCCAGATCAACACAGACACAAGGCTGGCAGAAACTAGAAAGCAGCAGCAGAAACATCTGTGGTCACAGAGACATAATGGCATTAAAAATCTACATCTTGCATCAAAAACATTCTCGCCTACACTCATGAGACGGTAAAACTCCAGATCCCACAGAGGACATGAGAATGTGCTGAGGGCCCTTGGCAGGTTCTCCTGCTTTCCCTGGGTGTGAGGTGACTGAAGAAGCAATCACTAGCTCCTTTCTTCAGAGCCACCCCTCTCTCCCTTTAGAGACAGCTCAGTGGGCTGCAGCAGTCTTCAGTTTGGTAGGTGATGGGTGAGGGGAGGGGAGCTTTTTGGCAAGGTGAGATGCTCAGGGCAGGCTGCCTTGTGAAAGAGTCTGGTGCTTAGGAAGACCACCAAGGAGAAGGGGTGTAACTGGAAGAGGTATGCTGTCTCAGGAATCTTTGTTTCATTAATGCTGATGATGAACAGAGGGAGGAAGATAGAGAAGAGACAGTCACTGCTGATGTAAGGAGATTGCTTTGCTCTGAGGATGGCCAGGAGCCAAAGGAACACATCCAAAGCAGTAAGGCCAACTGCTTTCACTCTTGGATAATCGCTGATGTATTTCAATTCCTTTGTTGAACCAATGGTACCCAGAACAATATAATGAATAGAGAAGAGACATATGCAGGAGATTGACCAACTGGCTAATGAGATGGATTGGGAATAGACTGACAAATATACCCTGGACCAGGAAAAGGGTTTGTAGCAAGAGGCAATGATCTTGCTGACATTTGGGAATGGTAAGGCTTCCTCCCAGATACCTTAAATGCCAGGTCAGGAACTTAACTGAACATGAACTGGGGGAGCACCCAAAGAGCACTAAAGATAGAGGTGAAGATAAACTCGAGCCAGAGCCAGGCGCCAGACCTCCATGGAGAGAGGGGTCTCTAATAATTGGAGCAGTTACTGACACAGGGGAAATACTTGATAAAACAAGGAGTCTCAGCTGGAATACTCCTCCATTCCAAGTACAGCACTGGAAAATTCTGCTCACTATCCTTGCTTCGGGCTCCTGCTTTTGCTCCTTGCTTTGGGCTCTTTGGGCTAGAACTCCAGTTGCTCTTCTCCAACTCTTTTCTTTCCTCTTCTGTTGAATCCGACATCTAATTTGGAGATGGTACAGCTGCCCCAGATGGAGTCCTTAATTCCCTTGACCAGGTCATGGAGAAAAGTTTTCACACTGTCAGAGATCTCTACTTCTGCATTGCTTCTGCCACTTAAACTATTAACTAGAGGGAGAAGGGAAAAAATGGACCCCCAAATCTCTCACTGTGAAGAGCTTGGGAACATAGAGTCTGCCCGTGGTCCCACTTGGCTCCCCTGGCTCTAGCTGCTCGCACTGCCTCTCAGACCAGGGCACACCTCCTGCACTGGACATACTTGGGCTACATGGAGCAGGCTCACTTTCTATTATCTTAAGAAAATTATTCACTTCTTGGGGTTTCTGATACGAGCAGCATCTACTAAGGTTTCCACTATATAATCTAGACATACTTTCTCCTAAAACAGAGGTTCTAAAGCCATTTTTAATTATTTATTTTTTGCTTTGTGGACCCCTTTGACAGTTTGGTGAAGTCATCTTTTCAGAATATTTTTAATGAATAAAATAAATTGCACGGGAAATTACACTGTAATGATAAAATACAAAGGAAACTATACAGTTAACAAAATATTAAAAAAGTTCATAAATCTAGGTTAAGAACCCTTGCCCTAAAAACTAAAGACACTGTCCTTGAGACCTAATTCAGAAGACTTAGTCTTGAACTATAGGCATAGTTTTTTTTTTAATTATTTTTTTCAAATGAAGATCCATCTTCTTTCCCTTCAAACTCTTTCACATTGCCATTGAGAAAGCAAGAAAAACAAAATTTTCTGTTAGAAAATTTCCTGTACATTCAAGCAGAACAAATTCCTTCTTTGGCCATGTTCAATGAAGTGTGTTTCAGTCTGTGTGTACTCTTGAGTTTAATCACCTCTCTCAGGAGGTGGGTAGCCTGTTTTATCGTGAATTCTCTGGAATCATAATTGGTCATTGTATTGATCAGAGTTCCTAAGACTTTCAAAGTTGATTATAATGTTTTTGTATAAATCGTTTTTCTGTTTACTTGTCTCTGCATTAGTTTAGTTTTCTCTGAAATCATCCCCTTTGTCATTTCCTCATAGCACAATAGTATTCCATGATATTCGTATACCACAACTTGTTCAGCCATTCCCCAATCGATGGGCACTACCTAACTTTCTAGGTCTTTACCATGCAAAAAGAGATGCTATAAATATATTTGTACGTCCTTAGAGATAGTTTTGCTTGGGGCTAATCTCTTCCTTAATCTACCCTTCCTCTTATTCTTCTTCTCCCTTTTTTCCTTTCCTTCTTGTTTCCCTGTTGAATGAATTTTATATTTCTGTGTTTTGTAATTTCTGTATTTCTTTATCCAACTCTGTGATATGTATTTTTCCCTCCTTTGACAAGTTCAGATGATAGAAAGGTTCAAGCATCACCTGATTCCCCCCTCACCCGTGTTGGTATAGACTTCTGCTTGTGAACCCCAATCATGAGGTAATTTTTCCCATGTTTCTTCTCTTCCCCTTCCTCTTGCCACCACAGTATATTCCTCTTCTCTCCCCTTTACATTTTTCTTTTAAGATCATGAAGATATAACAGAACCACTCCCAAACCCTTTGCCTGATAAGATTCCTTCTGTGACCCCTGATGATAATAGGGGTTTCACATATATTATCTCCCCATATTAGAATGTAGGCAGTTTATCCTTAGTCCCTTATGACCATTCAGGTTTACCTTTTTATATTTCTCATATCTCCTGTATTTGCACTATTGTGTCTCTATTATAGCGCTGACCTTTCCATCATGAATGCTTGGAAGTTCTTTATTTCATTAAAGATCTATTTTTTTTTCTCCTATAGAATTATCCTCAGTTTCTCTGGTTAAGTTATTCTTGATAGTAAGCCTTTTGGAATGTCACATTCCAAGTTCTCTGTTCCTTTATAGTAGAGGGTACTGAATAGTATATGATCCTGAATGATTCCTTGGTACTATAATTCTCTTTTTTGGCTGCTTGCAGCTTTTTTTCTGTGACCTGGAAGGTATGGATTTTGGCTATAATGTTCCTGTGAGTTTTCATTTTGAGATTTCTTTCTGGAGGTAACCAATGCATGCTTTTTATTTCTTTTTTTACCTCTGGTTTCCAGAGATCTAGGTAGTTTTCTTTTATGGTTCCTTTTAAATAATATGTTGAATTTATTATATACCTTTAAAAAACCAATAGAAATATAGAAATTTGCATTTTCATATGCAATCCTATTTTTATATTCTACTTTGTATGCATGTAAGTGCTGGTTTTTTTTGGAGGGGAAGGAGGTGTTTAGTTCAGAATGAAAAAACCCCCAAAGCATTCTCAGTGGCTTTACAATCACAGGCACTAGTTCTTTTAGTACCTTAGGATGGATATAGTTCATCTGGGCTTCATGATAGAAACTCATTAAAAGCAGTAAGGCACACTGTTGTTTATTTAGCTTTCTTCTTCATGTAAGCCATTTTTATTCTGTCCTTTGAAATATAAAGGTTATTCTTCTTGGGAGTTAAAGCAGAAGCAAAACTAGATTTGAGTAGTTCTGCTTTCTCTTCATAATCCTTTATCATAATCCAAACCAACCCAAGAAGTGCTCCTAGTCAGACTTTGATCTTTCTTTTTTTCTCCCTACATCTACTCCCTTCACCGCCCTGCCCAAGCATTTCTTTCCAAAGTCAGTTTGTTTTGAATATTCCATCTTCTAGCCCTATTCTTACTGGATAATATCAATTTTACATTAATTTTTTGTCACCTGATCTTTACTTTTCTCTACATTCCTTTTCTTCATAAAAGAAATGATCCATACAGTATGTTTTGATACAACAGATACTTTCCAACAAATACATAATCTTTTTTATAAATTACCTTACAAATTACCTTTATTGTTTCCTTAAAGTAGGGATGTATAATTAAACTACAGTAGTATAACACTAATATTGACCATTGTCTTTGACTAGAGTTTCACTGACTCTCAATATTGACTTTATTTATACTATTATATTCATTGGATACATTTTTTCATTTGGCTCAGCTTTCTTCACTGGGATATATTTTCTTTAAATTTCTTTTAAAAGTTTTATTGAGTCTCATTCTCATTCATTCTCTCTCTCTCTCTCTCTCTCTCTCTCTCTCTCTCTTCCTTTACTGGCCCCAGGCAAAGGGTTCTTTTTTTAAATTAATTTTTTTTTGTTACATTTTCACTTCCAAGCTGTTTCCCACCCTCCCTTCCCACTCTGCCTTGCCATCCTATTTCTTAATCTACCCATCCTTCTAAGAGTCCTTCCCTTATCTTATCCCCTCACTCTATTATTTTTTACCTACACATCCTTCTAAAAATCCCTTCTTTATACTATTTATCCTCTTGCCCTCCCATTTCTCTGTAAGTTAAGAAGACTTTTACTCTTCTAGATGTATATATGATTCCCTCTTTAACCTAGTTCTGATGAGAATAAGGTCCTAGCAATACCAGCCCTCCACCCATTTCTACCCTCCACTGTAACAGTTCTTTCATTCATGCCTCCTTTGTATGAGATAATTGCGCCATTTTACCTCTCCTTACCTAATTTTCTGTTTTTAGGATCATCTCATCATAATCACTCCAATCCAAACCTTCTATCTATGTATGTTCTTTCAAATTATCTTAGTAATGATAACATTCTTAAGAGTTACAGATAAAGTTTTCCCATATAAGAAGTAAAACAGTTTGACCTTATTAAATCTCTCATAGTTGGTCTTTCATATTTACCTTCTAATATTTCTCCTGAACAGATTTTCTGTTCAGTTCTGGACTTTTCCTCAAGAATACCTGAAAGTCTTTTAATTCATTAAGCATCTATTTTTTTTCCTTGTAAGATTACACTCAGCTTTGCTGGGTAAGTTCTTCTTGGTTACAAACCCAGCTCCTTTGCTGAATATCATGTTCCATGCTCTTTGGTCTTTTAATATAGAAACTGCTAAATGTGTTATCCTGATTATAACTCCACAGTATTTAAATTGTTTCTTTGTAGTTGCTTGTAGTATTTTTTTCCTTTACCTGGGAGCTTCAAAAATTAGTTTTAATGTTCTTATGAGTTTTCATCATGGGATCTCTTTCAGGTAGTGATTGTTGTATTTTTTTCATTTCTATTTTACCTTCTAGTTCTAAAACTTTGTGGTAATTTTCCTTAATCATTTCTTGATTATTCTTAATAATTCCTTTTTTGATCATAACTTTGAAGTAGTCTAACAATTCTTATATTGTCTTTCCTTGATTTGTTTTCCAGGTCAGTTTTTGTAGTAATATTGTTCATGTTCTCTTCTATTTTTTTCATTCTTTTGATTTTGTTTCATTATTTCTTGGTGTCTTATGAAATCATTATCAAACGTGGCCCATTAGCTTACCCTTGCTCAATTTTAATTTTTAAGAAGTTATTTTCTTCCATAAGTTTTTGGATCTCATTTTCTAGTTGGATGACTTTCTTTTCATAGTTTTCTTGATTTTCTTGCATTACTTATGTCTTAGAACGGACAACTGCTTTACCCTGACTTTTACTTATTTCTCTAGCTCTAAAGTTCACTTTGAGGCATCATTTTAAATTATTTGTGGGGGAATTTGAGAGAGCCAGGTAATTTCCTCCCTTATTATACCATCTTTTATTCTTTTTTTATATTACTGTCATTTCCTGATTTCCACACCATCCAATACAAATATTTTTTGTAATGAAGAGGTATGGTTAAGCAAAATAAGTCAACACACAGGCCATGTTTGATAATTCATGCCTTATTCTACACTTATATTCTACCACTTCGCTGACTTGAGGGAGGAGGCATATTTCATCTCCCATTAGAATATGAGTTCTTTGAGAGTGTGGATTGTTTCATTCTTTGACTTTGTATCTTCAGTACCCAGCACGGTGCCTGACACATAGTAGGTGTAAATGCTTGTTAATTGATTCAGCATCAGTCCTCCGAAGTTATAGTTGGTCATGGTATTGATCAGAGTTATGAAGTGTTTAAATTGTATTTTCGTGTATATCACTGAGGTCATAGAATAAATTTTTCTCATGGTTTTGCTTACTTCAGTCTGTATTAGTTCATAAAGTTTAGCCAAATGTGTCAGAATTCCTCATATTCATAATTTTTATGATCATTGATGGACATCCATTTTACTTTTAGCCCTTTGTTACTTTAAGAAGTGCCATTATAAATATTTGTATATATATACTTGCATTTAACCATTATATTTGACCTCTTTAGAGTACATTGCCTATCTGTGGTACAGGAGACCCCTTCCCCAAAAGGGGCTATACTCTGGATTTGGACAGATTATTTTCATTTGGCGGGGGACATGAGGTTTCAAATAGGTCTCAGATTTTTTATTTCTCTCTTGCCAGTTGGCCCCATCCAGAAGTAGAACTTCAAGGAAAATTCCCCCCCCGCCCTTCCAAATGCTGAAGTATAGCCTATGTCTAGAGTCAAAATATTTGTAACTTCCAGAAAAGGTACTCTGAACAAAATAGATATTAGGTACAGGACAACAGCTTATTTTCTTTACTATAGAGAATGCTTAGAGGAGAAAAGATTCATCAAAATATAGCAACAAATATAGCAACATAATCAATGCACTTATTATGCTCTCCCAGTAGATAAAACAGTTTTTGTGGGGTTGCTGAACACATAGGATATATTTTTTTCATTGACTTCAGGCTTATATTTTTTGAGCAACTCACAAAGTCTGGCTCTTCTGGCTAGAGGGAGAACCAGGCATGGTTTTTTATTGTTTCAGATTTCGGAATGATTCTATCAGTGGTCATCTCCTCTTCTGAAAAGCAGTGCTGATAGCAAAATTACATCCACCTGGACAGCTAACATCCAGCCTAGAAACTCTTGGACTCATAAGTTTAGCAACAGTCCTGGAAATGCACATGCCTAGGTGAGCCTGTATTCCTGTTAATTTTCTCCTTTATGTTTTCTTTTTGGAGGACAAGTCACCAACTAGTGATCTAGACAAATAGACATTTCCAGCCCTGTTGCTAAACTCATGAAGAGAAGATGAGCACTGGTAGAATCATTTGAAATATAGAGGAATTTCCAAGAGGGGAATTTCTTCATGTCTCTTTCACTCATCATTTCTAATACTACTTTCCAGGCATGGGTACATAGAGGCCAGTCACGTGTTGCATATGCTTCAGGGATGAACCAGAGTGCATATACAGCTCCATGCTTCCTTTTGGCAAAGGTCAATTAACATTTTTCTTTGTAGCTTTATTTGTAACTGTTTTCTTGTCATTGTTTTCTTCTGAGTATGTGTCCTAGTCTAACCTGTCACCATAATAGTTTTTTATGGTTCTTTTTAGTCTTTATGATCAGGTTCTTTTTTTATTCTTTGCTCATTTTTTCTCAGCCAATTTCTTGACTTTGAACTTTATGTTAAAGTTGGATTTTGCTCATCTAGGGGTAGGAAGACACTGTCCCAAACTTCAGGCTTTTTTGCACTGCTGCTTTCACAGCTAGTTCTGGGACCGCTTCCAGGGTGGTGTTATCTGGAAAAAGATGTGGTCACTGCTCTCCTGGTCTGCACTGTGGTCTTTACCCAGGAAGGGCACTTACTCTCCTGCAGCAGCAAGAACTTGTGTTCCCATCAGCCCTTGAACTGTGACCAGGTCCCTTGTTCCCTTGCCAATGGAAGCCTTCCCCTCTGCCTCACAACTGTGATCTGGAACTGCATATAGCCAGTGTTGTTGCCAAACAGCTTTCTGGTCCTCTGCCCAGTTCCAGCACAGGGTCCTGTATGCTGCTCTTTTTCTGACCAGCTGTCTAGTCCTCTTATTATGTCTGGTCTGAGAGCTCCTGAAGCTGCTACTGCTGCTGTTATTACTTCCAGGGCCCACCACTGGTGTTGCTGCTGTGTGTGCCAGGCTAGCCCCAATGCTGGTATCATAGACCTCTCCTTTGGACCTCCTAAGTTGTCTTGGGCTGGGAAAATTTCTTACCCCAATGTTTTGTTGGCTCTGCTGTGCCAGAATTCAATTTGATAAATTATCTTTAAGTTTTTTGGAGAGGACTGTTGGAAGAATTCTGTTGCCTCTACTCAGCCATCTTGTCACTGCCTTGATTTCTTGAATTGTGATATCTAGGCTACTTTTTTGGTTGTGGGTTTCAGAAAGTCCAGTGATATTTAAATATCTGAACTCAATCTGTTTTTCAGGTCAGTGGGTTTTTGCAGAAATACCTTATTTTTTAAAATGTTTTTTTCAGTCTTTTAACTTTGTTTTTAACACTTCTTTTTATCTCCTGGGGTCATTAACTTCTTAGGCCTATTCTAATTTTCAGGGAGTTTGTTGCTTGAGCAAGATTTTTGTACCTCTTCTGACAAGATGTTAATTACCTTTTCCAAATCTTTTCCCCCCATGGTTCTCAGTTACTTTCCTATGTTTTGGACTTGTGTTGATGCTGGATTATTATTATTATTTTGTGGCTTTGCTTGTAGATATCCTGGAGCCTTTTTTTCCCCTAGATTGAGTGTCTCTAGCCTCACTAACAGCTCTTTATGGTGGGAATTTTTTTTTATTTGCTCATTCTTCCACCCTACTTCCTGACTATGGACTGTATGTTAGGCCTGAGCTCTTTGTTCTTCTGTGGAAAACACCTAGTCTTAGCTTTGTCCAGTTGAGTCCTTCTGCTGCTTTCTGGGGCATTGAGTGTTATGTTATATCAGAAACGCAATGTCAACTCAGGACGGTGACCTGCAAGGTTTCAGTGGTCCCATAGTGGCGTGATCTGGAGCAAAGTCTGATCATTGCTGTCCTTCCCTGTGCTCTGCAAATTTGTGTTTGGGTCTGTATAACACTTGCTGGCATGCCCCTGATTGGGAATTTGTGTAAAATGCTGCCAGACTGGAAAACTGCAGGTTCAGAGTGGTAGATTTTCAGGCTCCTCTGGTTCTGGGATTCCTGCCCTGGTTATTTCATGGCCAGCTTCAGACTGGGCTAGAAGATGGAACTAAGATACTGCTCTGCTTCTGAGGTCAGAGTCATATAGCTGTTTTTTCTTTCTTTCAAAATACTTTATTTTTTCAATTCCATCTAAATATTTTTAACATTTGTTTTTTTAAAATTTTGAGTTCCAAATTCTTTCCTTACCTCCCTCCCTCCCTCTCCCCCACGTTGAGAAGGCAAGCATTTTGATATAGGTTATACATATTCAGTCTTGCAAAACATATTTCGATATTAGTCACGTTGTGAAAGAAAACACACACACACACACAGGCACATTATATAGGAATGCACTTTTTGAGTTCATAATTTTAAAAAAACCCAGTAGATATCTTTTGTTTATCTGGAGTATGTATCCAAGAACGAGAACTTCCCAAGATTTATCAAAATGATGGTAACTACTCATTTCTGGTCATTTATGTGAGCACAAATGGTACTTCAGTAGGAACTCAAAACACATTGCTAATGATTGGTAATGAACTCTTGGGCAAGAAACCAATGACTGTAGAGACACAGGTTGTTTTTTTCCTCATTGTTGTTCATTGAAGACAAGGGATATAGAAGAGAAAAACTAATATTGGGAAGTGAATACCTTGTTAAAACAGTTGGTTATCTCAGAGTGGGATTAGGATTTCCAGATTATTGATTACAACATAGGATTGACAGATTCCTGGCTAGAGACAGTATATGCCTGACTGATCATACATCTGACATATTAATGTATTTGCCAGGTGTTTTACAAATCAGATCATAAAAAACTTTAAAACAAAAAGATGGGGGAAGGAAAAGCATATTTACATATCCCCAAAGTTACATATTATAGAAAGTAAATGAAAAGAATGAAGAATAGAAGCTGAGATACCCACAAATTGACAAAAGACAAGAACAAAGAGGGAGTCAGTGGTGAAACTCAAGATCTTACTCCTTACTTTCTATATATAAATATTAAAAATTTGAGCAACAAGCAAGAGAAACTAAAGTGAAAGGAAGGGGCAGATTTAACCTCGTAACTATCACTTAGACTTAGTGGGATGAAATTTATGACTATCACTCTCAATGGGTTGAGAAGCTGTTGCAGGCTTCCTCATGGCACTCTCAGGCTCAGACATGCTTTAATGGGCAAAGTCCCAACAGAAACAGAAAAAGTTCAAATAAAGTTCTCTTGGGGGTGTGCCCTTCTCCCCATACTGCTCCAGCCCTTGCTTCCAAGTCCTGAGGGGTGACTGGGCAACAAAGCCAACAGGATAGGGTCTTCAGGGGTCCAAGGCACTTCCCCTCACCCACCATAGGCAACTCCACCCTCCCCCCTGGGTCCCAAACCTTCCCAGGAGGATGCAGTAGAAAAGCACACTCAGTGCTTTGCAGCAAAGTTTTTATCTTGCCCCAGAGCTGAATTTTGAGCTCCTGGGTTCCTCCTCCTCTTGCAGGAGCCAGCCTGAGTTCTGATGCAGACAGCTTTCCATCCCTGCTCTCATCTCACCAAACTTGTCACGCAGGCAGTTCTCTGCTCCTCTGCACTCTCGGAGGTCTCTACTATGGTCTCGGAGGTCTCTTCTTCACTCTCAGAGTTCTCCTCTGTGCTCTCAGAGGCTCTTCTGTGCTCTTGGAGAACTCTTCCCACTCCTGCTCTATGGCTCCACAGAATCATAGCTGCCACAACTGGGAAACAGTTATCCCAGCCCCCATACTTTCCTTTTAGTTTGCAGATCCTGCTGTCTATGCCATTTTGTAACAATAATGTTACTAGCAGCTGCTATGGAGGTGTAAGACCAACAACGCCAGCATACAGGAGGGCCCATAGGACAGGTTCTTTGATCTGCTTTTCTAAGGAAAACAACTTTAAGGGGTTTACAATCTCACTTTAATTAAACATACATATATCATTCACTTAATTTGGGGGGAAAAAGTCAGCCCCCTGAACTTCAGAGAAAACACAAACAGAAATTACAAGCAGAAATTATATAAACAGAGCAAATAACACAAATCAGCAGACAGGGATTTTGTCTGTTCATAGCAATACGTACATAATTACCAGAGAGAGAGAGAAGCGCCAACATCTGGGTTTTCAAAGCTGGGGGTGGGGTGGGGCTCCTTAACAGCTACTCAGAGTCTTGTCTGGCCAAATAATATGAACATTCTTCCAGTGAGTGAGCCCCCAAAGCAGAATGCTAACCTCAGAGTATATATACATACTTTTTCAGGGTCAACCCACAGAGGGCGTCACAACTGTGTGACTCAAACTCATGTGACTTAGGCTTTCTTGTGACTTATGCAGGTCATCAAAGACTTTTGATTAATCAGAGACTCTTGATTCAAACAAAGGCAAGTCTCAATCAAAGGCACTTGATTACATTGCTGCTGAGAAGAACTAGAACTCCAAAAGAAAAAAGAACAAAACAAAAAGTCCCTCTTTGCTTGCCATTGCAACCTCATTCAGAAGAAACTTGATAGATAAAAGAGAGGGTGGGATAACCATGATAGGCAAAAGAGAGGGTAGGGTAGCATTGTATATTTCCTCCCCTGAGGAAATCCAGGAACTAGATAGAGGGAGGAAGTATGATGGAGAGTATTGGGTGAATGTCAAAGGGAGAGAAGCAGAAGTGATTTTGTCATTGGAGTAAACTATAGTCCACTTGAACAGTAAGAGGAAATAGGTGAGGAGTTTGGGAAACTAGTAAGAAGTTTGGCACAGAGATGTCATTTAGTAGTGATGAGACTTTAGTTATCCAAGACATTTGTTGGATATCTTTTTCTCTTACAAAAGGAGAGAAGCTAATAATTCCCTCATTTGCCTAATGATAATTTCATCCTTCCAAAAGTGGAGAAACCAACAAGGGGAAATTGTGTACTATATCTGATTAGCAGGAACTGGTTTCTGGAGGCAGAAATGATGGGAATCCAGTGGGGAAGTGACTTTCCTACTTTCAGGGTTATGATAGAGGAGAAGATATTTGGGCATAGTCTTAACATGTACCCTAAATTTTCAGAAAAGAGATTTCAAATGTTTCAAAGAAAAGATAGCATAAGGAAAAGATGCTTTGGGGAAGTCAACCCAGGAAGAATGGAAGAGGCTCAAGAATGAAATTTTGAAGACACAAAGGAAAATGATTCCTTTGAAGAGAAAAAAATAGAGACTAATGTGTATGCACAGGGAACTCACAAATCAACTTAGATTTTAAAAGAAATTTGTATAAGGTGGAATCAATGGCAGATAAGAATATATGAATAAAAATGGCCCTGTAAAAACAGTGTTAGGAATGCAAAAGCTCAGAATGAGCTAATGAGAGAAATCAAGGGCAACAGCCAGGTTTGTTTTTCAGCTATGTTGACAGAAGAAGGAGGATTCAAGGACAGGTGGGATCTTTGTCTGGGGAAGGGAATGGCACAATAATAACTGACAAGAAGGATGGCAGAGCAGCTCATTTCTTATTTTTCTTCTATTTTCTCTGCCAAGGAAAATGACTTTTATTTTACTGGAAATGACAGAACAAAAAAAGACTAATAGGAAGTCGATACTCAAGATAAATAAGGAAGATTGTAAGTGAACACCTCACTGCTCTTGATGAATGTAGGTCACCTGGCTGAGAGGAATTCTTGAGTCTTGAAAGCACTGGCAGATGTTATTGCTGAGCCACTGGGTGAGAAAACAGGAGAGGTACTGCAGTACTGGAGAAGGGCAGAGATCTTGATTTTCAAAAAAAGGGAAATAGCAGAGACTGTAAACTAAAACCTAGTGAACTTGGCTTTGATTCTTAGGAAAACTGCGAAAAAGATCATTAAAGAAGTAGTTTGTGAACATGTAGAAATGGAAGTAGAAATAATGGAGAGTCAGCCTACTTTCATTTAAGAACAGGTGATTCCAGTCTAATTTTACCTCCCTTTTGACAGATTTCCTACTAGTCTAGTAAATGAAGGAAATCGTATCGATATAGTTTCCTTTGAGTTGAGTATTTCACCCCTCCTCCCCTCTCTACTATGCTTCTGATTTTACAGACTTCAGCACTATATTACATCTTTAGTACTCACACTCTGGAACATTCCTCAGTCCTTGTGGTCTTCTCACTCTGAAATCTTCCTCTGCAATGTCAGCTCCCTTCTTTTGCTGGTCAGTTCCTCCTGAGGTCTCGGTTTTGTGGAGAGATCCAGGCAAGCCAACCTTCATTGTCCTTCTGGCTGTGCTTCTGACTTTCTGGACTTTAATACTGTGCCCTGAGCCAAGCACCTTTATCTTCATCCTTTTTTAGTTAGTTTTGAGGAACTTCATGAGTGCAGGGACTGTTTTTCTTTTAGCTTATATTTCTTTCCCCAGTGATTAGTACAGTGCCTATGCTATTAAATGTTTGTTACATTATCTTGTTTTGAGCAAAGCTTCTGATGAATATCTTACATTATTTTTGTGGAGAAGTTGATGTATCAGTAAGGCAATAATAACAATGTAGATGATAATCGTCAAAATGCCTATGTGGTTCTGTATCACAAAGTATATGAGACTCTCCACATAGAAGGTAGAAGAAGTAAACCATTTATTCAGACACTAGAGAACCAGATCCCACAAGCCATTTATCCAGTCTTTCAGAGCAGTAAAACATTCCATACACAATATCACAACATGGAGCCTCACCATCCCAAAACCTCTCTGACCCCCTGCTGGGGTCTTCCCAAACACAAACTCACAGTACAGCTAAGTCAGCCTGTTCAGTTCTAACTATCACAGTGGGGGGCCATTAGCAGCCGTAACAGCTCTCTCTCTCTCTCAGCATTTCTTGTGACTTAACTTCCTTTTCCTGCCAGGAAGCTTTTCCCACCACATGTGTCTTAGGCTTCCTGTGATGTAAGCAGGTCACATGACCTATTAATAGGTGGGAAAGATCTTCAAATCTAAATTGCTATTACAGATGGAAAAAGAGAATAGATGATAAAACATAAGATGTATTCTTAGCTAGTTATTGAGTGTCAGTAGGTCTGTGCTTGACCCTGCATTGTTTAACATTTTTATCAACAACTTGGAAAAAGGCATAACTGGTATACCTATCAGATTTTCAGATGACACAAAACCGGAAGTAATAGTTAACACACTGAATGACAGGATCCTAAAAGATCTTGACAAGAGGTAGATTATTGGGCTAAGAGGAATAAATTCAACAGAGATACACACAGTCTTGCAATTGGGTAAAAAATATCAACTTCCCAAGTATAGGATGGGGGAGTCATAGTTATACCATCAGTTCTGAAAAAAGATCTTAGGGTTTTAGTGGATGGCAAGTTCAATATGATTCAGTAGTGCAACATGGCAGCCAAAAAGCTAAGCTAATGAGATCTTGGGCTACACTAGGAATGAGATATGGCTTCTGAGAATAGGGAGGTGATAGTTCCACTGTACTTTGCCCGTGTCAGAAGTCACTGGGAGTATTGTATTCAGTTCTGGGCAACATGGTTTAAGAAGGATGTTGATAAACTTGAGAGTATCTGGAATGGTCAGTTAGGTTGGTAAAAGGGCTTTTAGTTCATGATATATGGTGATCAGCTGAAAGAACTGGGAATATTAAGCCTGGAAAAAATAAGATTCAGAGAGAACATGGTAAGTTTTTTTCAAGTATTTTAAGGTTGTCACATGGAGGAGGGCTTTAGAACTATTTTGTTTGCCCCCTCAGGGCTATATGTTTTGTACATGTAGGTCTTTTTCCTTTTCCTTTGGTCTCTTTGGGATAAAGGCCCAGTAGTGGTAGTGCTGGGTCAAAGATATCTGTAGTTTTATGGCCCTTTGGGCATAGTTCCAAATTTTTCTCCAGAATGGTTGAGCCAGATCATAACTCCACCGACAGTGCATTAATGTCCTAATTTTTCCACACCCTCTCCAACATCTATCCTTTTCTTGTTCTGTCATATTAGATAATCTCATAGATATGAGGTAGTACCTCAGAGTTACATTAATTTGCATTTCTCTATTAGTGCTTTAGAGCATCTTTTTCATAAGACTGATACCTTTGATTTCTTCTGAAAACTGCCTGTTCATATCCTTTGACCACTTATCAATTGGAGAATGGCTCTTATTTTTTTTATAAATTTGACTCAGTTCCCTATATATTTGAGAAATGAAATCTTTATCAGATAAACTTGCTATAAAAAATTTCCCCCATTTTCTTGTTTTCTTTCTAATTTTGGCTATATTGGTTTTGTTTGTGCAAAAACCTTTTAATTTCATATAATCAAAATTATCCATTTTACTTTCCATATTCCTTTCTATCTCTTGTTTGGTTGTAAACTCTTCCCTTTTCCATTTGATTGGTATGTCATTAAAAGTGTAAATTAATTTTGGTGGTGTGGCGATTTAAATTTTTTTCTTTTTGTTATGGCCTAGTCATGAACACTGAATTTCTTCAGCTTATATATGTTGTCTTTATTTCTTTAAAGAGCACTTTGTCATTGAATCTGTATAAGTTTTTGTGTGTATGTGTGTATGTTTGTGGTGATGCTTCATTTATTTATCTACCTATCTATTTATTTATTTATTTTTGATGGAGGAAGGCAAGGCAATTGGGGTTAAGTAAGTTGCCCAAGGTCACACAGCTTGTAAGTGTGTCAAGTGTCTGAGGCCAAATTTGACCTCAGGTCCTCCTGACTCCAAGTCTGGGGCTCTACTCACTGTACCACCTAGCTTCCCCAATGTATTATATTTTAAAGAGATTTTCAGCAATAAGCGTTGAAACAGGATTCTCTGATTAATACTCAGATTATCAGAAAATTCAATTACATGAGATGCTTGTTTCTTGAGCATTCTGTATAACCACTGTTTGGCTATGTAACTTTGAAATTAAATATGGATTAGTTTGATGCAATGCAGATGACTTTCTGCTTTGTAACTTTTAGGAGTGGGGAGAGTGGAAGTACATTTTCATGCCTTTGGGATTATCAATCATCCATCTCTTTAGTGTGGTGTTATATAACTCATACATCTCCTTTTTTTCACTCACAGAAGCACAACACAAGTTTATTAGGCTTTTATCACCTTTTACCTGGACTATTGCAGTAGCCTGCTACCTAATTTCCCTGCCTTATGAGCTCTTTTGCTACGCTAATCCCCTTTCCACTGAAAGCTGCCAAGGTGATTTTTCTGAAGTTTAAGTCTGACCATGTAACTCTCTCCTTTCTGCCTCCCCTCTCCTCTGCCACTTCCCCCAGTCCCACCTCTTCATTATGCTACCTTGGTTTCCTTCAGGATTAATAACAGCACCAGCCTCAATCATATAGCACTTTAAAGTTTTGCAAAGCACTTTACAAAAATTATTTTATTTGATCCTCACAACAACTCTGGGAGGTAGGTACCATTATCCCCATTTTACAAATGAGGAAACTGAGGCAGACGGTATTTAAAAAAAGTTTAAAAAAATCCCAAGCTAATGAAATTATGTAGCTTATTTTATGAAAAGTATGGGGAAGGGGCATGACTTTTTTGTTAAAAAAATAAAAGGATTTGCAGCTACATTCAGGTACAACCTCTCACTTCCAACACTTAACTTTAATTATCTTGTGCTCCTATGCCCTTCTGTCTAGGAGGAAAGCATCCAATAAGTGCCTGGTGTATACTTCTTCTTCCAGAGGGGTATTTGTATTGTAAAAGAGGAAAACAGAATGTGTAACCCAAAGGAATAGTTGTCAAAGTGTTACGTTGTGGACACTAAAGCAACTGATTTGAAATATTTTGGGTAGGAAGACCTTACTGGGGCCCTTAAAACTCCTGTTCATGCCAGCAATCACAATCTCCTCCTGAGTTGTAAGGTTAACCCTATATTTAGTTATAGCAGTACTTGAACATGCGAAATCTGCAGATAATCTCTGATCATTTGTTTTCATCATTTAAATTTTTCCCTAGAGCTTTTCTCACAGCTTCTAACAGTTGGCATTTGAATTTAACTTCTTTCTGTTTTTTCCTGAACATCTTGTTGGGAATGTGACTTTACAGTAACATAGCAAGAGGCAGAACCTAGTAAGGAAGAGGACAGTAATGAAGAGCCTACTTGGAGGGTCCATACATAGTGTAGCTAGCCTGAATAATTGAAGTATGATTATGTATGTATGTAAATTGCTTTGTGTATTGTGTAACTGAAGTATGATTCTTCACTATAGTTGTTTATTTATTTGTTTGTTTTTTACTACCATTAAGCATTATTCAGTTCTTCTAGAATCTTAGGGTTTCTTTCTTCACAGTCAAAAGATTGCACTTGTTGGTTTGTAAGAAATGAGAACTTTCATAATCAAACAATTTCTGCACTTGAGAAAGCTAAGCTACAGTAAGTAATTCTGTTGGTTCGTAATAAAGTTACTGCAGACCCAAAATAGTCCTCATAGTAACTGTGGGAAAGAGATTTTTTTTTTCTTGAAAACATCTGCATTAATCTCTTGCTTTTATTTCTTCTCATCTCCCTTTAGGTTGTGAAGTGGTCAGACTGTTGCTTGCCATTAGCCTGCAGACCTGGAGAGCCTTATAAGCTATTTGCTGAAGCAAGTATAGATAATTTCAGTGAGTTGGGCATTGCATTCATGGAAAACCGGCTCCAAATGGATAATGGAATGGTACCACAAAAGATTGTCTGTAAGTATCTTCATTAATGGATTCATGATAGTAATCTGCAATAAGTTTTTATTTTAGCCAAAAGGACTATTTTTCCCTTTAGTTACTAAGATTAAGACCAGTGAGTATTTTCAGTCTTAATTCAAAATATTGTAAACATTGAAAAAACCCAAAACATTTAACAGTGGTATATGATGCTTTTATCTTATAGTATTTTAATGCTCTGTCTTTCACCTCTTGACGCTCAGAATCCCTAGCTCCAATTACGATTTAGCTCAAGTGCCACTTTCTGCAGGAAGCCTTACCTTCTAATTCTGTCTTCTACTCTGTATTAATCTTGTATGTATTTGTTCATGTATTTGTTTTCTCGCTGTTAGAATGTAAGCTTCTCGAGGGTAGCAACTGTTTTTGCTTTTTCTTTCTATCCCCAGTGTGCCTAGCCTATAGAAATTGCTTAATAAAGCTTGTGGATTGATTCATTTATTATGTTTAATTGAAAAGTTTATAGAATACCCTTAAAAAGGACTTCCTATTGTTGTCTTTTCTAGGGTGCTGTCTTTAAACTCAGAAGCCATGTTATTTTTGCTGTCTCAGAATACCTTTCATTTAAAACCATTTCTTAGCCATTTTTGTGCTTCTTATTAATCCATATGTTTGATTGAAGTTATAGTAGTCGTTGGCATCTCTAAGCTTGGTGACTTGGATTTTAGTTTTTTGAAATTTTCTTTCAATATTGCTTTTAAAGTGCATCTGGAAATTTTTTTTTTAATCCAGAAATCTTTATTAAATTTATGTAGTGTGAAAATGTTTCCTCCTTAATTTAGAAGAGTCTGTAGTCCTAGTGAATTTTATATTTGTGAACAAGTATCTGTCATGTGATAGTCTTTGAACTTGTATAAATTGCTTTGTTTCTTGTTTTGGAGTGTATAAATTTTAAATTCAAGGTGCCCAGCAAATATTAAAATGATCGATTTCTACAACTTACAGGATAATAGGTCTGTAGCTGGAAGGGATTTCAGAGGCTCTCTGGTCCACCTCTCCCCAGTAATAAAAACAAATGATCAGACATACAAAATGTCTAAACTTTTACCTAAAATCTTTGGCATTTGTTAAATTAGAATCAAATGAACTAAAAGCAGGGATGGGAGACCTGTGTCCTTGGGACCACACATGGCCTTCTAGGTCCTTGGGTGTGGCCTTTTGACTCAGTCCAAGTTTTACAGAACAAATCCTTTTATTAAGGGAGTTTGTTCTGTGAAGTTTAGATTCAGTCAAAGGGCTGCACTTCAGGACCTAGAGGGTCACATGTGGCCTTGAGACTACAGGTTGCCCTTCCCTGAAGTAAAAGCCATCAGACAGATGAAAACAATGCTTTTGTTCTGTGTTTTCTTCCAGGTTGCTAGCCTTTCATTTTGGTCTTCTGTCTCTTTTTTCTTCTATTCTATCTTTTTTTTCTCTTTGACTTGTACTTATAATCAATGTTTATAGTTATGGTTCTGCTAATTTAGTTTTGAATCACCTTGTATAGGTTTTTGGGGTATTTTCATCTTCAGATTTGTGTGATTTATATAAGAACAAGCCATGTGGAAATTTCCCATTTAATCTGTGTGGGAAATTCCTTGGTTTTATTATGTGGCTGAAGGGGGGATATGAGTAAATGAAGAAGTGGAATGCCTACCTTGGGTTGTATTGCTTTAGCATGAAAAATGTGATTTGAGTGTAAAGTCTGAGTAGCCTAAAATGCTGAAACTACAAATTATAGATATTAATTGTCTTTTCTCCTCACTTTAAATAGTTTAAAACTTAGATCAAATTCATTGAATGTTGATGCTACTAACTTTATAAAGCCTACACTTGTTCTTCCTTTGAACAAAGGTTGCATGCAACGTTGGTTGCAATATCTTTTGTGTTGTTTTATTTAACTTTTTGAAGATAGTATTATGTGGGGGATTCACTCTGGAAGACACTGGTGATTTATAAGATGTGCTGAAAAGAATTTGGTCTGTAAAAATAAAAACAGTTCTTTTCTCCTCATGCCCTAGCTGTGCATCTTCAGGACTCAATGCTGAAAGAGCTACAGCAGTTGACATCATCCAAGATCACAGAAGTGGAAGAATTAACTTCAGCCTTATCTTTTAAGATCAAACCTGAATGGGAAGAGACGAAGAGTTTAGAAAGGGATGACCAAAAGGTTCAAGATGAGGAGCGTAATCAGAAGAAAGGAGGCGCTTCTCAGGAGGAACCCATTGATGCATCAGAAAAAGAAGCTGACTTTGATGAGCACCATCACTTACATCTTTCTAGCTGCCATGAATGTTTGGAACTAGAAAGCAGCACCATCGAATCAGTCAGATTTGCCTCTGCAGAAGACATTCCCGATCTTCCTGATGATTTCAGTAGCAGCCTAGAGGACAGTGTTAACACAGCCTGCCATATTGGACAAGGGAGAAGAGTCAATGTTTCTGGGAAGCCACCAAATATTTTACTCTTTGTGGGTTCTGACTCCCAGGAAGCACATCAAAGATTCCAGGAGCTCTGTTCTGTTCTGACTGACTGTGTTGACACTGATAGTTACATCATCTACCACCTGAAGGAGAAGAATGTGCTCAGTGATCCATGGCTGCATAACTCTTTATTATTGATCATTGCCACAGAGGAGCCTATTTCGGAAGCAGCTTGCCAGCAGTTCATGGTGTACCTATCCCAGGGTGGGAAGGTTTTGGGGCTGTCTTCCTCCTTCACATTTGGTGGGGTACAGCTGAGAAGCAAAGAGGAACTGAAGAAGACCATTCAGACATTGGTTTTTTCCAAGGCTGATGACAATGAAATGAAACTGAATGTTCTGACCAGTGGCAGCATTTATGAAGAAGGAACTGGGGAGCTTCTCAGTGCTGGAAAGCTCAAGGGTTACTTAGAAAATACAGAGAAAGACAGGATGATTGTTCATTTGCCGTTTGGAACAAATGGAGGAGAAGCTATTCTTTGTCAGGTATTAAGGACAGAGCTTGTGAGAAATTTAACTTTTTCTAGGGTTTTTGCCTTCAAAAGGTGGAGAAAGTTTGCATTTTGAGCATCACCTTGACTTAATTGAAACCAAGGGTTTTTCTTGGCTCATGTTGAGCATTAGGTTTCCTTTAGACTTCTTTTTGTATTGTGAATACATCTTGAATAACCCAAATACTTTCAGTGGGGGAGGTATTTGAAAGAACTTTCTGATTAATTGAGGGTTAATTAGAAAACCCTTTTTTTTTTCAAACTTGATTGTGGAAAACATTTCTAAAATATATCAGCCTAGGAATTAGGAAGAAGACCATAGAGAACACGATTGATCTTTTCTTTGGTTTAACATTTTGCAATGCCTCAGACATCATTCTAAATGTAAGTTATTATCATCATCTTAAGGTGCTGGAAATTGGACTGACGGTATTTTTTTTTTTTTTGGAGGGGAGAAGCGAGGCAGATGGGGGTAAGTGACTTGCCCAAGGTCACACAGTAAGTGTCAAATGTCTGAGACAGAATTTGAACTCAGGTCCTCCTGACTCCAGGGCCAGTGCTTTATTCACTATGCCACCTAGCTGCCCCTTGACTACACTTGTAAAAAAAATTCTTATTTTTCAATTTTTGTTCTTTCAGTTTTACTTTATTTTCAGTTCTGAATTCTCTTGCTCTTACTTTGCCCTTCTCCACTCACTGAGGAGGCAAGAAAAACAAAGCCTATTATAAATATGTACAATCAAGCAAAACAAATTCCCAAATTAGCTATGTCCAAAATAAAAGAAAAGAAATGAAAATATGTTTCAAACTACACTCTGCATCCATCATTTCTCTAAACGGAAGTGTTTCATAATGAATCTTTTGGAACTGTGGTTGATGATTGTGTTGGTCAGGGTTCCTATGTCTTTCAGAGTTGTTTAATTTTATAAAATTGTTATCGTATAAATTGTTCTTCTGATTCTGCTCACTTCAGTCTGCCTCAAATCATAAAAGTCTTGTCAGCTTTCTCTGAAACTATCCCTGTCACCATTTCTTATGGCACAAGGGTATGTCATCACATTCATATATCATAACTTATTCAGCAATCAATGGCTGCCTCTTCATTTTCCAGTTCTTTGCCACCATGGGAAGAGCTACTACAGATATTTTTGTATGTCTGGATCCTTTTCTTTGACCTTTTTAGAGTATAGACCTAGTAGCAGTATCACTGGGTCAAAGGATATGCACAGTTTAATAGCTGCTGAATATGTATTGATGTCAGAACACATTTTGGCAGCTGTGGACTTTATTAATCATGTATAACCCATGATCTTAGATTTTTAAAAAAATTTATGATTTGTTCATCTCAGTTGAGAGTTGGTGGAAAGAGAGACATTTGAAAGTGTCCCTCCTTTCCTATAGCTGGAGTTCTTAGACTCTTTTTTCACAGACCCCTTTGGCAGTTTGTTAAAGTCTCTGGACTCTTTCTTAGAATAATATTTTTAAATGCATAAAATAAAATACATGAGATTACAAAGGGAGTCAGTTTTATTGAAATAGTTATAAAAAGAAACCCCCAAGTTTACAGACCCCAGTTTAAGGAGTCTTGTACTAAGGTTTCGATGAACTCCTTTTGGATCTAATTTTTTTTTTTAAGTTTCTTTTTTTTTATTTTTATTTTTTGTTTTTTTTATTTTTTT
>CM053622.1:509148700-509211101 GCA_028646595.1 Phalanger gymnotis
CCCACTAACCTTCTGTGTAGTCTTTGCTGTTTGTGGGTTGTGTGGTGTGGTACATGCCACAGCTCAGTAATTCAGCATGCTAGGGCACTCTCGGTTCCACTCCTGGTCTCGTCGGTCCGCGGTCTGCCGCGCCACACCGTGCTGCGCCGCGCGCTGGGCTCTGCTTGGCTCCGCTCAGCTCCACTCCCCTCAGCTGGGGGCTGGGAGTTCCGTTTGAGACAGACCTTACCCCGAGACCAACCAGGCTGTCCTGGGCTGGAGCCCTGCTTCCCTCTGCCACTTTGTGGGTTCTGCAGTTCTAGAATTGGTTCAGAGCCATTTTTTTATAGGTTTTTGGAGGGACTTGGTGGGGAGCTCACGGCAATTACTGCTTTCCAGTCGCCATCTTGGCTTCACCCCCTGGATCTAATTTTTTGAAGCTATTCTTTCCCTTTTTCAGTTTTTTTTTTGTTAAAAAGATGTCATATCTCTATGTTAATTTAGCATCTGATCCATTTGAGAACTTATATAGGGGTTCTTAACTTTTTATGTGTCATGGACCATTTTGGTAGTCTGGTGTAGTTTTGGCCCCCCTTCTCAGAATAATTAAAAAAAATTCATGGGTGAGGGAAATGCTGAGTTTCAGTTAGAAGTTAGTGAAAAATAAAGATGTAATTAAAAAAAAAAAGATTCAAATTCACAGATCCCCTGAAATCTATAGACACCTTTGTTCTCCTGAAAAAGAGGATATTAGTTTCTTTGTTTTTCTAGAACTTTCATTTTCTCTTAAACATTTAAAGCAACATAAAAAGATTTTAAAACCAAAATACTCTCGTAGGTGAGGAAAGATCTAGAATAATAAGCATTTTTCAAATTCTGCTACAAGTTGCCTACATTAATTTTTAAATGTTTTTATTGATATTTTATGCTGTTTACATCACCATGGTTATTTGAAGTATCATTCTGTTCCCTTCCCAGAAAGCCTTACCATATGACATATTTTTTAGGGAACAAAAAAAAAAAATCAGTATAACAGACCGATACATTGAAAAAGTCTGAAAGGATGTACGATGTGTAACAATCTATGGAGCCTCCACCTCCAAGAAGGAGTAGGTTGAGGCGTCTTCTTGTCCTTCTTCATTTGAGTCTTGCCTGATTTTTATAATTTTTTACATTTACTTTTGATGTTTTGGCGTATCATTGTTCTTCCCATTTACGTTGTTGTAATTATCATATATTTTGTAGCCTGGGAGTTGGAGGAGGAGTGCTGAGTGATTCAGAGTCTGTGGGCATCAGTTTATTACTGTTGTTGTTTTTTGCCTTCCTTTGTATTCTTGTGTACTAAAACATGGAGACAGCTGAAGTTGCTTTAGCTTTGGTTCATAATTTTTGTTTTGTAGAGGTTTGAGAGGTCACGGGAATCAGAAAGTATTTGTCTAATCCTCCACCTTGTCACTCATGCAATTCCGAAGTCTCTTGTGAATTAATTTTTAAAAGCCTAATGAAGAATTATAGAGTCATAGATTTAGAGCTGTGAGGGACCTCAGAGGCCATTTATTCCAAATTGTTTCTTTTTCTCTCTGCAAATACATTATCCCAGAAGGGACTTCCTTTTCAGGAAACTGCTGGCCATTCTCAGCTTCCTATATTTTAGCTTTGTATAGCAAATTTTAAATCCTTCCACCCACCTCCTAACTTCTCCCTTACTGTCAGTGTCGACATCATCCTCCCAATAGCTCAGGCTCACAACCTGGGTGTCATCCTCCACTCCTTAGTATCCCTCACTCTCTGTATCCAGTCTGTTGTCAGGGACTGGCGATTTCACCTTTGCAGCATCTCTTGAATACACCCCCTTCTCTCCTCTGACATTGCCACCATTGTAATACAGACTCTTGTCATCCCATGCCTAAATTATTGCAAAAGCTTGCTAGTGATAACCCTGCTGCAGATCTTTGCCCACTCCAATCCATCCTCCACCAAAGTGCTTTTCTTAAATCCAACCACGTCACTTCTCTACCCCATGAACTCCAGTGGCTCCCTTTTGCCTTTAGGATCAGAATCTTCTGTTTGGTAATTCAGAACTTTTCATAGCCTCCTCTTGCCTTTCCAATTTTCTTATACCTTACTCCTTACAACATACTCTGATCCAGTGACGCTGGCCTCCTTGTCCTTCCATGACATTTTCTGGACATTTTCTCTCTATCCCTCATGCCTGGAATGTTCTCCCTCCTTAATTCCACCCACCAGCTTCCCTGGCTTTTTTTTTAAGTTCCACCTAAAATCCCGTTTTGTACTGGAAGCCTTTCTCAATCTCTCTTAATTCTAGTGCCATCCCTCTGTTAATTATTTTCCTGTTCATTGTGTAGATAACTTGTTTGTTTATATCTATTTCTTGTTCCATACTTTAGATTGTGAGCTCTCTGAGGTCAGGAACTGTCTTTTACCTCTTTGTATGTCTCTTTGTATGACTCTTAGCACAGTCCCTGACACATGGTAGGTATTTGACAGATTTTTAATTGACTGACAGACTTTACCACCACTGTGTGAATACTTGTTCTTGAAAATTAATTAGACACTTCTGCTCTCCACTTCTCTACATTACGTAGTAAAATCTGTTAGTGCTACCCATTAAATTATACCATAGTTATCATAATATAACTTGATACTTGCAGTTCATTGTCATAGAGAAAAAAGCCATAGAGTAGACCCTCAAAAAATGAGGTAAAAATAATTAGGAATTTGTCTTTGATTTTAGATGTGACAGACTTGACATTTTCTCCTCAGGACTACATAAATGGAGCAATATTAGTGACATCAACCAGTCATTAATTCAGGCCAGTTAGTTTTCCCTGCTTAGTTTCATAGTCTTCACCTCTTGTAATATAATCTTTTTTTTTTTAAACAAAATCTTTAACTTCATCAGTGTAGGGTAGTCCTGGTAAGGAAATACTTCTCCCAGTGCTGATGTGAACCCTCTCTGCAGCTCACCTTCAAGAGCTGGCCAGGATACTGAGGTAAAATGACAGCTTCACAGTCCTGCATTGGTCAGAGGCGGGGCTGGAACCAGGCCTTCCTGACTTTAAGGCTGATTTTTTGTCCACTGTTATATTACCTCTCTGTAATATAAATAGAATAGTCATATTATTCAGTACCATAAGAGAAAGGTGGTTTTTTTTTAAGGACAAAAGAAAATGTGATCCTGTGAGTAGTCAAGTAAACTTCACATTTGGTACCATTTCCAGTAATTAGAAAAAAAGAAAAAAAACCCACAATTTTCTCATTCTTACTACTGAAAAAAGCTAGAAGAAAGGATAGACTCCAAATTCATACTAATATTTGAATAGCAAAGCGATTAAAACTTGTTAGAATCTTGCTCAGTAAAGTTCCCTTTTTTAATTGAGCGAAAGATAGTGTTATTCCTGGCCGAAATTGAGGTCAGAGTTGTTTGTTTTTATAATGCTCTTTGATTGATAATTGGAATGAAAGTCACAAGAAACCGAGAGATACAAGGCTGGCTTTTGCTGACACCTTCTCTTTGGGGAGGGGAGATGTTTCTTAAGTGTCTTTACCTGTTATTGCTGTTATGCCATTTATTTGATATTAAATGCATAGTAGATGGATTATTCTCATAGAGAAAACATCACATTTGGAGTTGGAAGACCTGGATTCAAATTCTGGATGTAACACATACTACCTGTGTGATGATGGGCAAGTAGCTTAGTCTTTCTGGGCCACAGTTCCCTCATCTATAAAACAGAAGGTTAGATTAGATGACCTCTAAGGCATCTTACAGTTGTAATATGTGACCCTGTAGAAACAAATTGTATAGTCTTGAAACTCTATTACTGATCCCAATTAAGTCAATTTAGATTGTCTTAGCTGTTTAGTTAAATATATTCTCTTTCCTCATGAAGCCCACTTACATATATATTGAAGCTGTAGATGAAATATGTATACCTAGATCATTAATATTGATTCCTGACATGTTAAAGATGTTATATTATAAACATTTTTCCTTTCCCAAACTTTCTTTCTTATTAAATTTTTTTCAATCAACAAGTCTTTTTTTCACCCTTTCCCTACTCCTTTAAAAGAAAAACAAAATCTTTGTAAAAAATATAACTAATAAAACAAAACTTTAGTTTCTATACTGGCCACCTCCCTGAAATATATGTCTCAGTTGTCACCTGAGTTCAGCACCTCTTTGCCTCTAGATAGATACCATATTTAGTCATGCATCCCTCTGAAATAATTTATTTGAAAAAATTAACTATCGATAAATATAAATAGATATACAAGCATACAGTTTTATATATGATTTTATTCATTAATATATACAACAGATGTTTTTAAACTAAGACCAAACAAATTTAATGGGTAACACAAAGGGAAATCAATTTCTTGGATGTCTTCTTACCTGCCTGTCTATAATGGCTCTATTACCTTTCATTTTTTTTTTTTTGCAGGGGGGAAGGCAGGGCAATTGGGGTTAAGCGACTTGCCGAAGGTCACACAGCAAGTAAATGTGTCAAGTGTCTGAGGTCAGATTTGAACTCAGGTCCTCCTGACTCCAGGGCTGGTGCTCTACTCATTGTGCCATCTAGCAGCTCCTTTCTTTTCTTTTTTATGTAGTTGTAGTTTTTGTATTCACTCTTCTTGTTCAGCTAAACTTTAGATTGTTTCCAATGTTTTTGTTATTTCAAGTAGAGCAGCTATGAGTATTTTTGTACAGATTGCCCCTTTTCCTTTTTAAATTTTAGCAATGGAATTGTTGGGTTAAAGGGTGTGATCAGTTTTTTGACTCTCATTAGGTATCTTTCTGACATCTTTCACATATAAAATTATTTAAATATTTCTTTGCATATGGTTTTTGAATACTCTCTATAGTCTCTGAATGTAGTAGGGACCTCAGTGGCTATCTTGTCCAATACATACACAAAAGGAATTCCTACTATAATATATCCAACGATGATTGTCAGCCTCTGCTTATAGACTTCCACGGTGGAACCTACCACCTCTCAAGGCAGGCCATTCCACTTTTGACATCTAATTGTCAGTAAGTTTTTCATAACATCCATCTGAAATTCTTTGCATCTTTCACTTATTGTTCTTGATTTGGCCATCTGAGACCAAACATAACAAGTCCATTCTCTCCTTCATGTGTCAGTCTAAACTTGAAGACAGCTAAACATGCCCACTTCCTTCAACTCATCTCAAGTCAATTAAGTGCCTTCTGTGTTCTGGACACTGTGCTAAGCAGTGAGGAGACAAAGAGAGTCCTTCCTCTCAAGGAGCACACAGTCTAATGAGGGAGACAGCAGCTGTAAAAATAAGATATAAATGGGTTAAATAATCTCAGAGGAAAGGCACTAAGATTATGGAGGAACAGGAAAGACCCTTATATGTCATGGGCTCAAAGCTCTTCACCATCCTGGTTGCCCTGCTCTGGACAAATTCTTAAGCTTATCAATATCCTTCTTAAACTCTGGTGCTCAGATGAACACAGTACTCCATATTGAAGTCTGACAAGGGCACAGTACAGTGAGACTGTCGCCTCCCTATTCCTGGAAGCTGTATCCCCCTGTCATCCCCCTGTCTCCAGGATTGTATTAACTTTTTTGCCTGCTCCATCAAACTGCTGATTTATCATACACTTAAACCCTCAGATTTTTTTTCAGAATAGCTGCTGTCTCTATTCATCCCTCATCTTTGTTCCTGTGAAGTTGATTTTTTTATATCCAAGTGTAAGACTTTATATTTATCTCTATTTTATTTCTTCTTATTAGACTCATTTCAGTGTTGTAGCTTGTCAGAATCCTTTTGGATCCTGATTCTGTCTTCCATTATGTTAGCCATTCCTCTCAGCTTTGTGTCATCTGTGGATTTAGAGAGCAAACTACAGTTATGCCTTTATCCAAGTCACCGATAACAATGTTAAACCACTTGCTTTTAAAATTATGCTCTCCCCTATCTTTTTTCTATTTTATGCAGAAATAATTCACACATCCTATCCCCTGTTCCCCCAAGTTTTATTCCAAAACCTCACTGAGGTATAGAGGTTGTCCAGTGCCGAGAGGACACAAGCTCTGGAACTTCATAGACTTAGAATTGGAGGAGACCTTAGAGTTCCTACCAGGGGTGGGGAACCTGCAGCCCCAAGGCCATATGTGGCCCTCTGGGTCCTCAAGTGTGGCTGTTTGTTGCCATACTTAAAGTTGGTTTATAAATGCTAGCTGTCATATCATCATCATCATCATCATCATCATCATCATCATCATCATTGTCATCGTCGTTATCACAAGACACTTGAGTCCAGGGGTGATGTATTTCACTTTGTTTTTTGGTAGTTTCTTGCAATTGTCTGGGAAGAGCTTTATAACAGCCTTATAAACTCCTCAAGTATGACTTATTCTAGGAAAACGTAATTGTAAAACATGTTCTTCTTGGTTCTCCTTCCTAAGCAAGTGTCCTTGAGCTCTCTGTACCACTATCTCATTCCCTTTCTCTCCCCCTAATTACCAATGCTATCCCACTCCCCCAACTCTGAGCAAAACCTATTATGTGGACAGAAATAAGTTATGATAGGCTAATTCACAGTAAGGCATATGTATCTGGTAAGACTTAATGTGTTATCTTCCCAGAGGGATTTGCATTTTAACAGGGCAACAGAGTCATAAGATAAAGAAATGGTCTGCTTGTGAAGTATCTGTTATCTGCCAAGGGGGCAGTATATTTGGGAGGGCACAAAATGGCCTTTTTAGTACCCTCGAAATAATGCCATGCCTATGTATTAGGGCAGCCCTTTGAGCAGTTCTATATGCTAGTTAAGTGTATACAAATACTACTTTGTACTTACCATTTTTTATTTGAGGGAGAGTATGGTGGTGTTTATGGCAGTATGACTTACTATCTTCCAGGCGTAGGTAAGTTATTTAATCTTGATTTCCATCTTAGGGAGTAAGAAACTTTATGGCTTTTAGTATACTTGCTGACATATGTAGAGAGATGATTTTCTTAGTCCTCAAAAGTTCAGAATCTTCATTGTGGCAATGTTACAAAAAACCTTTCAGGCATTTTTCTAGCCTGGAAGAAGATTGTCTGTTGTTTTAGTAAGGTTTTTTGAGTTTTTTTTTTAATTGAGCCATCATTGAAGTAACATATAAAGTTAATTATCTCAGGCTCTAAATTTTGGCATTATTCATCATTAGATGAATATTTGTTAAATTTTTTCTTTTGTCTAATGAGTCTTTATCCAAAGCATCCTAATTCTCTATTCTTTTCTTTAGGTGCACTTGGAAATGTCTCCCACCACTTTAATACAAACTCAAGATTCCTTTGATTTGTTGAAATCAAGCAATTTCAAGAGACATGAAGTCCTCAAAGAGATCTTGACTGTCCTTGGCTTAAGTTGTGAATTAAAGAAAATCCCTCCTCTGACACCTCTTTACTTGTTCACAACTGAAGAGGTGAGTGCGTTTAGAAAACCTCATCTTGTGATAAGTGAACTTAATCTAGTAAATTCTAAGGGAAGTTGATGCTTTTTTTTCATCTTTATCAGCTTTAAATGGTTATTTTTTTCACTTTATTAGCTTTAAATGGCATATATACACACATACACATATATGTACGTATATGTGTATGTGTATTTATATATTTAATTGTTCCATTCTATATGAAACATTTCACTTGGATTTCATCTTTAAAGTGATATTTTATACATGTAACACAAATATGTATATGTACCATGACACCTATGTATATACACACACGCAAACAGAACACACATGTAAATGTATGCATGTGTATATATGTTTATGTGTATATACGCATACATACGTACATACATAGATATGTACGTACATACATTTTATGAGAAGGGATTTTATTTCATCTCTGAATGTAGTTTCTTTTACTTGATTTGTGGAAAATCTAACGTGTCAAAAATGTGATTCTCAAGATTTTAAGGAAACTCTTGGGGCACCTCTTTTGACTAAACACATGTTAACTTGGGAAAACAATTTATTGCTTTTGTAATTTTTACTTTATTTTGGTCTTGCCTCTAAATCTCCGCAAGAAACCAGAGCATTTGATAATTTCATTCTTCTGAAGTCTGCCACCTAGTGGCACATGAAACTGAGATGTTCAGTTCTCATTCCACGTGGGATGATTGAAGGAAATTCCCAGATAGTTGAGCATTTTACCAGGAATCTGTCTGTTCTTCCTCTCTCTCTACTCTCCTCCTGCCTCCTCAGCTTTTTTTCTTTTTCTTTTTTTTTGCAAGATAACAGAATGAAATTTTTTGTTTCTTTGAATGTCATTGAATGCCAAAAGCTTTGGTTGAGTCTGTGATACTTTGGTAACAATAAACTTAGGACTTACGTTTTGTTTGGCTAGAGAACTCTTCTAACCCATGTTCGGTGATGCCTTGATTGTGTCCTTTGTACTCACCTGCCTTGGCAAAGTAATGTATCTAGTTATTTTAAGAGAGGATTTGAAAATGTAGATAATGCTTAGTAAATGTTTGTGGATTTGTAGTTGTTTGATATGGGCAGCTAAATGGTGCAGTGGATAGAGTGCTGGACCTGGAGTCAGGAGGACCTGAGTTCAAATATGGCCTTCAGACAATAGTTGTGTGACCCTTGGCAAGTCACTTAACTCTGTTTGCCTCAGTTTCCTCATCTGTAAAATGAGTTAGAGAAGGACATGGCAAATGACTCCAGTATCTTTGCCAAGAAAACCCCAAATGAGGTCACAAAGCATGGGACACGAATGAAATGACTGAATGACAAGTCATTTGATCTGAATACCTTGTCCATTTTGTCTGTGAAAAGACTGGTCATCGAGTTAAGAAGATTTGAGTTAAAGTCCTGCTGCTGACAGACAACTTAGCTTCTTATTGCCCCAGACAACTCTATACATCCATGCTGTTACCAAGGTTCATTATTTTCTGCTTTCATAACATTTCTTCTATGCTTCTTTTTCTCTCTTCCTGTTGCAGGCCCCTGTTACCTTATGTCTGAACTGTTGCAGTAACTTTTTGGTTATTCTTCCTGCCTCAAGTCTCTCCCCTCTCCACCTCATCCTCTACTTTGCTACCAAAGCGATCTGCCTAAAGTGAAGGTTTGACTAATGTCATCCCTTTGCTCAGTAAACTACGGTGGCTACCAATTACCTCTAGGATCAAATATAAACATTCTCCATTTGGCGTTTAAAGCCCCTTGCAGTGTGGTCTCTTGCTATCTTTCTAGTCATCTTTCACTTGATTCTTTTTCATACATTTTATGCTTCAGCAAAACCTATGTTCTTGCTACACAACACTGAATCTCCAGACTTTGTGTCTTTTCTTTGGCTGTTGTTCTTCGATGACTGAAATACTCTCCCTCCTCACATTTGGCTTCCTTCGAGACTCAGATCAAATCTCACGTTCTCAGGCCTTTCAGTCTCTCTCACTCCTGGTATCTTCCCTCTGAGATTATTTTTCATCTACTTTATTATATATGTCCTGTATGTACGTAGCTTTTTGCATATTGTCTTCTTCATTAGAATGTGAGCTCCTTGAGGGCAGGGACTGTATTTTTGCTTTTATTGTTATCCTCAGTATTTTACACAATTCCTGATACATAGTAACTGCTTACTAAATACTTGCTGACTGACTAAATGAATGACGGCTCTTAAGACTAAGGTACACAAGAATTGCTGATCTATATTGATAGAAGAAGTTTCCATACTTGGAGTTCTCCACAGCAATGCAGTCATAGGTCTGGACAAAAATGATTTTTTTGAGTTTCTTGTCCCATGTGAAATTAACTCCCATTTTCACATGCTCAGTAAAGTTATTTCTTACAACAACTTTATGAGAAAAATAGTGCAAATATTACCATTCTTCTTTTTACAGATTAGAAAACAGACTCAAAGGGTCTTGCTTAAAATAGGCAGCATGTTGGTAAAATAATTAGGGCTCAGGTTTTGGGCTGTTTTTTTTCTGCTAAGTTACAGTTGTCTCTGACATGACAGTGGCCTTTAAAATGAGTCGTCGATGATTGCACATGTATAACCTTTGCTTGCCATCTCAAGGAGGGGAGAGAGGGAGGGAATGAGAGATGTAATTTGGAACTCAAAACTTTAAAAACTTAAAAATAATTTTAATGTGTAATTGGGGGAAAAATAAAAATATTAAAAAAATGTAGTGTTAAAAAAGGTCACCAGAAAAACAAAAGCAAAACAGTGAGTCATTGTCATTTTACTTTGTCAGCTTGGCAGCTTAATACATTTCATTGGAGATAGTATCTTGATACAGTGGAAAAAACACTACAGAGTCAGAGAGGTAGGTTCAAATCCTGCCACTGATGCTTCTTAATTGTGTGACCTTGGGCAAGTCACTTAATCTCTCTTGGCCTCAGTTTCCTCATCTGAAAAACGAGGACATTGAACTAGATGACCTCTCAAGTCTAAAGCGGGAGAGCTTTCCATTAAGAATCAGTCTTAACATGAAGCTAATACTGGTAATTGGACTGGGGGAATATATTTATTCCTTTGTTCACTTTACCTCATTTGAGCAGTCTAAGAGAACTATATTTTAACTTGCCCACTTGGAGAGGGGGGAAATCCATCAAAAACCAAGGGTATTAGGTTAATAAGGTATTGGCATTTTTGAAAAATTCATTCATTCATTTATTTAATTTTAGTTTTCAGCATTCACTTTTTTAAGATTTTGAGTTCTACATTATCCCTCTTCCTTCTCCACCCCCTCTCCCCAAGATGGCATGCAATCTGATATAGGCTCTACATGTACAATCATATTAAACACATTTCCACATTAGTCACATTGCAAAAGAAGAATCAGAACAAAGAGGAAGATCTATGAGAAAGAAAAAAAAGAAAGAAAATAGTGTGCTTTGATCTGCATTCAGACTCCATAGTTCTTTCTCTGGATGTGAATAACATTTTCCATCATGAGTCTTTTGGAATTTTCTAGATCATTGCATTGCTGAAAAGAGCTAAATCTATCAAAGGTGGTCATCTCACAGTGTTGCTGTTACTCTGTACAATGTTCTTCTGGTTCTAACTCGCTTCACTCAACATCAGTTCATGCAAATTTTTCCGAGTTTTTTTGAAATCTGTCTGCTTACCATTTCTTATGGAACAATAGTATTCAATTTCATTCAGCCATTGTTCAGCTTGTTCAGCCATTCCCCAATTGATAGGCATCCCCTCAATTTCCAATTCTTTGCCACCACAAAAAAAGCTGCTATAAAGATTTTTGTATATGTGGATCCTTTTCCTTTTTCATGATCTCTTTAGGATACAGATCTAGAAGTGGTATTGCTGGATCAAAGGGTATGCACCGTTTCATAGCCCTTTAGGCATAGTTTAGTATTAGCATTTTTAAAAAAATCTAAAGTTTGAATTCTTTTTCCTTCTAATGGTATAGTAATAGATCTCGCTTGTTTTGTTTTATTGTTTTTAAGAAAAATTCTTCAACTGAGAATAATTGACTTTTATAAACCAATATATAAATATTTTATATTTGTTTTTAAGCATGAATGTTGTGATTCTGTTTTTCACTTGGATCTGAGGAGCTTAAAACTCCTTCAGCTTTTCCTGGTGTTTATAATGGAGAAAATATCAACCCAGTCCTATACCTTACATCCACTTTCTGCAGAAGGCCTTCCCTGGGCCTCTCTCCTGCTAGCTATCTAAGGTTGCCTTCCATTACATTGTATTCATCTCCTATCTACATTGTTATTCACATAGTTTCCCAGCTCCCAGAATTTTCCTAAGCTCCTTGAGATCAGGGAGCATATTTTTGCCTTTCTTTGTATCTTTAGTGTTTTTAGTACTGTTCCTGGCCAGGTACTATAATGTTTGTTGAATGACCGGCAGATCAAATAACATTATGTTCTTTTCACTAAGCCCTTAGGCAAGGCGCAGAGTCAAATTAAAGTAATAGTTATCTTTTTTTTTCCTGTATAGAGAATTCCTGGTATGTATTTCTTCCATTGGTTAATATTTATAATTTTAGAAAATTGCTGGGAGCATCAAGGTGTAAGGGTCTCGCCTAAAGTCACATAGGTAGCATATATCAGAAGCTGGACATGAACCCAGGTTTTCTTGACTCCAAGTCTGGCTCTTCCTCTACTACCTCCTGACAACTATCTATTTTTCATATAGTTTTCTTCTTATACTTCATCAAGTAGTTTCCTTTCCACCTTTCATTGTGGTGTTAAGGGCTAGAATGGGGCAGGAAAAGAAGTCTTCTCTTAATCCCTTGCTGAAATTCCTAGGAGTCTGTGATCTGTGAAATGTTGTTGTTTGTCCTTCATTCTAGAAGAGGACCATGACATCAGGAAGATCATGCCATGACTTCCAAGTGAATTGGATTTAAGTGAGGGAGGGCTGTGCAAAGTCACCAGCCTCACTTTCTCCTCCGGAGCCATCTGGATCCAGTGGCAAGATATAGATCAGGACGACTGGAGGTAGCCCCAGATGCAGTGGGAGACTTTGGCCTTTTTAAGCCGTCCTTCTGAGTTTTCACTTTGACTGAGGCTATCCCTATTCAGTGATTAAGGCTAGTTAAGAAATGAGCCAAGGAATGGCCTCTTTTACCTAATTAAAAAAAAAATCAGTCTGGGAAGGGAAGACCCTTGGTTTCTGGCCAAAACAGAAACAATTATGGTCTTTAAGAAAGAAATATAGCCTGTAAACCCTAAGATATCTTGCTGGGTTTCAGCCATCAAAATTTACATTTCTTTGGGCAGGGCACCTGCATCTCACGGTGTGATACTCTGTTTGGACAGAAGGAGGAGAGGAGGCAATGGAGGGGAAGGAAGGAAAGAAGGAAGGAAGAAAGAAGCTGCTGCCCATCTGTGACTAGCCAATTGGGTCCCTAGTGGGGTAGCTCAGACTACTCACAGGTTGTTGTTTGTCCTTTGTTCTCGGGGAAGACCATAACATCAGGAAGGTGATGCCATGACTTTCAAGTGAATTTGCTTTAAGTGAGGGAAGGCTGTGCAAAATCACCAGCCTCAGTTTCTCCTCTGGAGCCATCTGGGTCCAGTGGCAAGATATAGATTAGGACAACTGGATGTGGCCTTCATGAGATGTTCAGAGAGAAGGATGTGGGGCTGTACCAATTGCATGCTCTTCCCAGACTTTAACATTTGGACTAGAAGATTCTTTCATTGTGTTCATCTTTAACATTTCAATTGTGCAGACAAGGCTTGCCAAGATTATGAAGTAGGTATGTGGCAAAATTGGAGACTGGGACTCTTCTAGTGACATGCCTAGACTGATCTTTATGACCCGAGATGTTGTTGGTCATTTAAAAGCTATTTTTTTTGTCTCACCATACTTTGCATTTTACTGTTGCTGACATGTACTAGAGAAACTTCAGCAAGGGTATACTTAAAGGTAGAGGAAAAGCATATCATTTTTTAATCATATGAGACAGTATGTGTATCTCAAAGGACTTCATAAACCCTAAAAAGCTGTTTTACAAGAGGCTAATTATAAACGAGAACTTTGTGGTTTGGTAAGTCAGTTTAGTCCTACCTGGATTCTTCTACTTAGGGCATCATTTTACTGTTGTTTCAAGCACAGCATGTTTAATCACAAACTCCTGGTTTAATCTTTGTCCATAGATTATTCTCTTCTAATAAAGTTTTGATAGTATTGGTCTTGCAGTATATCTTTAATAGTAGAATAGATTATAGAATGTAGAGGCATGGTACTTGTGGTAACCCATATCTTGCCTCATTAGTGCTTGGAATTCTCTCAAGGGGTGTATTTTCTTGTTAAGCAGGCAACCCCATTATTTGACAACTGTGGGAACAGAATATATGATTCAACTTTTTAAAGTCCACAAAAAAGTTTCTCCTTATAAACAATAAATTGCATCAAATGACTGTTGGGTGGATCAAATGAAAACTTAATAATTAAGGCACTTTGTAAACTATAAAGTACCACATAAATATCTGCTATTCACACTGATAGTCACAGTCTACCGACAGAATGATTTTTTTTACACGCTTCTAAACTGCGTTTGCCTCGAAATGTGGGCAAAGTTTTCTGATTATGGTTGTGAACTTTTTTTTTCCACTTTCAGTATCTTATAATTTTTGCATCTCCTTCATATTAGTCTGTTAGGAAAAGAAAAAGTCTTTAATTTATTGTTACTGATGATAATTTTAGTGTAACAGGAAGGTGCTATCTTAGTCGTTAGATATTTAATAGAATTTTAAAGGCTTGAGTTAATGGAAACTAGAAAAAGTAGTTGACTTTGGTTATATGACAGTCGTAGGACTGATTATTAACTCTACTTTTCTTTTCTAATTCTTTGTTATAAACAGGTTTTTGGTTAAAAGAATTACTGAATTTATTACCAGTCAATCTTTTTTCAATTTTATTTTTGTTTTGGAGGACAATGTGTATATTGCTTATGCATATCGAAAATGGTTGTCAGGGTTCAATCTAGTAAATTGGTTGAGTATCCAAAGGGTATTTTGGCTCTAAATAGCCATAGTAAGAGAAGAAAATATAAGTTCAAAATTTTCCTTTTAGAATATGTTGCTTCTTAAGTTCTTTTTTCAGATTCTGACATTGAGACATTCAGAGCAATATCTTTTTAATTGTTTGTGGGTATTTGTGGAATGCAAGGCAGGGGTCCAAAGCAGAATTTTTCAGTTAGATGATGCAGTACAATGGAGTTAGGAAAACCTTAGTTTGAATCCAGCCTTAGATATTAATTAGTTGCATAAACCTGGGCAGGGCACTCAGCCTCAGTTTTCTCATTTGTAAAGTGAGACTAATAATAGGTCCTACCTCCCAGCATTCATGAGAGTATAAAATTATGTAACATACATAGTACTATATAAATGCTAGCTGCTTTGGTTACCTTTTGCTACATCCCAACTGAGTCATGCTGAAGAATTACAAGGCTTAATTAAATATATGAAATAGAATCCCACACAGTGATGCTCACTTCTTCAAATAAAGAGGCCATATGCTTTTTGATTGGATTGATATATCACTTGTATTGCTGCTGTAGATGGCCTTCATCTGATCTTTTGCCTCTTGAAATGCTCCAGGGGTGGGGAACCTGCAGCCTTGTGTGTCCCTCTAGGTCCTCAAGTGTGGCCCTTTGAGTCAGAGGGCTGCACTTAAGGACTTACAAGGCACATGTGGCCTTGAGGCCACAAGCTCCGCACCCCTTTCTAGACCCTGGTGCCTAATCTTTTCTAGCACCTACTTGTGATAGTGGAAAGAGCTCTATACCTATATCTAAATGATTAGAAGATATGTTTGAGTCCTTTCTCTGATACTTACTAGCTAGGACGTAACCTTTATGAACCTCAATTCACCTATGAAATAGGGTATATATCTTATAGAGTTACTCTAAGAAAGCACTGCCTAAATATGATCTCTTATTTATTTTCATTATTGTTATTAATAGTATTATTTCATAGGGTTGCTTTGAGAAAAGCAGTTCATAAACCTTCAAGTGTTGAATAATTGTGAGCTGTTACTTTATGTTAAAAAGTTTTAGAAACAGTGGATAATCTTGTTGCTGCTGGGAATCATTAATAGTCTCTTGCCACAAGGTGTCACAGCTGAGTTAAATTGACTGCTAGCAATGATGTTTTTTGGAGCTGTGGGAAAGTGGGAAAGACTATTGCTGAGAAGAAAGACATCGGTTAGGCAAAGTTCAGTTTAGTAATTTTCCATTCTGTTTATGTCACTTTTTTGGACATCCTTTTAAATAGAGAAATCATTTAAATTTCATAATGAGGGCTCATAGTATAACAGGAAATATAAAGTATCAAAATGAAAACAAGTTTTTTCATTAAATACAAGATAAATTTGTATAGTTGTTTTACTATTACACTATAGTTCTTTATTTCCTGAATAGCCCAGATGATTTGGGAGGTATATGTGAGTTATTCATGTTGCCATGATATCACCATGCAATGGAAATGATTGAATATTTAAAAAAAAAAAGACATCAAGCAGGTATCAATTTTTCATAGTACTCTTTAAGTTGCTGAATTAAGACTGAATGTATCAGCCACTATGGCAGGCTTAGCACTGATAGTAAATCACTTTTCTATGGTACCCATTGTATGTAAGACTCCTTATAACTTTAATCATTTTTCAGTGGCGTTGCCTTTTGTCTTTCTTCTCTCTTACTAAGTGTATTCTCTCACCTTGCTTGGAAGCTAGCTCTTGTATTGATTTATAATAGCAATAGTCATGTGACTTGGGTGTACTTGATTCTAATAGAGCAACTCCCATATTACTTTACAACCTTTAGATCAGAAATGGAACAAAAACAACAACAACAACAACAAAAGGTAGCAGTGTTTGTGACCCAGCAAATTAGGTAAAAATCACCAGGTATGGGATAGATTCTAAAATGTGCAAGTCAGCTAGTTGTGGTATGTGTTACATATGTAGGGAGTTTAATTATTATTTTGGATTCTTTTATTTCTCTGTGAGGACCAATGAAATGCTTGACTCTATAAGCCATTTCAGAGGGACAGGTCTCTTAGCTGTCATTCTTCTCTAATTGTTGAGAGGAAAGGAGAATTACTAGGTAGAAAGTGACTCTGTAAAGTCTGAGGAATAAACATAGTTGTCCATCATTTGTACTGTCTGCTACTGATGCTGGAATGTTACTAAGCCATTTTTAGAACTGCATTTTATAACTGAAGGGACTCTGGAGAGCTAGTAAGTTTTGGTTTCTGCATTATTTATTAGACACTCTGCCTCTTCTCAATTTCTGTTGCTACCACGCTGGTCTTATCAGCGCCATCCTGGACTAGTATAATAGCCTAAATTTTAAAAATTGTTGTTTTTTTGCTTTTATATCACCTATATTCCCCAGTGAATGCTAGCCTTCTATGTCCATCTCTTTCCCCTTCAAAATCATCCGTCACACCACTATCAAACTTATTTTCTCTCTCCAGAAACTTTAAAACTCTTGAGTAGCACCTTGTTGTTTACAGTGTGAAATCTAGACTCCTTACTTTGGTATTCAAGTCCTTTCATTATTTGGCTCCTTTCTGTCCTTTAAGTTTTTTTTTTAAATTCTGAACTTAAATCCTGCCCCCCCCCCCAAAAAAAAGCATTTTTATATATACAGTAATACACAAAAGAGGATTCTAGATAAAGCTGTGAGTTCCTTTCTTTTCTCATAGTACTTTATGGCTACATAATCTCTACCAAAGCCAAAATAGAATGCTCTTAGTCCTCCAAACACGTTGCAAGTTTTCCTACCTCTGTGCCTTTGTTCACTTGATTTTGTTCATTGATTTTGACTTTGCTCCCCAGTGGAATCTGTGGTAGAATATCATATTTGGAATCCCAAGAAAAAAAAATAAGCATCTCCCTGGGGACTTTAATTTCTCTGTCTCAGAGAACACAGTCCAGTGCCATTCTCTTGGCTGTGGCTGGATGATTTAAAAAGACAAAACTCCCAGGGAAGATTCATCCTCATATCAATGGACAGTTAGCATCCTATTAATGTTAATTGTTTCTTGCTTTTTGTTTTTACCCTCAAAACTAGTCGAGACAATTCCCCTCTCTTTGCCCTTCTTCCCAATTTCATAGGCCCCATGTGGGCCTATATGGCCATATAGTACCCGGCATCATGGATAAGACCATCCATAAGCTCCCTTCTTACCTATTGTGGAATAAATTTGGAAACATTTTAGTCTCATATTTCCATTACCCTCAACTGATTATTGTGCTGAAAAGTCCTAAAATGTAGATCTGGAAGTGGAAGCAGCAAATTATACTTTGCTTCTTCACCAGTCACCATCCTAGAAGCCAGGAGTAGGAGGGAAAGTCTAACATGCCAGAGATAGTACTTTTCCTAGACAAAAAGGAAAGCTGGGAAGCCATCTTTGGAGGAGCTGTCACACCATTCCACTCTGGCTGAAGATTTATAGAATTGTAGGAGCATGTTTTTTTTTTTTTCCTGTTTTTGGTGAGTGTGTGTGTGTTTTATATTGTAGGGTCTATATAGCATTTTTGGAGAGTATATAGAAGACATAGCTCTATAGGAGATTTCAGTTCAATTAAAGCAAGTAATTGGGCTCCAGGGCAGCTAGGTGGTGATATTTGTAGTGTGTAGAGTGCTGGGCAATGGAGTCAGGAAGACTCTTCTTCCTGAGTTCAAATCTAGCCTCAGGCACTGTATCAGTAGGGCAATAAACACAACATCATCGATAATCATCAATGTGGCTCTGTGGTTCTGTATCACAAAATAGATGAGACTCTCCACATAGAAGGTAGAAGAAGTAAGCCATTTATTCAGACACCAGAGAACCATATCCCATAAGCCATTTATCCAGTCAGTCCACTTCATCATAACAGCAAGGAACCCAAAACATTCAATACACATTATAAAACCTGGAGCCTCACTATCCCAAAACCTCTCTGACCTCCTGCTGGGGTCTTCCCCAAAACAAACTCACAGTACAGCTAAATCAGCCTGTTCAGTTCTAACCATCACAAGGGTGGCCATTAGCAGTCATAACTGCTGGCTCGCTCACACTCCCTTTCTCTCTCTCTCTCTCTCTCTCTCTCTCTCCACATTTCCTGTGACGTAACTTCCTTTTCTTGTCAGGAAGCTCCTTCTACCACATGTGACTTAGGCTTCCTATGACATAAGCTGGTCATATAGCCTATTAATGGGTGCAAAAGATCTTCAAATCTAAATTGCTACTATAGACACTTATTGCTTGTGTGACCCTGGGTATGTCACTTAACTCTGTTTATCTCATTTTCCTCACGTATAAAATGATTTGGAGAAGGAAACGGCAAACCACTCCAATATCTTTGCCAAGAAAACTCCAAAATGGGGACACAAAGAGTCAGACACAACTCTGAAAAATGACTGGAAGTTGGGCTTTAATTCACATTATATATGGTGCTTTAGAGTTATCAGGTACTTTCCTCACATAACCTTGATGAGTTAGATAGTATTTATTTTACAGATGAGGAAAGTAATGCTCCGAGACACGCAATTATTCACAGAAGTGGTATTGTAGGGCCTGGAACCCAAGTCTTCTAGTATTCTTTACACTATTCCTTATTGCCTTTTAATTCTCAATTCTTTCTCTTTCTTTCTCTATCTCTTTCTCTGTCTCCCTCCCTTCCCTTCCTTCCTTCCTTCCTTCTTTCCTTCCTTCCTTCCTTCCTTCCTTCCTTCCTTCCTTCCTTCCTTCCTTCCTTCCTTCCTTCCGTCCGTCCGTCCCTTTTGCCCTGGAAAAGGCAGGTTTCCACAAGCATGAAGATTTTTCACTTTACTGGGTGGACCACAAACCCTGGAGGAGTCATGGGGTAGCTTTAGGTCAGGGATTGGCAATCTATAGTGAACTTGCCAAAGATGGCAATGGAGCCAATTGCTGTCATCATACCTCCCTCTCTCCCTCGGGGGAGTGTCAGCTGTCAGTGTCTCCTGTTCCCCTCCTGTCATACCAGAAGCACAAGGGGATTAACTTTTCCATACTACTTTTTTGCAAGATTGCCGTCTGCTCTTTTAGGTACTAGGTCCCTAAATTGGAGGTTTTTTTCTCTTTATGCATAACTCTAGCAATTGGAATATGCTGTCTATTAAACTATGACATCTAGGATTTGGTGAACATGAGATTTTTCTAAAACTGTAAAGCTTGATTTTCTTTCTGCCATTCCTTTTGGTCTGTAGCTAATTATGAGTACTCGACCTGAGTAATAGAGGCAAGCTTGGCATTGGTTGGAATCTTGTGAGATGTTATCATGTTACTTCCCCATGGATCACAGATGTAACTTCATAACAAGAAATGACAACTGTGTTATTAAACAAACTGGGTTAAAGTGATAAAGTACATTTTATGCTCTTTTTAAACTTTGAAAGCAAAGGGATTGTGGGATTTATGCTTAAGGAAATGGAATGCATGAATTCTAAAATTTAAATAAGATTCAAAAAAATCAGGTTTTTGTTGTTGATATTGACTTTGTTATTTGATATTTACTAACTTCCTTAATCATTCCTAGAGTAACCTCGTATACAGAAGGAATATTCCAGTCTTTTTCAGGATGATAATTTTAATGGAGGAACTTTTTAACCTCTTTTTACCTAGTCCATCTAAATTTTTCTAATACATGGCTTCTTAATCTTTTTGTGTGTGTCATGGGCCCCTTTAGCTATTTGGGGAAGCCCATAGACCCTTCCTCAGAATAATGTTTTTAAGTGCTCAAAATAAAATACATAGGATTACAAAGAAATTAAATTATATTGAAATACAGTTATTGAAATATTAACAAACCAAACAGCTTTCATGGATTCCAGGTTAAGAGCCCTTGCTCAAACAGGTTATTTAAGATTTTGTTGTTAATGGTTATTGGGTTAAGGTTTAGTATGTACCATATACTGAACCAGCAGTATGATGGTCAAGATAAAATAGAGAGATGTAACTAACTCCTTTTCCTTCATAAAGTAACCCTTCTTTTTGAGAAATAGTACTTAGCATGGTATTTGGCATGAAATTTTTGTTTTTAAATTTGTGTTTTAAAATTGCTTAATGTGCTGGAGAGAGGGAGACTTTCTGAATTATGTTGTAAGCATTACTTAAAGAATCAATTAAATTTTAGAAACTTAGAGGAAATCCTCAAATCTCAGTGTATGCATTTTGTGATACCACTTAGTTAACCATATGTCTAAAGTTTTACTATACACCACCAACTCAAATTCAGCCAGCTGCTTGGTTGAAGTAAACATTTGAAAGCAATGAATTTTTAAAGAACCTATGTATCTTGTTCTCTGTTTCCTTCTTCTTTTTAGTTTGAAATAGATTAGATCTGATATAGAAATGGAGAAATGTCAAAGAAAGCATACTTCATATATTTTCCTTTGCCTACTATGTTTTTTTGTTCGTTCAAGCTACTGTACTCTTTCTGTACTTTTCTTTCCTACAGGAAGACTTAGCTATTGTTGATCATATATATATATGTACCTATACACATATATATGTACATATATATATATATAAATGTGTGTGTGTGTGTGTGTGTGTGTGTGTGTGTGTGTGTGTGCGTGTGTGAAGTTCAAAATGGATTAGTAAACTCCACAGATTTTCCCAAACAATGTTTTGGCTGGCACCTTTAGTACAGTGTGATAAGGGATAATGTGCGTATGTGTATATGTGTGTGTGTATCAATCTATCTATGTGTATCTATATCCTAATTGTTTTAGAGGCTTCCTTCCTCTGATCCTCAGATATAAAAGATCTTTCTTCATTCTTCTCTGGGTTCTACTTCTGACTCTCCTAACTTCTTTCCCCACTATCCCAGTAACCTTCTCACCCTGAAAGAAAGAGAGATCATTCTGCCCTTGCAGCCCCTCCCTTGGAACCTTCATTTTAAGAAAAGTGCTTAGGCCAGAAATGTTCTGGACTCTTTAGACTTCTTTTTCCACCATTCTACACTTTGGGTACCTTCTTGCTCTCTTTCACTCGCCTTTTCACCTTCCCTTTAAGTATCATCTCCCTTTATTAGAATGTAAGCTCCTCAAAGGGCAGGGATTTGTATTCTAAAAAGTCAAAATGTTTAAAACCAAAGTCATTATCTTTCCTCCCAAACCCTCCTCTTCCCTACCTTCTCTGTTATTGTAGAGGACGACACCCCGTCCTCGTCACCCTGGGCGACACTGTCCTCCCTCTCACCCAGGGCGACACTGTTCTCCCTCTCACCCAGGGTGACACCTTCCTCCCTGTGACTCTGGGTGACACCGTCTTCCCTGTCATCCTTGGTGATACCATTCTCCCTGTCATTTTGGCTCACGAGCTAGGTGTCATCCTTGACTCTCCACTATCTCACACCCCCATGTCCAATCTGTTGTCAGGGCCTTGGTGATTTCAACTTTGCAACATATTTTGAACACACTCCCTTCTCTCCTCTAATGTTGCCACTGTCCTGATTCAGACCCTCATCACCCCATACCTAGAAGTTTGCTTGTCTGAAGTCTCTCCCCACTCTAATCCATCCTCCATTCAGCCTCCATTCAGAAGAGTGGTTTTCTTAAAGTGCAGGTCTGGTTCTGTCACTAAGGGTAAATATAAACTGCTCTGTCTCAAATATAAACTCCTGTGTCTCAAAACCTTTCATTAATTAGCTCCCTCCTAAATCCTCATCTAAATCCCTGCCCTGTACCTTTTGATCCAGTGACACTGGCCTCCCTGCTATTCCATGAACATGACACTACGTTTCTTGAGTCTGAGCATTTTCTCTGTTCCCCATGTCTGTAACGCCCTCCTTCCTCTGCGCCACATACTGACTTCCATGGCTTTCTTCAAGTCTCAACTAAAATCCCATCCCCTAGAGTAGGTCTGCACAACCTGTGGCATACCAAAAGGTTTCCTCTACATACAAAGGATGTTTTCCTCTACGTTTTTCATGGGCCATCCGAAATCCTTTGGCAAGCCACAAGCTGCAGAGTAAAGGCCCACAAGCTTCAGGTTGTGCAGACCTGTTCTAGAGGAAACCTTTCCCAACCCCTCTTAATTTTAGTGCTTTTCCTATCTTATTTACTTCTGTTTTAGCCTATATTTAGTTTATTTGTTCATACTTCTTTGTGTATTATCTTCCCCATTGGATTTCAAGCTCTGAAATGTCAGGGCCTATTTTTTACCTCCATTTTTATCTTTAGCACTTAGCACAGTACCTGGCCCGTAGTAGGTGCTTAATAAATATTTATTGCTTGAACTTTATTGCTTAGCACAATGCTTGGTACACAGTAAGCACTTCATAAATGATTTTTGACTTGTATCTTAAAGGAAATAAATGTTTTCTCATATTATTTTGATTTCTTTTTAAGTGTCATATTACATCAGATATAGATGTGTATTCCTCTAAAGTTTCAATTTCTTTTGGCTAATTTTTGCCTTAAAGAAGTTGCAGTTTTCTTCTTTATCTTTTTGATCTTGAGAAATTGTCAACTTATGTTCATCCTAAGGAGAATTTTTCTCAAAAAGCTTAAAAATAGCCTTTATTCCTATAGCACTTTTAAGTTTGCAAATTACTTTCTTGAGAAAAACCCTGTGATATTAGTAGTGAAAATGATATTACCACTTTTGCAGAAGAGGAAACAGAAGTTCAAATAGATTAAGTTACTCGCTTAGGGTTTCTTAGCTTGTAAGTGTCACAATTTGAATTTGAATCTATGTTTTTTAAAAAGAAGACTGTTGTTCTTTTCATTGTGCCTTGTTGTTACCTCTCTGCCTTCTTGGAGATGATGGTTCAGAAGAGGTGATTCTCCTCACATTATTTATTTGTGCCTATCATTTATAGTTATGTGTTTGTGAATGGCAAAAGAAGTCCTTTTGGAACAAACATATATGGACAATCTCTCTTTTTGCTCTTTTGAACCAACTCTGTAATGGCTGCTATTATAGATGATGAATGTAGCCCGAGAACGTGTTCTAGCTCTTCTGTCCTTTTTTGCCAGTGATTGGAGAACATTGCCTCCGAAGTTCTTGCTTTTATAAAAATATGTTCTCAGAAATTTAGAAGTTTGAACCCAGGTAGCAGTTAACTTCTAATGGATTTTAGTCCTTCCTGATTATTCTGTTTTCCTCCTTAAAGAAAGGACAGATAGAATTTGAGCATTTTAATTTTTTTTTACCATATCCCAGAATTCGACTAGATTTAGATGCTAAGAGGGAGAGATTTATATATATTTTTAAAAAAGCTCTTATTGGTTTCTTTTGATTTTCAAATCTCCATAGTTTCCTGTGGTTTCTATTTTCCCACACCAGATAGTCATGCCAAATAAAAAAATAGTATTTTTAAAGACATAAAAAAGAGAAAAGAGAGAAAAAAGGCAGCATTACCGATTAATATATCAAAGAAGCCTGAAAGTTTGCACAACATAATAACACTTATGATAGTCTAGATCTTTTATTTTTCCAAATGAATTTTATTTTTTTTATAAAGTTCTGTAAATTATTCCTTTGATAATTTGTTTGGTGTAGCATTAAAAGTATAAATTAACTTTGGTAGTATTGTTATTTTTATTATATTAGTATGACCAGCCATGATGGCTGAATATTCTTCAAATTATTTAGGTTGTTCTTTATTTCTTTAAGGAATACTTTGTAACTGAATCTGTGCAAGTCTTTTATGTGCTTTGGTGGATCATTCCCAGATACTTTATGCATTTTGTAGTTGTTTGGAATGGGATTACCCCCCTCCCCTTTTCAAATTGCCTCCTGGATTTTGTTATTATATAGAAATATTGCTGGTTTTTGAGGGTTTGTTTTATAGCCTTCAACTTGACTGACCTGTTCATTGTTTCATTTAGTTTCCTTGCTAATTCTCTTGGTTTTTCTGAGTAAACCTTCCTGTTATCAACAAGTAGGATGTTTCCATACAGATTTTGTTATTATTTTATTGAGGTATGTGAAGCATCTCTTTGGTATTTCTGTTGCTATAGCATTAAAACCAAATTTATGTCATGTTGTTAGTTTATGTTTGTATGGATATGATTTTTTACCCCCTGAAGACTGCTTTAGCTACATTCTGAAATTTTAATGTCTTGTTTCATCATTATCATTTTCTTTCACATTATTATTAATTTTTATTTCCATGATTTTCCCCTCACTAATTATATAGAATTTCATTATTAAGTCTCCATTTGGGTGTGTGTCTGTGTCTGTGTGTGTGTGTCTGTGTTTCCTGAACTTACTACTATTTTTATTGCATTATGGCCTGTAAAGGATGTTGTTTGTTACTTCTGCTTATTTACATTTATTTGCAATATCTCTATGCCTTAATATGTGGTCACTTTTTAAAAAAAAATTCCATGTGTCACTGAGAAATACATATATTCTTTAACAGTCCCATTTAGAAGGTGCCTTAAGTCTTTTAGTTTTGGTTTAATTAACAATTTGTTCAGTTCTATATTTACCCGTTTCTTTGTCTTTCTGTTAGACTTATTTAAAACAAAGAAAGGAAAATTGAAACTGCATGCCACAATTACATTATTGTCTACATTTTATTATAGTTCATTTAATTTTTTCTTTATTAATTTAGATGCTAAGGCATTTGGAGCATATAAGTTTCTTAATGATTTTGGTTTATTGTCTATGATTCCATTCAGCATAATGTAGTTTCCTTCTTAGCACTTTGTCTCTTTACTTATTTTAACTCAATCTGCTTTTAGGCAACCCTTATTTTACTGACTCTCGTGTTTGTAAGCTCTTTCCCTAATTTTGGAGTTTTGCCCTGTTATTTTCTTTTTCTTCTTCCTTTTATCTAGTTATTTAATTCCCCCCTCCTCTTCCCCCACCCCCGCCAATCAAGTAAAATCTCACTTCTACTCCACTTCAACTTTTGTCATTAATTTTTTGAAAAGAATTTAATTTTCTGTACTCTTTTCTAAAAAATCTTTCCTTTGTTCTATTCATTATTTATTTTGCTTTACTGTATATTCCTGACCTTCATTCATGGCAGTTATACTTATTTTGTCTTTGTATTCCTTGTGAACTGAAAGTTTCTAAGGTATTTATATTGAATTCCTTCTCCTATTTAGTTTCTATATTATTGCCTTGTCTGTCTTGCCCTCTGACCTTCTTTTCTTTTATGTCTCATTGTTAGAAATATTAGTTTCTGCCATCACAAAGTACATATTGCTGCATGATGGAAGTTTTTCTACATCTCTGATTTTGCAGTTCAAAACCTTTGCCTTCCCCATAAGCATTTTCCCCGTTGTTTGTCATGCAATCTTGACCCTGGGTCCATACCCTCCTACTCTTCTGGGTGTCAGTTGCCCCCCAGAAGCTCTGATTTCCCTTCTTCTTAGGCTGGATGAATGGTTTCTCTCTGCAGCAAATTCTTGCATCTTATACCCACTGTCAAGCCTCCATCTCACTTTGTCGTTCTTCTCCATGGGAGCATTCATTGCCAGTGAAACAAGAACCTCTCCCCCCCCCCACTTGTTTCAATCCCTCCTTTGTCTCATCACCCATTCTCTCTTCTTCCTGAGACACTATGGAACTTATTTCCTTTTCATGTTAATTTTTCACTTGATTAGGCTGTATCACATATTCCCTTCTGTCTTCTTCTTCTGTCCCCTTTTATATGCTCTCCCTTTCTTTAGTTTAGCTTCCTCATGCCCCCCCACCAAAAACAAACAAACAATGCTTCACCTGTAGGTAGAGAGTTGATAGGAGGTTTAGCCCATGCCTGTTTATCCACCATCACTTCTATTTGCCTTCTGCTCTTACTCTTGTCTCCTTGAGTACTTTTAGAAAGACATTTCTTACGGCTTCTCCATTTTATTTTGTTGTTGTTGTCGTCCTTAACTGCTGAATTTATTTACCTTTATTGTACTTCTGTTGTTTGTTCAGGTCGGGTTTTCTTTCTAGGAAGGCTTTGAATGTCTCTTTTTACTGAAACATTCATCATGATCTTTTCATTAATGGCTTAGATTTGTAGGTTATATCACCTTGGGATGCATCCTTAGTCCCTTTGCCCATTGGAACATCTTATTTAATTTCCACCTGCAGTTTCTAGTGGATGCTGAATAATCTTGTATTGCTTGAATTTTCTTTCCTTTACATTTGAAAGTATTTCTCCTAGTTATTTGTGGAATTCATTATTTTTTATTGGAATTTTAAAATTTAATTAGTGTGGGTCTGGGAGTTTGCAGAATTGGTTTTTTTTCTCCCCCGGAGGCAATTTGTTCGTTTTTTGATTGACATTTTATTATCTTCTGAGAAGTTGTGGGCAGTTTTATTGTTTTATTTCTTGTATTATGGTCCTTAGGTTTTTTGACTTGAAGGGCTTTTCTGGGAGTCCTATAATCCTTTATTTGTCTATATGAATCCTGCTTTTAAATATGTTTTGCTTGTATGAAAAAACAGGTTTTTTTAAAAAATGGTGCTTTTTGTTTCTCTTCTTCCAGATTACCTTTTACTTTTGTGTATTTACATTCCCAATTACTTATTCTCTTTGCTTCTTTGCTGAGGCTTGACACCACAAATTCAAGTTTCAAAATTTGCTTCCGTAATTTTTATTTCTCTTTTTAAGTATTCAGAAACACTCTGCTGTGTGGTTTTGTGGTCTTTTGAGAACCCATAGTTTTCTTGCCTTATTAGGTTTTGATTAACTTTCCTTTTTCTTTCAATATTTATTCATAGATGCCTGGGCTCTTTTAGTTGATCTGGAGTCCATATTCTTTTCTTTTATTAGTATCTTTTTCATTGGTTTATGTGCAATGCTCATAGTCTTCAATTGAGGTTCTTCCTTCTGAGATCTTTGGTAATTTCAGTCTTTTATCTTCATTTTCCCCTCATGCTCCCTTTCTGATTCCCTCTCCTTTGATGGCAGCTTTTTTGGGGGCTGGACCTCAAAGCCTTCTTATCGTCTTCCAAAGCTTGGCACTTTATGTTCAGTGCCACCTCAGTTTCTGCTCCAAGTTATTTCTATTGGGACAGAACTCGCCCTTTCCTTCGGGCGTAGTGGAGTGCCTCACAGTGACACACAAGAATCTTGTCCCAGTTCTCTGTTTCTCAAGTTTTTAGCTGAGTTCTGATAAGGTATGGAGTGCTGCCACTTCTTGTCCCAGCCAAGACAAGTTTTTGCATTAGTTTTCCCAGATACTGTGAAGAGGGAGAGTTTAGAGTTGAGATCTATTCCAAATCTGTTGTCTGTTTGGACAGCACTGCTCTTATGGTGGGCCCTGGAGAAGTGGGTTCACGTTAGAAATAAAGAATTAGCCTTCTCTGCTGGTCGTTCGTTGGGTTTTTACATTATTTGGGTTCTTGGTGTTGGGTAGATACAGCTGAAATTACTTTTATCTCTTGTGCATAGTTCTGCATTGGAGAGATTGAGAAATCATGAATATCAGAGAAAATGTTTAGTCTTACTTGTGGTCAAGTGACCTGAAAGCCTGGATAAATTTATTTTCTATAAGAAAGTAGGACAACTTTAGTGATAGTAAACATTTAGGAAAAGAGACACCATTTTTAGAAGAGATGAGACAATGAAGCTTATGGTATTTCTAGATTTAGATTTATTTAAAACATCTTAATTTCCTCATTGGTGGCTGCCTATTTTCACCTTTCGGTTCACTGAGTTAAATAATTAAGGGTATTTGTGTGATATATTGAGTGATATTTGTGGTGTTTTCTTTGTGTTTCTAATTCTGTAATAATACAGATTTCTTGTTCTCTGGATCTTTTTCCTCTTTAAACTGTTTCAAAACTTCTGATTTGTTTAGTAATAGAATTATTAGTGAACACAATAGTTTGGAAACTTAAGATTTATTTGTCAAAATTATTGCTTAAAGAAGCATCTCAAGAAATTATATCTATGTAGATTCCACTTAATCTACCCAGAAAATTAAGGAGATTTTATTTCCTTTCTTTTTTCAAATGGATTTTTAGTGATATCTTTTGTTTCTGAGATTACACCTTTATCTTTTCCTGTGTTCCCTTCCAGAGAACCAGCCTTTAGAAAAAAAATTATATTTAGTTCCACTATGTGTGTGGGACCCTAGATGTTTTTAATGTCTTCTTATACTTAAAACTGTTTTATGTGGCCCTTGGATTTTGAGTTTGTTTGGTTTTGTTTTTTAAATACAGACCTATTTGGCACAAAATGTATCATTATTGTTCCTTCAAATTCATGATTTTTTTTTTAGCTGGAATATTTTTTGGTATTAAAGAAATGCAGCTTGCTGTAATTGGAGGCCTTTCCCCATCCATGAATATAATAAAATATCTGTTGTATCTGGAGATCTCAGATCTTAAAAGGAAATACATTCAATTTTTTTTCACATCCTGTAATTTTTCTTTTTTGAGTGTTACATTTTCTCATTTCCCCCTGACGGATATACTTAGAGAACTATAAAAACAAATGCAAATGAAAAAATAATAGGGAACAAATGTACTATAATAGATCACTCCTTTAGTATAATGGCTTGATATGTCTTTTATTCCTCTTTGGGAGAAGATAATTTTTAATTTTAGATCTAAGTTCACATTCTAAATTGGATTTCCAGTAACAGAGAGCTTACGTATTGAACATTAGAGTCGGCAAGATTTCTTTTTTTGGAACACATAGATGATTTCTGTTTTCATATTGAGGAACTGTAATCAGTGCCCTATATTTTCTACACTTGTTTATTCATTCTTTGTACCTTAGCACATGGATGAGTCAAAAAGTATTGATTAGTGCTTACTATGTGCTAAATGCTTGGGATACAAAATGCTCTCTGGGAGCTGACACTTTAATTAGGCAAAAGAAGACATGCAGTAATATTCATCTGCAGTACAGATGGAAAGCCTCAGAATTCCTAAATATTCAGTAGTGAGGCAGATGGCAAGGCCCAGAGGTTATATGTAGCTTAGACCACAGTGAAATATACAGAATCAGGGCAGGTGGTAAGATCTAGTGGTCTTCCATCTAATTGGAAGGAATGGAGTTGTTGACTACCAATTTATCTAAGCACTGAGCAGTCAAGCAGCCAGGTCAACCTGGGAAGATTAAGGGGGAGAGTAGGGCCCTGATGATTGTGGATCTTACCACTGCCTGGACATAGTTTCTGGGAATGATTCTTGAATGGTTTCTGAGAAAGTCATGATCCAGAGTAGATGGAGTGGAGCAGGGAGGGGAGGTGGGGAAGCAAAGAAGGAAGGGCACCTTGTTTTTTATTTTATTTTGTTTTTGCTTTTTTTTTTTTTTGGAGGGGGGAGGCAAGGCAATTGGTGGCAAGTGTCTGAGGCAGGATTTGAACTCAGGTCCTCCTGACTCTAGGGCTGGTGCTCTATTCACTGTGCCACCTAGTTGCCCCCACCTTGCTTTTTATAAATGTGCCATGCAAAGCTGAAAAATTTCTATTCTCATTCAACAATCACCATAGGTCTATCGTGTCTGTCTTTTCTAAAATTCTGTTGAGGTCATTGGCATCTTTCTCAATTATCCTTTTGTTACATTTGTCTAGATCTGAAAGTCACACATCCCTAATAATTATTGTTTTATTGTTCACTTTCCCCTATAATCTAATTAGTTTTTCCTTCACTTACCTAGATACTATGCTGTACTGTACATTTGGGTTTATTATACAGCTAGGTGGTGCAGTGGATAGAATGCTGTGCCAGGAGCTAGGAAGACCTGAGTTCAAATCCTGCCTCTGATATTGAATAGCTATGTGACCCCAGGCAAGTCACTTAACTTCTCTTTACCTCTGTTTCTTCATCTGTAAAATGGGGATAATAATAGCACCTACCTGTCAGGGTTGTTATGAGGATCAAATAAAATAATAATTGTGAAATGGTTAACACAATTCCTGACACATAGTAAGTGCTACGTGTTAGCTATTATTATTAGTGTTATTGTAGTTTCACTGCTTCTTATGCCTTAAAGCATACTACAGTTTACCTGCTTACCTCTTTTTAACTGTCTTTTTTTGCTGTTGCCTTGTCCAAAATCGTCATTGATATTGCCTCTTCTTTTGGATTCAGTTGAAGCATAATAGATTCTACTCCAAGCTGTCATTTTAGTTCTCTCTGAATCTTTAAATTCCAATTGTGGTTTTTTTTTAAAAAAAATTATTTTTGACATTCTTTTTTTAATTGTGAGTTCTAAATTTTCTGCTTCCTGCTCCTCCCCCACCAATTGAAAGGGAAGCAATATGATATCAACTATACATGTGAAATCATGCAAAACGTATTTGCATATTAGTCATGTTACAAAGCAGCAAGAAAAATAAAGTGAAAAAATTGTACTCCAGTTTGTACTCAGAATCCATTAGTTCTTTTACTTGAGGTGGATAGCATTTTTAATCATCAGTCCTTTAGAATTGTCTTGGATCATTGTCTTGATAAGAGTAGCAAAGTCTTTCACAGTTGATTATCAAAGACACTGTGAATTTCTTCCCTCCCCCCATTTTCTCGATTCACCTTCACTGCTTTCTCCTTGTACACATTTGGACAGACATCTTTTGCTGGTCCCTCTGTGGTCACTCTGTTGTGGCTATCCTTGCTTGCCACACTTATGCACTCCTCCTGCATTTCTCTTGTTTGAGGTGTTTTAGAAGCAAATCATCTCATCAATTCTGGTTTTCTTTATAAAAATGTTTCAAACTCTTTTTTGTTACTGACTGACGGACAAATTTTGTCCCGAATGGTTAAACTTAGATTTGCAGGGGAAGTCATGCAGGACAGTATCCTGACCTTCACTGCCCTGTGGAATTCATTGCTCCACTCCCTCTTCCTTTTTCTAGTGACTGAGGAATAGTCCTATGTTATTCTCCTGGTTACTTACTTGTTTCTGTACTAAATTACTAAATTTAACCATTATGTGTCTTGGAGTTTGCAGCTTTGACTTTTATTTTTTTCTGGAGGCAATCTGTGAATTGTTTCAATTAGAATTTCATTTTCTGAGTTCAAATGTTCTGGGCAGTTCTCTTCTATTAGTTCCTCCATTATAGTAATTCTTATTCTGTTGTGTTCTTCTGGGAGACCTGTGATCCTTAGGTTGTCTCCATGCATCCTGTGTTTGAGATCAGTATATTTGCATTGCAAGCATATTTTCTTTTAATGTTATTGGTTTTTTTTTTTTGCTTCTTCTGGGTTGTCCTTCTTTTTTATGTATTTGTATTCTCAATCTCTTGTTGTCTCTCTCTTTTTTTTTTTTTGATAAGGCTTGTCATTGCAGATTCCAGTTTTTCTATTCTGCTCATTATTTTTGTTGTGCAGGACATAAATTCTGTACTCAAAAATTCTCATTTGTCTTTTAAACCATTCAGAAATAGCAAAATTCCATAGCTTCCTCAATGGACTCACTGCCCCATCAAATGTTAGATCATTTTCTTTTATTTTGCTTCCCTTATCAGAAAAGAGACTGTCCCACTTTTTCATTAACCTTCATTAAGAAGGGGATATCCATTCTCTCAGTCACCAGACAGTCACATGCGGCCTGGCTATCATCCTCAGCTCTTCCTTCTCCCTCATTCAGTTCAATCAGTTGCTAAAACTTCTTACTTTTATCTTCCTGACCTCTTTTACATATATCTCCTCCACTCCACTCACACAAACAGCATCCTACTGTAGACTCTCATCATCTGTCACCTTTCAAGTCTCTCCCAACTCTCTTCATTCAGCTCAAGTTCCATCTTCTTCATGAATACTTTGGTATTCTTTCCCCCTTCTCCCCTGCTAGTGCAACTCCTTCCCAGAACTACCTTGACACTAATTTTGACTGTATTCTTTATATACATTTATCTGTACATGTTATTTCTTAAGTTTAGAGTGTAAGCTATCAGGGGTCATGGACTGTTTCATTTTGCCTTGTATTCCCAGCCTGACCATGTATAGTAAGGTCTTAATAATAAATGCTCCCTGATTGATTGATTAAAACCTTTATTTATTTATGTATGTATGTATGTATGTATGTATGTATGTATGCTAAACTAGCCACCAGGACCTGCTGTGAAAATGTGGTAATTGAACTCACCTTCCATGATGCAGGTCTTTTTTTTTTTTTTTGACTAAAATCAGTAAATTTTGGTAAGCTTAAAATTCTAGTTTCAAAAATTGGAATCTTAGGTCTTGATGAATAACATTCATTCATTCTGCATGTTCAAGAATTCATCATTTCCAACCAGATATTCTGAAATTTAAAGATCCAGAAATTTAAGATCTAAGATTAAGATTTTTTTTGTGTGTGTTTAGATCTATGCAAATAAGCTTTAGTAAATTACTGGTTTCTTACATACAGAAAACCCTAGTGAAATTGCATAGGGAATGTGAACAAATTCTGCTGTGGTGATCTAATAAATTATTGCTAATGGCCACAGAGAAATTGTGCTGTTAAGGATCCTGGCCTAGGTAACTTCACCAATCTGAGGAAATGGCTCTATTTTAAAACACTGCCAAACATTTTAATTAGTTTTGTGTAGCCTGGCAAGAGTGCTTCTTGCTCTTAGAGTTACTGAAGAAAATTATAGAAGCACAAAAAGGAATTGTAGTATGATTTTGAGGAGTTACACAGGAAGAAGGCAATCAGAACTATTTTCTACTTGAGCGAAGATTAAAAAAAAAAACTGCTTTGCTTACCACTGTGGCCAAAAGTCTCTGTGGTTTTGAATGGTTCTAAATACTTCTCCAGACAGAATCTGTCACTCCATTTGGGGATTGGCACTTCCTTTTCTTCAGATGAGTCATGTTCTGAATGCTGTGTTTGTAGAGTTTTCTCTTCATTTAGATCTTTAATTGAAAGATACAGTGCAGATAACTGAACCCTAGAACTTATGAACTCCTGTTTCCAATTCTATCAAAATAACCAGGCTATTACCTAATTCCACCAAGTTTTTAACTTCCTGGTTAGCTATCGTTGTCCTTTCAGATCCGGTCTATAAATTGAATAGCTCACCTATCCTTCATCTGTGGAACTTAATGGGAGCTTATGTAGATAGAAACGTATTTTAGAAGTATTAGTTAATATAACACTTAGCTAGATGTAACTAGCCACTCTGGCAGCCCATGTGGTTAGAGATCATTGATTATTTTGACTTCTTCACCGAGGCTAACATAGTCATTGCAAAACTTGGTTCCTTCTCTCCTGTACCGTGCTATATTTATGTGAACCACTAGAGGTTGCTAGGAAGCAGGCTAGCAGTTTACCCTCAACATGGTATGGCTGCCTTTATAACTTGCTTACCTTTTATTAATTTGTGTAGAGAAGTTTACAATCTATTCAGCCTTTTGGTGTGCTATGTCAAAGTAAAGGTAGCAATGTAAGAAATATAATACATAATAAAAATAATAGTAGCAATATAAGAAATTTTTTTATGAGAAAGTTGGGTGCTAGTTTATCAGTTTGGAGAATATTTCAATGTACATGTCTTTGAATGCAGAAACTACAGAATCATGTCATGTTTACTATTTTTGGTTATAAAAAAGAATTTGACTCAGTAGGGGCAGGTAGGTGGCATAGTAGGACTTGAATGTAGGACTTGAGGTCGGGAAGTGAGTGAATTAGAATAGCAAGTGGTAGCAGGAATTGAGTGAACCACACCGACGATCTTTTGATTCAATTCTGGAGCTAGCTCAGTTTCCTTTCTGTTCAGTCATGGGTCTCGTCTGGTTTTTGTCTTGTGAAAAAACTTTATTCAGTTGTGGAAATGGTGAGAAAACCTTATTGCATTATTTGAACCCTGAGTGTCTAGGAAGCTGGACCACCTCTACCGACTGCTTAGAGACCCTTAACTAAGGACTTATGTTATACAGACCACAAACCCAGTCGGGCCCAAAGATTGATATAAGATTGCATAGATGCAAGATCGATGTCTTGTCTGAAAAATGGCCCCATACTGGTCAGTCTGGTCAGTTGTTTCCATGTTCCTTTGATTGAATACAGACACTTGGTGGGGGGAGCAGGACACCCCTTTTTCTGGTTTCAGGGAATTGTGCTTGTTCTTTCTGCCCTTCCCAACTTGGAAAGTCTCTCATCTTTCCTCTGATTAGAAATCAGATCACCTAATTTTGATTCCTGATTGTTTTCTTTTAACTAATTGGTCTTATTTGATTGTTTTTAGTGCATAAATATCTGTCTCCCTGTGTTTTTAGGATCTAGTGCCAAAGCTGAAGAAGGCCACTGGTCCCAGTTTGCTATGCACTTGGTGTGTGTTGCTAAATCAGTTGATATGCTCAGAAGCTTGACCCTTTGTTTCCTCAGCCATTTAATCTTTTGTCTATCACAGAAGACCTGAGTTTGAATCCTGCCGCACACATTTATTAGCAGTGTGACCCTCAGCAAGTCACTAAATCTCTCTCAACCTCCAGTTCCTCATCTGTAAATTGAGGCTAATAATAGTCCTTCCCTAACAGCATTGTTATGAAGATCAAATGAAATGATATCTGTAAAGTGCTTTGTAAACCTTCAAACATTATATAAATATTATTATTATTACTGGGAGTTTTAAAAGCTTTCCTCCAAAGGAGTTGCACTGCATATAATACTGAATTTGGAGACAAATAATCTGGGTTCAGATTCTGGTTCTGTCCTTATTCCCTACATGAGCACGGGCAAGTCACTTATCCTCTCCAGCGCTGTTTCCTCAGCTGTAACATAAAGGGTTTGACCTAGATGAACTTTGAAGTTCTTTTCAGCTCTAAGTATAATTTCATATATCAAGGAATTGTGATTCTTTGATATATAGGTATAACCTCAGAGACAACTTTGCCAAATGATCCTCTGTTTGCTTTCAATGAAGGCATTTAAATACAGATGTCTAACTTGCTGAAGGTGTACGGGCCTATCATAGAGGATATTCTAGGAAGAGTCTAAATGGAAGAGGGAGTCAAAGAGAAAAAATAAACAGAAACCTAAATGGATCAAGGATGCCTGTTATTTAGATAAGATGCAACTAGGTGGGCCGCAATTCTTAATGAATGAATGAATGAAAATGCATTTATTAAGTGCTTACTATGTGTCCAGGACTGTGCTGAGCACTGGGGATCTGAATACAAGCAATCAAGCTAGGTCTTGTTCTCAAGGAACTTAAATCCTAATGGGGAGTGGGGAGAGACAGAACAAAAGGGAACTAGGAAGCTAGGGGAAGGGAATGCATATGGAGGTATGGTTTGGAAATGTCTGGAAAGTGAAATTTGGAGGCCTGGCTCTGAGTAAGTTAAGGCAAAAGTTTCCCTGTCAGAAATCAAGGGTTAAGTTCAGTATTTTTGTCTTAGATAGAAAAGTATGGGCTAGGCCTAACTTAGGCTGGTCAACTGCTTCACATTTGGTGTTGAAATGAAAGGAGAATGTTGTAAACCAGTCTGGCAGTTAATAGAAGGTTTATTTATTAATAGAGTTTAAAGGATATTCAGCAGGTATCTACTCAGTTGGGCAAGATTTCTATGCCATGTAGCCTCCTTTCTGGCTTTCATTTTCTTCCCCCACTCTTAAATTTGAACTCTGTCCCTGGGATCACCCTGGGCTCTGATGAGTGGGCTTTTTCCTAATTTCACCTCACTTCTTGGCCATCTATATACATACCATCTCATGTGTACCTCTTCTCTTATGCTTTGCAGCACTCCTTTATGTGTTGTGTCCTCTCTTTTTAGAATATAAACTCCTTGAGGGCGGGAACTGTCTTATTTACTTGTATTTGTATCCTCCACCACTTAGTGCAGTGCCTGGCACAGTAAGTGCATGATAAATGTCGGCTCTCTCTCTGTCTCTCTCTGTCTCTGTCTGTCTCTGTCTCTTTCAACTTTCTTTCTTCCTCTTTCTCCCGGCTTCTTTGTTCCTTTTGTATTCTAAAATGCTTCCCCCAGTGTATTGCAGTAAGGGATCTTAATGGCCTCCTAAACACCAAATTAAATGTCCTATGTAGTTAATTCAGAATAGTTCTTAGACAGGTACCACTAATAGTCTTTGTGGTGGGCCTAGGCTTACCACAGGTAGTGGAATCAAGATTCCACCAAATACAAATACAAAATTAGGCCAGTTCAACAGATGACATTTTACAATGTTTACACATGTTCTTAAATATCCTGGGCACATAGCTCTAGTTGTCAAAGGGTCTCAGACCAGTTCAGTGAGACTCCACTCCTGGGTTGGGTGGGTTGTAGGACTAGTAGCATAGTGACCATTAGACACAGAGCTTCCTTGTTGGGGCCTCTGGTCACCTCCCTCTGCAAAGCCCTTTCCCTTCTTCAGTCACAAAGTCATTTGGATCCAATTCTGCCAATTAACACTAAATGTTGTAGAGTAGGCCTGGTTCAGTTTTGGGATTGAAATGAAATGAGAGGCTGGTAGACCAGTTAATTGTTAACAGAAACATGGAAAGGATGTTTGGCAGGGAAACAACATTGATTCAGTTGGACATAGATTGCCTGCTTTTTCATTTGCTATGGTGATGTCAATAGTAGTCAATAAACATTTATTATGTGCCAGGCACTGTATGCTAAGTGCTGGGAATACAAATAAGAAAAAGATACTCCCTGCCCTCAAGGAGGTTACCATCTAATGGGGGATGACAACATACAAAAGGAAGCTGAAAAGCTAGGGGTGTGGGAATGTGCCAGAGGGTGCCTGGAGAGGGGGCATTTGACCAGAGCAGCTGATAGAATATAAAGAAAAATGGAAACTTCTGAACACTTTATTAAGGGAAGACTTTGGGAAGAGTTTATTACTCTGCCTTTCAGCCCTCCACTTAGAAGGGTGAGGCAACTGAGGCGACTCAGAAGGTGATGGGTATCAAAGCTGAATTGATCTCCATGCTGAAGATACTTCAGGTGATGAGATTATCCTGAGGAAGGCATGATATTCCTGAGGTTGAAACCAGCTGATGGGAAATGAAGTTACAGTACAATTAACATTTATTAAAGCAACTTCTATGTGTCAGGTACTGGGCTAAGCACTGGGGATACAAATAAGAAAAAGAAAGAAATCCTACTGTCTAGGAACTAGCTGGAAAGCAGAAGGAGCATTATGTTCTGTGGATTTGAAACCAATAAACTGCAGTTGGAAAGTGGAGGGTAAGCTGAAAGTCCAAGTCCTAGCCCTCTCTAAAGGAAAGCTTTGGGAGTGCTGTACCCAGGCATAAATATGTATCAAAAAGATATTTCTCAACACCTTTTTCGTTCCCCTACCCTGCCCTAAATGACTTGCCTGTAGTTCATCTCTTTAACTTCTATGTCTTTCCAAAATGTTAAAGTCGAAAATCAAGCTAGTAAATGAATATTTGGACTAGGAGAGATGGTTTTGTCAGGGCTCCCTGCACATCCCTCTTTACTAGTGGCTTTTTCCTCTCATCAAGTAATATATATTTTAATTGTAGCCTCTGGGAAGAAATGTCTCTGCTTTTGCTGTCTAATTCAGAAGATTGGTGGTAGTGTTGAGAATTCTACACCAAACAGGAAGATAGCAGATGTATACACTAGGAATTCCATTGTGAGAGATACTTAGGGATGAGCATTTCTAAAAATGATTATCATGTTGACAGTCCATCTCTCTACCCGTGCATATGACTGTTCCTATTGCTTTTATACCTCAGAGGTGGCATATTATGTGTTGGTTGAAATGAATCTCTTGAAAGCTTTATCAAGATCCTTGTGTTAGGCCTTTCACATTGTTTATGGTACTAGAATCTGGGCTAATATATTGGAGAGATTTCTTGGTTTTTCATTCAATCCTCTCTTTCCTTCCACCCCACTGTACTTCCCCTTCTCCATGTCAGAAACCTCTTTTGTTTTTGACTTAGAAAAATTGTGGGGAATTTTGCAGAGGCCAGCTTAATCAAGACTTTTATAGACTCATTAGCCTAGTTTGTTGAAGTTAGTCTTTTGTGGGTGCTTATTTCTTGAAGAAGTCTTATAAAGCTTCTCTTTTTCTTTAGCTCACTCATACAGAATAAATTTAACTGTAGAAGTGAGCGTTTGGCCCAGTGGAGGTATGATGCCTATAAAATCAATAGCCCTTAATGCTGTGTAATTATAATGACCAAATTTGGACCTGGAAAAGATGAGAAAATACATATTCCTTTTTCATTGGAGAGGCAGGGAACTGTGAGTATCGACTCAGTTGACATGTTGTTTAATTGCTTCCCCCCCCTTTTTTTTTTTTGCTTACATGGAATGGCTTGGTGGGTGGGAGAGCACTATATTCAGAAAGAAAGAGTAAATGTTAGAGGAAAGATAATTTTAGCTTTTATACATGTTGAGCTTGAGATGCTTATGGGACATGCAGTTAGAGACATTCAGGAGTTAGAAATTTCATTTAGGAGCTCAAGGTTGGAGACAGATGTGGGAGTTATCTGAATAGAAGTAGTCATTCAAGTCAGAGGAGTAGCAAAATCACAGAGAGAGAGAGGATGTAGAAAGAGAAAAAATGGAAGGAAAAAGAGGTACTGGTGAGAGCAGGAAAAGTCAGAGACTGAAGAGGAAAAATGGAAAAGTATAATAAAGTCATAAAAGTTAGGAGGAAGGTACATTCATTAAAAAGAAGAATGATAGCATAACAACCCTGTGAGGAAAGAATGGGGAGTAGATTTCTTCTCCAGGCTGCACTCTGGATCTCTTTCACCTTGTCCCATCTCTTCATTCCAAAGCCTCACTCCGGCCCTGGAGTTGGAAATACTCTCTGTCCCTATGGCCTCTTTGTCTCATTGGATGGCTCCTTCCAGAACCCCCATTTAATTAAGGTGCCTTGACCAGCTGTGTTTCATTCCTCTCCAGTCTTTGTTCTGGACTTCTACTATGTCCTCATTAGGAGTACCTTCTAACCCCATCACCCCTCCCTTTTCACCTTCCTTTTTTGTGTTGTCTCCTATGAGAATGTAAATTCTTTGAGAGCATTTTTTATTTCTAGAGCTACATGGTTTTGTATTTCCAAAACTTAGCACAATGCCTGGCATGTGATTAGTTGGTTGGTTGTTGTTCTTTATGCTTCAAGAGGACCAAAATGACATCACCCTGTTGGGGTCAAGGTGCAGTGTGTCCAACTGTGCCTGATCAGACCAATACAAGCTCAGAAGGCTCTACCACAGGTTGGGCACAAATAGTCCATATGAACATTGAGGTGGAGATATCTGTAAATTTGTACACCTCACGTTTCTTTTGAGCTACTGTTATTCTGCTTTGTTCATAAAGTATAGCACCTTCTTTGATGTGGCCACATCATGCCAGTGTCTAATCTGGCACATGATAAGTGCTTAATAAATGCTTGCTGACTGACTGTTGATTGACTAGTAGAGTTATATATAGGCTATTTTTCCAGATGGGAAGACCTGGGTGTGTTTAGTAAGAAGGAGCCAATGGAGAAAGATCTAACAGGAAAAATAAGGATAGTGGTTGTAGCAGAGTCTTGAAAAGGAGGGAATTAGGGACACAGATAGAGGAGTTAGTTTTTATCTGTAGAGCCATATCCTTCTTTGAATCAGAAGGAAAAAAGGAACAGATGGGTGACTGACTACACAGAGAAGTTGTGAAATGAAGAGGGAATTGAAGGGGCTTAAGTTGAATGGCTTCAATCTCATCAGGAAAGGAGAGGTCAAGTTCACATGTTAAAAATTGTGGGGGTGGGTGAGTAGAGTGAGATTAAGGACTGGGGAGACAGTATTTATCGCAAGCACTGTGGGTGATTTGATCAGGAGTTGAAAGATGAATAAAAGGATTTTTGAGCAGCATTGGTGGCCTAGCCGAGATTAAATAGGGTGAATTTATAGCAGATGATACATAATGTGTTGCTGCTAGAGCTGAGAATGGGAAAAATAGAAATCCTCATTGGGTAAAAAAAATGCAGGGAGATATATAGGACACTTAAATATAATTTGTTAACTCCACTGGTATAGGTTAAAACCCATTTTCAACCTCTTTCATCTTTATTTCTCTGCCCAGCTCTAGCCACCAACTCCCTTCTTAATGTTTCCACCCAGAGATCTCATAAGGACCTCAGACTTAATATGTCCTAGATGGAACTCATTAATCAGTCAATTGATAAACATTTATTTAGTGCCTACTATGTACTAGGCACTGTGCTAAATGCTGGAGATACAAAAAGGCAAAAGACAGTCTCTGCCCTTAAGGAGCTTATAATCTAATGGGGGAGAGAAAATGCAAACAAATATGCTATATACAGGGTAATAGGAAGTAATTAACAGAGGGAATGCACTAGAATTAGGAGAGGTTAGGAATTTAATTGGGACTTGAAACTTAGGGGGTTAGTAATTGGAGCAGAGCAGGTAAGCATGGGAGACAGCCAGAGAGAATGCCCAGAACTGAGAGATGGAGCATCTTGTTTGTGCAGCAGCCAGAAAGCCAGTGTCGCTGGATCAAAGAGTATGTTTTTGGGATTAAGGTGTAAAAAGACTGAAGAGGTAGGAGAAGAGAGTACATGGGCAAAGCCACCAGCAAGCTATTGCAGTAATCCAGGTCTAAAGGGATGAGGACTTGTATTCAAGTGATGGCAGTGTCAGAGGAGAGAAAGGGGGCATATTCGAGACTTGTTGCAAAGGTGAGATGTACAGATCTGAGCAACAGATTGCATGTTGGCAGGGGAGAAATAGTGAGAAATCCAGGATGCAAGCCTGAGGTACTGGGGGCCTTTAAAGTACCAGGGAAGGTGAGGAGGGAGGTTTAGGGGGAAAGATATGAGTTCTGTTTTGGATGTGTTGAGTTTAAGATGTCTGCCAAACATACACTTTGAGATGACTAAAAGGCAAGTGGAGATGTGAGATTGGGGGTTAGCAGAGAGATTGGGTCAGGCTAGGTAGTCTTGAGAATCATCAGCATAGAGATGGTAGCAAAATCTGTGGAAGCAAATGAGATCATCAAGTGAAGCAATATAGAAAAAAGTGAAAAGGCCCAGGACAGAACCTTGAGGGACACTTAGAGTACATGATCTGGAGGAGGATCCAGCAGAGGAAACAGAGGAGAAGTCAGATAGGTACAAGGAAAACCAAGGGAGCATGGTATCCTGAAAATCCAGAGAGAAGAGACTGTCGAGGAGGAGGAGAGAATGATCAACAGTGTCAAAAGTTGCAAAGAGGTCAAGAAAAATGAAGATTGCAAAAAGGCCATTGGATTTAGCAGCTAAGAGATCATTAGTAATTTTGGAGAGAGCCGTTTTGGTGGAATGATAAGGTCAGAGGCCAGAATGTAAGGAGTTAAAAAGAGAGTGTCAGGAGAGAAAGTGGAGGCCTTTTTGAGGAGTTTAGCTACAAAGGGCAGAAAAGATATAGGATGATAATTAGCAGTGATTAAAAGATCAGGTGAGGATTTTTCCAGGGTTGGGGAGACATGGGCTTGTTTGTAGGCAGTAGAAAATGAGCCAATAGAGAGGGAAAGATTGAAGATAAGTGAAAGATTGGGGATAACAGAGGAAGCAATCTGTTAGAGGTGATGGGATGGAGTGGGATCAAGGGATTGGAAGTTACCATTATGAAGAGAGGGATTTTTATAAGGGAAAGCAGAGGGAGAGGTGAAAAACCAATAGATTATGGTTGGATAAGGGGATTTCAGGATTCAGGAACGTAGAGGTGGTATATTTATGGATGACGGCAAGATAAAGAGTAAGATTATCTTTGTGTGTGACTGAGGTTGGGGGGATGAATAGCTCATGGGAGGTGAATAGGTTGAAGAACTGAGCAGTTAAGACATTTGAGGGAAAATCAGTATATATGTTGAAGTCACTTCCTATGAGGGCGGGAGTTGGGGAGAAGAGAAAACTTATAAGCTAAATTTCAGACTCATTGAGGAAGGGGAGTCACCTGTGGGTTTATAGTCAACAGCTACCAGGATTTTCAGTGGCTAGTAGATTACAATAGCATCAGCCTTAAAGGAAGAGAGATTACTGAGTGATAGAGAAAGTGGGAGAAGCTGGAAATGGCAATGGGAAACAAGGAGTACTCCAGCTCTCCCATCTTGACCAGTGAGCTGAAGAGAATGAGTGAAAGAATAAGAAGATTTAAGATGAAGGAAAATTTATTGCCTATGGTACAGGCATTCCAGAGGGGCACAGTGGAAGGTCTTGGTAGAGTTAGGGTGCAACTTTGGGGTGGGACAATTGAGGGGGAAGGAAATGAGGAATTAGGTGGTAGGAGGTATGGAGTGGGGTTTGGATACTGATCTCTGTAGGAGTTTAGAGTCAGTGGAATTGTAGAGTATGACCATGTATGAGAATGTTCATCATTGAATGGAGAGTACCATTCCTTTACTTTCATAGAAAATATGCAGCAGATGGGAGGTCTGAATTCGAAGGGAGGGTTGCTCTTCTTTACACTGGAGGATTCTCCACATCCCGTTTGGGAGATTGGGTTGGCAGCAGGAGGTAGAAGATGCCTTTTGCAGGTAGAGATAGAAGTGGTTGCTTTGAGTCATTTATATGACCATTACCCCAGTTCAGGCCCATCATCACCTTTCACTTGGACTATTCTAAAAGCTTTCTCTATTTTTTCTTCCATTTATTTTTTCTTCTGAACTTAACAAAAACCAAGTCAAATGAATATTCCATGTATAGTGAAAATTATATTGCAGAACAAAGAAAATTGTACATAAATTTGTTAGTTTCTCAGCTAGAACTCGGTTTTCTTTTTAAGTGTGTAATATATTCAATATGAAACTTTCAAATTCTTATATTTTTTGTGGTTTCTTCTAATCTTCCTTCTGTTCTCTTTTCATTTTGGAGGAGGAGGTTCCTATTCTTAACCCCACATTCCTTTTCATCCTCTCCAAAACAAACAAAACTCTTGTAACAAGCATGCAAAATTAAGCAAAAACAAATTCCCATATTGACTGTATCTTAAAAAGATATTTCTCACTCTGCAACTTGAGTCCATCTGACAGGAGGTGGGTAGCATATATTTCGTTAACAATGATCTAGAATTGTGGTTGGTCATTAAATTGATCAAAGTTCTTAAGTATTTTAAAATAGTTTTTCTTCACATTTTTGTTATAGGACCAATTGTTCTCTTGGTTCTATTTACTTTGTTATCAGTTCATATAAATCTTCCCATGTTTCTCTGAAATCATCTTTTTCTTAAATTTCTTATGATTCAATAATATTCCACTATATTCATCTACTTTACATTCAGTCATTCCTCAATTGATAGGTACCGTCTAAGTTTCTGTTTATTTTGCATGGGACAGAGCTTTAGAAATCCACGATGCAAGCCCGAGGGACTGGGGGCCTTGCAGAATTAAAAACTCAGAACATTTTCAGGTCTTTGGTAATTAAAAGGATATTAGTGGTATTACCCAGATTGTTTTGATATTGTTTAAAAGCAGTAGGCTGTCTGATTTTATTCATTTCTCTTACCATGTTTTAAGTACTGTAAGTGAAAGTAATCAGGGTTAGGTATAAGAATCTATCTGCCCCTCTCCCACCCCCCCTTTTGTGGACTAGTTTTACTTTTTTTAAAAAATGGTAATGCTAACTGTACTAATTGACAGCCTTCTGGGCCAGTCTAACTCCTTAGACATTAGATATACATGTTTGGTTGTTGGAACAAAAATGAGAACATTTAAATAGCATAGCTCTGTGATTTTTGCTATGAAGTGTAGAAACTTCCCTTCAAGAAAAGACCATGACTATTTTGTATGATGTTTGGAACTCTACAAGAAGTTTCATTGTTGTTATTCTAAACAAACAAAAAAGATAGATGGAGTTAGGTTGGAGAGGAATTTAAATGTCAGGCTTACTAGAACATTTTGTTTTTCGTCCTAGAAGCAACAGGGAGCTGCTAAAGGTTTGTGCAGAGGAGTGACATAATAAAATCGGTGCATTTTGGTAGCTGTGTGGAAGAGACAGGTTAGTTTCTAGAAGCAGGTAGATGTTTTTGCAGCCAACCCTGACAATTACTTTCATTCATAGTACTTAAACATAAAACATGGTGGGAGAAGTGAATAAAAACAGATGACTACTGCTTTCAAACAATTTCTCGACAATCCACATGATACAACTTGCCTGTGCTTATAAATTACATCAGTGAATCAGGACCAGAAATGGATTTACCGATGTTCATTTAATCACCAAGAACCTGAAGATGTTCTGAGTTATTATTCTGATGTTTCTAAATCTGTGTCTACTGAGTAGGAGCAATAAAAGAAGAGGTCTTGGCAGAACAGAAGTACTATATACTTGATGTTCAGATTAAATGGTAGATAGCCTAAGTGCATAGACATCAAACACATGGCCTGCATGTGGCCTACAATAATTCTGAGTACAGCCAAAACCAGAATAAAATGCAATTGGGAAATATTTAACAAAATAAATAAAAATAAAATAAAACATAGATAATATTACACTTAAAAACTAAATTATTATGCAGCCTGGAAGGATCCTCACGTTCAGCGTAGTGGTCCATGTCAGTTTGAAGACACTTTTGTTGTTGTTGCTGAGTTATCATTTTTTCTGACATGTAACAGCTTTGTGTGATCTATGCTTTAGTTCTCTCACCTGTAAGACAAGGAATTTGGACTCAGTGGCCACTAAGGCCCCTTTTCATTGATTATCCTATGATTGTAATGCATAATAACCACAGGGAGTGCAATTTTAAAATATTATGTAGGGCGTATAAAGCTTGTCCTGGTTTTTGTTCAGTATTACCTCATTCTGAGGGATAGTGACCTTTTTCTGTTTTTCTGTCCTTTAATATCTCATAACGCTTTGTACCTCACTCATTCTCATTTGCCTTTGTTCAACAATCCTCTGATTATCATTGTCAGCTAAGGGATATAATAGGGAGATGTGTGCTTAACAAAGGTCTTTGCCACTGTCATGGAGAACATCAAGCTATTTAATTGTGTCTGGCTCACATCTGACTCTTTGTGTCCCCATTGGGGTTTTCTTGGCAAAGATACTGGAGTGATGTGCTATTTCCTTCTCCAGAGCATTTCACAGATGAGGAAACTGAAGCAAATCAGGTTAAGTGACTTGTGATTCACACAGCTAGTGTTTGAGGCCAGATTTGAACTCAGGAAGATAATTTTCCTGACTGCAGGCACAACACTGCACCACCTAGCTGCTTGAGAACATCTGGTACAGACTTCAGATAGAAAAGGGACTTTATTGAGAGTAAGGTTCTTCATTTGGTACCGTTTTGAGATACATTGTACTGATCGCATCAAGTGCTAGAGGCCTTAGCATCTCTTCAGTGAGATCCATGAGATTGGACCAGTAATCCACATAGGAATTACCAAATGTCTGAAGAGTGTCTATTGCTTAGATTAGGTTTTCTTAGGGCCCCATTAAAATAAAATTATTATTCGAGGGCCGCACCCAGAATAAAAAATACAATACACTAACAGAAAGTGGGGGAACACATCTCATCAGTATGACAGGTGAAGGCACGAAGCGCAAAAGCAAACACAAAACAACAAAATGACAGCACAGCAGTATAAAGGTAGGTGCATACTGACTAGTCTGCATTGTACAGATGGAACATATCCCACAGATTGATTGAAAATTCCATGTGATATGTTCCATCCATAATAATGCTTAAAAACACCAAAGAAAATTAACATCAATGAGATTATTTATTAGTGGTGGAATTAAAAAATCTAATACACATTCGATGCAAATTATTTTGTTTTTTCACTCATCAAAATTAAAACCCACAGGTGGGCCACATAAAATCGCACTGCGGCCTGCATGCAGCCCATGGGCTGTATTTTGGACAGCCCTGCTTAGATCATGAACTGCATTTTGATAAGCCACTGTTTGAATTAGTCCATCGGTACTCACATTTTAGGTGAACACTACTGAAAGTGAGGTTTGCTCAGTATCGAACTGATGGAAGAGAAGGCTGTACAGTTTGAGAATTTGTACTTTCGGTCATCCCTAGATACTCTTTGATTCAAAATCCTTTGTTTTTATCACCAGCATTTTCCTGGTGCTGTTATTTATATGGCTGTAGTTCAGTTTTTAAAGAGTCAAATGGGAGTAGCTGGGTGGCTAAGTGGATAGAGTACCAGTCCTGGAGTCAGGAGGACCTGAGTTCAAATTTGGCCCCAGAGACTTGACACTTACTAGCTGCATGACTCTGGACAAATCACTTAACTCCGATTGCCTCCCAAAAATCAAAACCAAGACAAGAATCAAATGGCAGGTGGTCCAAAGGAAAATAAAGCAATTTGTGTTAGATGTCAGTAGACTGTAGCATATTGCCAATGATTGCTTTGATGTATTAGAAATGGCATGAAAGTTTTTATCAAGGAAGTATATGATCAGTAAAGGAGATAAGTCCATAACATATTGCTAAGGTTCGAGTGCTACACTGAGAGCAACTGAATATTAAAAAACCTAAAGGAAAGAATTTAGTGTATCGGAGAGTTCCCCTGTGGGAAGAAGACATATAGACACAATTTATATAAGGTTGAAGAGTATTGCTCGGTTACAAATGGAACTGGTGGAGGGAATGCCCACTTCAGTGAATTTTATAGATCTATTGATATCTTGAAGAATCAGTCATTTGATTTTAAAGTTTTTTAAGGAGCTGTTTTTATTATTGATAATTTTTGTTATCTCCAGTGCCTCACACATGCTCTCCTCACATAGTAGATGCTTAATAAATTTGTTGACTTGAAATGATTAGGCCTTTTCATTTCTTCTTTTAATACAGGAAGTCCGAGCTTCCTTCATGCAGTGGCTTGCAAGAAATGTGGATCCTGAAGGAGTAATGACATTCAGCAAGTTGACCCTTAAATTTGTTTCATCCTATAAACCAGAATTGGAAGTAACCCCATCTCATATGCCAGTTGTCACTGCAACAGAGGAATTTGCCCCAGAACATTTTAACCTGGAGATCTATCGAAAAAATTTGCAGACAAAGCAGCTAGGAAAAATAATTCTGTTTGCTGAAGTGACTTCATCCACAATGAATCTTCTAGATGGGTAAGCTTTTGGAAAAAAGTTCATTAGAAAAGAGTCTAAATAAAGATTTATATAGTATGATGTTGATTAGTGCTTTCAACCAAGTTTTTTAAAAAAAAAATTATTTGTAGAACAAGGAAAGAGGACCCCTCCATTTTAGAAGAATGTGGTAGTGATTGGAAAATTAAGTTTCCTCTTAAGGCTTTAACAAGGTTTATATTTTTAAGAGTTGGTGGTTGTGGATCTGGTGACTGTCTCTTTAAATTAGGCTTCTTAGAATGGTCTCTGAAAAAATGAATTACTGTCAAAGAAAAATCTAAGAAGTAGAGTTTACTCTCTAGGCTGTTTTTTCTCTTTTTGTGCTGTCTTTTTTTGAGATATTTTGCAGAAGTATTTAGAATAGCACATTTATGTGACATCTAAGATATATTTAATCAAGATAAAAGCAGAACTTTGCATTTTTAAACCTGTTTTCTAGTATGTTCCTCTCTAATTTTTATTTTTTTTAAATACTCTGTAACCATTTTTGGATATTTGAGCACTTACTTTCACTGCCAGGTTAACTCCTCTCAACCTCCTATTCCATGGACTTTGGTTAGAGGTTAAAAATATAAACCAGATGAAAAGAAATTCTTTTTTACCCAAATTAATCAGCAAAACTTGGTGCTGCATGATGATGAGTATTAAGGGTGTGCCTGGCTGAAGCACTGTTAGTTCAGGTTCTGTGTTGGGATGAAATCAGGCATTTTCAGGTCATTCAACAGTTAACAAAAAGTTTACTTAGCCATAGCATAGAAAGGCTATTCAGTAAGGATACACTCAGATTGAGTAAGCTATGGCCTCCTTCACTTCTTAATGAAATTGGGACAGGTAAGCAGATCAGGGAGTTGTGAGTAGCATAGCTTTAATACAACTGCTGCCAAGCCTAAAGGGTCCCAACCTCTCTGTCCCCCAGCCTTGCCAATGGATAAGTCTTCGTCTACTCTCTGGTGACCACAAAGCCATGTCATCTTGGCCAGAGGCAAACAGGAAGCTGTGTGAGTTAAGAAAGACAAATACTTGGGACAGGTATTTTTTGGGAAAACTAACCTAAACCATGTAGCAAGGAGAGCCAGATGGGAGAAGGAAGAGGAAAACTGGTGGATGTTAGTCCTATCACAGTGAGATATATAATTTAGTAGGCTTCAACTGTAGTGTAATGGTAATCTAGCACATGGGCAGACCCTCTCAGCTCGTGAAAATGACATCTACACTTGGAAGACACATTTTTGATTGTGATGACATAGGAGAGAAGTAAGTACATTTGTGGACATTCTGAAAGTGGTTCAGATTGGCTTACTATGTGATACCTGATTTTTCCATTGGCAGCATAGCCAGAAGGTAATGTCAGGGTCTTCAGATGGGTCTGAGACTTTTTGCTTCCACTTCATTTCTCCTTACTCTTTTTCTTAACTTTCTACAATCTGGCTTCCAACCTCATCATTCAACTGAAATTGCTTTCTCCAGTTACCAATAACTTCTTACTTGCTAAATCTAATGGACTTTTTTTTTTCCCAAAATGGACTTTTCTCAATCCTCATCTTTCTTGACCTGTCTGCAGATCAAGCTTTTCTCCTTGATACTATCTTTTCTTTAGGTTTTCATAGCACTACTCTCTCCTGGTTTTCCTCCTACCTATCTGATCACTCCTTAATCTTCTTCGTTGGATTTTCATACAGGTGACACCCTCTAAACATAGGTATCTGCCAAGGCTCTCTCTTAGACCCTGTTCTGTTCTTGCTTTATACCAATTCATTTAGTGATCTCTTCAGCTTCCATGGATTTAATTGTCATTATCATTTCAATGCAGATAATTTGCAAATATATTTTTTCTAGCCCCTATCTCTCTCCTGCTCTTTGGTCTTATGTTTTCAGCTGCCTATTGGACATTTCAAACTGTGTCTTGTAGACATTTTCCAACTCAACATGTCCAGAACTGAATTCGTTATCTTCCTCTTCCCCCCACCCCAAACACTACCCTCTTCCCGACTTCCCTATTATTATCAAGGGCACCAGTGTTCTCCCAGTCATTCAGGCTTCTAACCTAGTTGTTATCCTCGACCCCTCACTCTCTTTCACCTTCCCCCCACCACCACCTCCTGCATCCAATCAATTGCCAAGTCCTGTCATTTCTACCTTTATAACATCTCTTGTGTATGCCCCCTTCTTTCCTCAGACCCTAGTACTACTCTGATGCAGGCCTTCATCACCTCATGTAGCAGTATTCTGCTGGTTGGTCTTTCTGCCTTAAGTTTCTCCCCATTCCAGTCTTTCCTTCACTCACCTTTTAAATTGGTCTTCCTAAAAGCACAAGTCTGCCAACGTTTCTCCCCCTATTAAGTGAACTCCATTGTTTTCCTATAACTTCTAGGATCAAATAGAAAGCTCTTTGTTTGGCTTTTAAAGCCCTTCCTACCTTTCCATTCTTTTTACACCTAACTCCCTCTATGTTGATTGATCCAGTGATACTGGTTATCCACCATTACTGCATTTCTGTCCTTTATCTCTGTCTCCTGGTTTCCTTCTAGTCTCAGCTAAAGTCCCACCTTCTTCAAGAAGCCTTTAGCAGTTCTTCTTAATCTTGGTGCCTTCTCCCTGAGATGATCTCCAGTCTATCCTGTATATATCTTATTTGTGTATTATTGTTTATATGTTATCTTCCTCATTACATTGTGAACTCTTTGAGAGGAGAAACTGTCCTTCCCCCTTCTTTGTATCCCCAGTGCTTAGAATAGTAGATGCTTAATAAATTCTTGTTGACTCACTGACTGATGTTATATGCTTAAATAGAAATGGGAATCTTAGTCTCTGGTTCCTTAAAAATGGGGGAATACTAGTGGTGGGGACCTGAGCCACGGTAGTAGAAAAAAGAGACCCATAGACCCCCCTCAGGGAATTTTGAAGCCTCTTGGGAGATATAGCAGGACTGGCTCTGAGAGCCAGAACATCATTGTTAAAATTGAATAATAGGCACAGTAGAATGTATTTATAAGGAAGACATTTGCCCTTACATTAAGGCAAAAGTCTAAAGATCATATGCCTCAAAATACAATTTGATCAAGTATTTTCAGGTAGAAATATATTCTTCTGGTCCTACTCAAGTTTGAATGGGTTTGATGGAGCGTGTACATACTACATACTTTGCTGAAGAGACTTTTAAAAGAGTAAAAAATTTTAGAATTAATCATATATTTAATGTAAGATGATGTCATAACTGGTATTTTCTTGGCTACCATGCTCCCGTTTGTTGAAATGGGATTTATTATCGTTTCACCTTATGCCATTTGTGTTCATAACTTTGATATTTATTGTTTTGGGACAATCTTGGGAAAGAATCCAAGTGAGTTAAACTTTTTGCTAAACTGAGTTAATTTCTACCTCTCAGGTGATCAGTCTTTTTTTTTTTATTGCTTTCCAAATTCTCCAGTTTATGATCTAATGCAAGCGAATGAAAGGTGATAATTTACACATGTAAATCACTATCACTGACCTTGAGAAGCAAGAGTCAAACCCCTTTCTCTCCCCTACGTCATTACAAAAAGCCTTCCTGTGCACAGCAGCACAGTGCTAAGTATGGGGGATACAAAAAGAGGCAAAAGACTGACCCTGCCCTCAAGGAGCTTTCAGTTTAACATGCAAAACATATACACAAAGCAAGCTATACATAGTCTAAATAAGAAATAATTAAGAGAGGACAGGGATTGGGAAAGGCATCTGGTAAATGATAAGATTTTAATTGGGACTTATAAGCCAGAGAAGTCAGTAGGCAGAGCTGAGGAAGGAGAGCATTCCAGGCAGGGGGGAGGGCCAGAGAAAATGCCCAAAGCTGAGCAAGGCAGTGTCAGAACAGGGAAGGGGGAGAATGTGGGAGATGCTGCAGAGATGAAATCTACAGGTCTTGGCAGTAGCTTGGATACGAGGGGTGAGAGATAGTGAGGAATCCAGGATAACTCCTAGGATGCAAGCCTGAGGGCCTGAGAGGATGGTTTTGCCTTCTACAGTAATAGGGAAATTAGGAGGTGAGGAAGATTTAGAGGGAAAGAGTACCGTTTTGGACATGTCGAGTTTAGGATGTCTACTGTACATCCAGTCTGAGGTGTCTGAAAGGCAGTTGGAGATGTGAGACAGGAGGTCAGCAGAGAGGTAGGAGAAGGAAAGGTAGATTTGAGAGTAATCAACATAGAGATGGTAATTAAATTCATTGAAGCTGATGAGATCACCAAGTGAAATAGTGTAGAAAGAGAAGGGAGGAGGGCCCTAGACAGAACCCTGAGGAATGCCTGTGGTCAGAAGGCATGATCTGGATGAGGATCTAGCCTAGGCTACTGAGAGGTCATCACATAGGTGGGAGGTGGGAGGAGAACCAGGAGACAGTGGCGTCCTAAAAAATCAGAGAAGAGAGTATTAAGGAGGAGACAGTGATCAATAGTGTCAAAGGCTATAGCAAAGGAGGAATGAGAAAAAGCCACTAACTAAGAGTTTTGGCAACCAAAAGATTATTGGTAACTTTGAAGAGAGCTACAAGGAGCAGGAGAGATATGAGATGATATTTAGTGGAGACGGAAGGATCAAGTAAGAATTTTTTCAAGGTAGGAGAGACGTGGGAATGTTAGTAGACAGTAGAGAATGCACCAGGGAGACATGAAAAATAAATGATAGACTTGGGATGACAGAGTGGGTATTCTGTTGGAGGAGGCGGAATGGAATGGGATTGCTTGGACAAGTAAAGAAGTTAGCCTTGGTAAGGAGTAAGGACACTTCATCATGTGAGACAGAGGTAAAGGTGGAGATAGTGGGAGAAGTTGTTTGAATGATAGGAGATGAGAAAGAGGGTAGAAGGCCGAGCTCATAGTGAATAACCTCAATTTTTTCTGTAAAACATGAGGCAAGGATTTCAGCTGAGAGGGGAGGGGGAGGGGAAGCCAAATAATAGAATGTTTACTGTATTATTCCCACTTTACTATGTAATGATACTTTAGTTTATTACCCATTTTATTTATATACATTAATATATGTTAATTAAATATATTAATATATAGCCATGTTATTTAGTTTATTACCCATTTTCCAAGCACAATACCTGACAAATAATAAGTGTTTAATACTTACTGACTTGATTGCCCCAAGTCCAGCAAACCAAGTAGGATGTATGTAAAGCTTTAGAAATAATACGCTCCGTTTTTCTTTTCTTCCTTCATATGTATGGCTTTTCTCATCATCAGAGGACATTCTTTTATGTGCAGAAGTAACCATGATGGGTGTAACCTGAGTCTTACATAGGATATCCTTGTAAGTTAGTTAAACTCACATACATTTTTTTGGGTAGTATTCCATACCAGTTTTCACGGACTAAACAAGATTAGATCCAAGAGGATAAAGGAGATTAAAGGCTAGCCTTGATGTCAGGAAGTCCTAGAGTCAAGTCTTTTCTTTGAAATAGACTAACTTTGTGATGATGGGCAAGCAAGTTACTTAACTTTTCTGTGTTCCTGGTAAGTCTCTAAGACTATATATTACTGCTGTGTTGTGAAGAGAGGTCCCATACTAGGAGCTGCCGTACACTACTGAAATTGCAAATCTGGTTCCCCTGCCTCCCAATAGGTTGGTTTTTGACTGTTTTTTCTCCTGCTAATCACCAATCGAGTCATCGAATTCTATCAATTCTGTGTCTGATATCTATTTTCTTCTTATTGTTCTTACAGCCATCACTTTAGGTCACATTCAGGTTACTGTTCTCTCTTGCCTGGACTGTTAGAACAATCTCCTTATCATTCTCCCCTCTCCAGACCCTCCGGTCGGTATAGCACTGTCAAATAAGACTTCCTAGTTCATAGTTATGATGATCATACCATTCCACTAATCATTAATATTAACAGCAAATTTTGGAGGAAATTTTCTTTCCCCTTCATTTTGATGAAAACCTCTAACTTATGATCCAGCTGAAGTTCTATGAAATAAATTGTCAAATGAAAGATCTCATTTGATCCCATTGTATGAAAGTCAACCCATGTTGGAGCCACAAAACTTGTTACAGATACTGATGACTCAGTGTAGTTGGAAGGAACTTGGTTGTAATTAAACATTGAAAAGGTGGAATGTTGGAAGAAACATGGTGTCATGATCTCATGAAATTGTTCCTTTCAGGAATGAGAGAGAGAGAGAGATTGCATGCATGTGCTCATATTTTTGCTGGGTACTTTAACCATATTCCACTGAAATTACACATGTTGCCTCATTTAGCTGCTTTGATCTTTTTTTTTTTCATTTTCTGTTAAGCATATTTTGACCGTGAAATGGCTGATGAATATTTGTAAACCTAAATAGATTTACGTGCTGCATAGTGTATTAAGTTTAATATCTATTTAGAGAAAATATAAGGGGAGGGGGTAATATTTCCATGTCTTTTTAGCACACTTTTGGAGAAGCCAGAATCCTTTTGATAAATGAAAGCCATGGACCAGCAGGAGGGTTTAGTTGAGTTGGTAGGTTTACAAAGCCTAGTGTGGCTTGAGGAGTCCATTGGAATATTTTGTGAGTTTAAGTTGGACCTATTAGAAGACCAGAATACCTGTTCTCAATTCTAGCTGGGGCAACTTTAGAGGGAGAAGAAGAGAGAGGTAGGGAAAAAAAGGGAGGGCAGTGATAGGTATCATGTCTTAATAGAAAGAGCACTGGATTGGTAGTCAAGAGATTTAGGTTATAGTCCCAAATTTGCTACTAACTCATTGCGTGACCTTGGGCAAATCATTTTATTTCTTTGGGCTTTGTTTTTGTCATTTGTGAAGTTTAAATATTAGACTAATGTTCCTTCCAGCTGTAATAGATATTTTGATAAATTAGAATCTAAAACTTAGACTCCCCACACCCTTATGCATGTCACTTCTGAGAATATTTTGGAAATAAAATTTAGCTTTGTGACAACTCAGAATTTTTTCTTTATGAAAAATGACATATAGTGTTCCTTTTCTAAAGCTGGGTTAAGAGAATATTGTTTGCTCTTACTTCCTCCACAAATTGAGGTGTGTCTGTCTGTATGTGGGAGCTTGGTATGCCTGGAGAAAATAATCATTATTATTTAATATTGACAATATTTCTCTTTGAGTTTCAGACTTTAAGGTTAATGAGAGTTTAATTCACTATCAAAGCTTTGTCTCTTTCTTTTTTTCCCTTGTGCTACTTTCTTCTACTCTCTTTCCTCCCTTTCCCCCTCCTCCACTCTTCCTCCTAATCTCCATTCCAGTATTTACACCCCCCCCCTCCCCCCCAGTGCTCATTCCAAGGCTTCCCCCACTCCAGAGGGGGGAGGGGAAGATTCAAGCCCTGAGAGGACAAGAAATTGGGCTGGAACTAATTTAATGGCTGAGTGACCTCACAGTAGAGAAATCGCTAGATCCTAATAGGGGTCTTTGTCTACATTTCCACCCTAGCTGGTAACATGCCAGTCAAGAGTCAAGCTAGCGAAACAGGTGGGAACTATTAGACCTGTCATAAAGTTTGAAAAATTGATTCAGGACTTGAAGTGAATAGATTGAACTTGACAGTGTTGTCCTAAAGATTCTAAGGCAAAATTCTGTAGTTTAATTTTAATTCCCTTGATTATTCATTAGCTTTCCAGATGGCTTTTGTTGATATTTTGCATATTAATGCTTATATTGTGTCATCATGTACTCTTAATGTGGACTAAGGTAATGAGAAAACTATAAATATACCTGTATCTTAAATTAAGCAGATGTTGGTGAAATTATAATATGAAAGACAAGTAAAAAAAGTTTACATGCCCTATTCCAAAACAAGAAATCTTTAAAAGCTTAGAATTTAAGTTGAGTACTTTTATTAAAAGTAAAAAAAAAATCCTTTAAAGACTTTTAGTTACAAAATACTGATTTTTATGTTTATTTACAAAGTCGTGTCTAAAAAGCCAATTCCAGCTTTTTAAGATGATTTATTTAAGCATTCCTAGTATCATTCTAGTAGGCTACCTTCATTTTAGTAAGATAGCTTGTCTCAGCTAATTATCTGAGCAAATTAATCTTTCAAGTGCCTAGCTCCTATGGGTACAAGTTTAGCAAAGTCCTTTTTCTCAGATGGCATGGTAGTGGATGTATAAGCAATTCCATATTATAAGAGACTATAGACTAGTAAATTTTAAATAGCTCTTTTCGCAAGAATTATTACTGATTACATAAATAAATTGGATTAGTGCCTTGTACTTAATAAATTGAATTATTTGAAGCCATATTATTGCTACAGTATAATTTGGGAATATAACAATATTTGAAGGATTTATTTTAGAACCAGCACTCAGTTACTTTTCAGTGCTTTATAACATATTACTATTGGGAAGCCTGAAATTTCCCAAGAATTTTGAAGGGTACAACATTTATTTGGCCGTATTAATATTTACCAAAAACTTATGTCATTACATTATGGAACGCCTTAAAATAGTTATTTCATAAGGCTGCGTAGACTTTTCTACAGTGTTATCCTTGTTGACAACATTTTTGGAAATCCTTTTCAGAAATTGCTTTTAACGCTTGTGTCACATTCTTTTGAATATAATCAGTGATGTCAAATCCTCATCTTTTGAGAGTGGATTTAGTTTTTGAAAATAGAAAAAATTATCGTAGCCAAATCTGTTGAATGAGGTGGATATTCAGTTTGATCAAAACTAGTTTCTCAGGAAGTTTCATTGTGAATTGGGTCACTGTCATTGTAGAGAAGCCAGTCATTGGACTCCATTTACTTTTCCCCCTCCTTGCTCAGAATCTCTCACAGGCTTCAGAATATTTAAGACTTAAGCAGATTGGTTGATTTAGTGGAATGAATTCTTCATGAGTAATACCATTATTTTTCAAAATAAGTTTATATTGATCTCTTTTGTTTTTACATCATGTACTTTCATACTGTATCCCTTTCCTTTACTTCCTTTAAGAGCTATTCATTAAAATAGAAAAGAAAAAAAGTTAAAAAAAGTTCTACATAGCCAACATATTAAAAAAAAGTTTGATGTTATATGCGGTATTCCGCATCAGTGATGTCCCTATCTCTGCAAAAAAGTGGGACCTAGTTTCTTCTTGTTTATCTTTTTTTTTATATATCTTACAGATATATCTATCTATCTATATATATCTTTTAAAGATATTTTTATATTTTATTTTATATATCATGCAGATATTTTATATATCTTGCAGATAAATATCTTTTTTATAATCTTGCCGCATTTAATTTTGATTATTTTGCACTTGTTCTCATTTTCAAAATAATTACACATATTTTTCTGATTCTGTTTAATGTACTTTGCATATCAGTTCAAATATGTCTTTCAGCGCTTCTCTGTATTCATGATTTTATTTCTTATAGCACAGTAACATTGCGTTATATTTATGTACTACAGCCTATTTAGCCATTCCCAAATAAATGAGCATCGTCTGTATTTCTACTTCTTTGCTACTAAAAAGTGGTAACTTTTTTTTCTCTATGTGGCCTTTTTTTTTTTTTTTTTTTTTGCTATTTTTCCCTGTATATGACTAGGAGTGAAATCTTTGAGTCAAAGTTATGTGGACATTGTTTTTACTTTGTTCATCTAATTCCAAAACGCTTTCCAGAATGGTTGTTCACATTTCCACCAAAAATGCACAAGTGTGCCTGTCTTTCCATAACTCCTCCAATGTTGACTATTTCCATTCATTGTTGTCTTTGTCAATTTGTAGGTTGTTTTGATTTAAATGTCTTTTAATTGTGATTTGGGGCATTCTTTAATGTGGTTGTTAGTAGTTTGAAATATTTTTCAGACTTTGCTTGTATCCTTGAACTTTCTATTATTTATCTATTGGGGAATACTGTTTAATTTTACATATTTCTTTTAGTTGTCTATGTATCTTGGATATAAGATCTTAGAAATATTTGATGTAAAGACTTTTCTTATTTAGCCACTTCTCTTTTTTTTACTAGATGCATTCATTTTGTTTGTGCAGAAGCCTTTCAGTTTCATGTAATAAAATTACCTATTTTATCTTTTATAATCCCCCCTGTCCTTTATTTGGTGAAGACTTTACCACATGTAATTGTAAATGGCATATTGTCCCCTCCTCTTCTAATTTCTGTGATCTGATTTTTAACTGGGATCATGTTTTGTATCTTACATATATTGACTCTGTCACCGTAAGTCACTTAAAATCCCATCACCCTTAGCAACTCTAAAAACTATAGATTGCGAGAAAGCATTGAGCTCCACTGGTAGTTTCCTTCTCAGAAAGTTTCCTATGCTACTAAGATCTCAAGACTAGGCCTAATCTGTATCCCTGTTATCTTTATTCAAGTCATGTATCCATATTGAATTTATTGTGATATTTGGTATAAAATACTGATTAGAAACCTAGTTTCTGCCAGATTCCTTTCTAAATTTCCCAGTAATTCTTTTCAGTAATTCAGGGATTTCTTTTCTAGATAATTTCTGTTTTCAGACTTATCAAATACTAGTTATTGAGTTAAATTATTTCTGATTCTTCCTTATCTAGTATTTTCTAGTGATTTACTTTCTATACTATACTATATAGTATATAGTATCAAATGGTTTGATGAGTACTATTTTATCATATACTTTGAGGTATGAAAGTGCTATTATCCCCTTCATTATGATTTTTTTTCACTATTGCCATTAATGTTCTAGATCTTTAAATGAATTGTTTTTAGTCTTGCTTTGTAAAGTATCTCTTTAGTATTTTGATTACATAGCAACAAATCTGTAAATTAACTTCAGTAATGTCATTTTTGTTATATTTGCATGGCCCTAAGTAGGCCACTGAATGGAATATCCCTTCAATTTAATCTAATTAAGTTGTTCTTTATTTCTTTTGATTATGTTGTAATTCTGTGTGTGTAAAAATCAAAGTGTTAGGCTAAAAAATAGGAATTTGTGTTCTTTTAGCAAAATGGTTACATTTTGTACACATGTTAATTAATCAAGCAAATATCTACATTTTCTCCTTTGCTTTCTGGACTAATGAGTGGTTAAAATGGATTCTTCCAGATTCATTGAAATACTTCTAAAAATCAAATGAAATACTTTTGAAATAAAATTAAATACTTCAGATAGAAGTAGAAAGTGTTTTGGACAAAACTATCTCAAAAATAATTTACATATCCATTTATCAAGCTGAACCCATTATCTGTGCTGAAATACTCTACAGATATGTTTTTTTTTCCTTTTAGTTACTTTGGATAATGAATCATGTTCTGTTTCTGCATGAGGGGTATTCTGTCACTTTAAGATCTAAAACCTTAAATTTTTTCTGCATTGCACAAGGAATCATTCATCATTTTCACTTTTTATTTCTCTCCCACAAGAATAATCAAATTAGTGAGCAGGAAAATGATGAAATCATACTTGGCAGTGAGTGACTTGTTAGTAGTTATTTCAGACTTTTTTAGTGATGGAGGAGAAGCAGGGAAACAGGGGAGACAATGGGGAACTAGTACATATACATTGTGTTCAAGTGTGTTCTTTCCTCCTTCATTCATCCTGCAGCTTTTTTCTTCCTCCTGGATTGTTAATGTTTTGTGGTTTTAATATAGATAAAGACAGATAGTGCTTTAATATAGATATAGACATAGTATTTCTATATACAGTTCATAAAAATGAAGCTTCATGATTATAGTGCAATAGGATTTTAATTATTTTAGATATAGGTAAAGGTTGCTAATTTGGAGACAGAGGACTTGACTTTAAGTAAGTCTCAGCTCGGGTGACCTTGGGCAAGTAACAGCCTTTTTGGGTCTCAGTTTCTTTATTTGACAGTGAGAGATTTGGCCCCCAAAGGACCTTTCCAGATCAGAAACTGTGATTCCACATGTGCAAAATGATAATGTTGAATTCTGTTGAGCAGAAGCATGAATCAAACCGTCAGCACCAATTTCATGTCAAATGAAGTAGCCTGCACTTTGTAATAATTATTAAGATTGCTATTCAAGAGAGCTAATCCTGGTATATGAATTTAGAAATCTTTAATTAGAGAACAGGAGGACATGCCTGAGAGGGAAAAACCTGTTCTGGGAATCTCTCCTATGCTGTAAACACTCAGCTTCAAGGGTGGTATGATCCATGATAAATGATGCCTGTCATGGGGAAATACTGTCTTGAGCCAAATAGCTCATTCAAAGCTGACAGTTGCTGTGATTTTTTTTTCTTTTTTAAGTTGAAGATGGGCTGCAGAAGGGGGAAAAGAAGAAGTATTGGAAGGAAAGAAAGCTCAATGTAGAAACATGACAAGATATTATTGAATGAACTAATCTTATTTTAAGGCCAAGCAAAGAACTTTTGCTGGGTTCTTTTTCTCTCAACAAATTTCTCTAAGAAGATTTTAAATCTTTTTAATTTTAAATTTAAATCTTACTCATTTTCTCTAATTTTATCTCAAAATGTATGGATTTTAACATGTGAGGATGGGCTGGATTTTGTGTGTGTGTGTATATATATGTATGTATCCTAAAGCAGCTTTCCTATTACTGTAAGACCTTATTATGTATTGTAATTGTAAGACCATCATTACCTGAGACTTTTTCCTTCTCCTAAATTTGAACTATGACATAACTATTTCAGTATAAACTGAAATTAATCTGGTTTTGAGAATTGGAGGATGGGAGAGCTGATTTATAACATATTTAGAGACTATAGACTACCTAGGGGCTTATGAACTTAGGGTGTGGTACAGTTGGATTCAAATCCTGCTTCAGACCATTATTGGTTCTGAGACCCTGGACAAGTCACATAACCTCTCTGCCTCAGTTTGTAATCATATGTAAGATGTAAAATGAGGGTGTGGGACTCAAGATCCCTTTTAGCTCTGATTCTGTGATCCTAACCAACTGTGTCTCTGTGAGTAGGAGAGAGAAGGTGGAAGAAGGGCCATTTGAAATTGACAATCATGTTTTAAAAAGTATCAATTTTTTAAAAAGAATATTGAATCATGCAGTCATAAGTTTAGTAATGGAGAGAAGCTTTGCTGTCCAGTTGAACCTTCTTGTTTGGTAGATAGGGCAATTGATAGCTGTTGCCTTTTCTCTGCTACTTAATAGTGGTATGTTGAGGGGTAAATTCCCATTTGTAAAATAAGGATAATATTTATGCCACCTGCTACACAGAGCTGATGTGAGTGAGGATCCAATAAGATGGTGTTTTTCAAATGTTTTCTCAGCCTTAAAGCACTGCATAAATCTAGGCTCCTCTTACTATTAAAATTAAGTATTGCACCATAATTTTATTTGCTTTCTCAAGATCTCAGAGGAATTTTTTTTGGGTCAGGATTGTGGGTTGCATTAGGAATGTTGAGGTAATTGTCTGTCTTTGTACTGAAGTGTATTGAGAGAAAAGAAGAATATATAATCACTCCACTGACTTCAAAATTGCTTTGAAATGTTTTTGGCTGCTTCAAAGTGTTATTCTAAGTATTCATTAAATTGGTTTGGTTTTGTCTTAAGGATGGTGGTGGTATTTTTGTGTTTCTGTTCTTACTGCAAAGCATTTAAGGACTGATCAGGTGTTCGTTTTTTCTCTTTTACTCTTTTCCACCTCATCAGTCTATTCAACATTTACTCTGATGAGTACCAGAAGTATAAAGGAGGCACTTCACCTTTCATTGGAAAAAACATTACCAAGGTCATTAAATTTTAATTTTTATTATCTTTCTGTTTTTATACCATCTTTATTTCCAGATATAGTCATTCCACCTTCATGTTCCCAGGGAATCAGCCCTTTTAACAAAAAAGAAAAAAAGAAGAAGGAAAGCAGTTTAATAAAATTAACCAACATATCAGCTGAATCTGACAGCATGTACTCTATTCCACACCCATAGTACCCCACCTCTGGAAAAAAAAAAAGGGAGAGTATTATATTTTCCTCATCTTTTTTTCTGATCATTATAATTACACAGCATTCAGTTTGGTTTACTTATTCTTTTCACTTACATTTTAGTCATCATGCATATTATTTTTGAGGTTTTGTTTGCTTTGCATCATTTCCCATAAGTCTTCCATGCTTCTCTGAATTCTCCATTACGTTCATATATCATAATTTGTTTAGCCATTCCCTTGTTCTTGGGTATCTACATTGTTTCTAGTTCTTTGGTAAAGCAAGAAGAATTTCTATCAGCATTTTATTATAAAAAGAGTTATTCAATGCCTCTGACAGTATTGCTGAAATTGTATTTGAGGTCATATTTGAACCCAGCTCTTCTCGACTCAGTCCAATGCTGTATCCATTGAGCTACTCAGGTGCCTGGCTGCCTATACGCTGATGACATGATAGTTTACTTAGAAAATCACTGGTAAAGAACAAATAAACTAAGAAAATACATCCAATATCTTGTTTTGTTATTGATTAAATTTTTAAAAATAAGTTCATTTTTAGCTTCAACTTCCTTTTATTACATAGTTGGGTTGTTTTGTTGTGGGTTTTTTTTTGTTGTTGTTCTAAGCTATTTCTAGTTGAAGGAAAGTTGTATAATTGAAATGCAGTTTATAATTGGCCCTTCTTAGCGCCAGGCTAAAGCTATTCTCTACCATTTCTTTCCCATCTCAGACTTCTCCTCCCCTTTTTCCTTCTCATTGAACCTAAATTAGCTCTTGCTTAGGCCTCTTTATACCAATAAACATTGATCTAGTTTTACAGGATGGAACTGGAGTTCTTATTTTTTTGCATTTTTTAAAAATTTATTTAATATTTTGAGTTTTCAGCATTGATTTCCACAAGATTTTGAATTACAAATTTTCTCCCCATTTCTACCCTCCTCCCCATTCCAAGATGGCATATATTTACTGATTGCCCCACTCCCCAGTCAACCCTCCCTTCTGTCACCCCAGTCGTCTCCCATCTCTTTTTCCCTTACTTTCTTGTAGGGCAAGATAGATTTCTATGCCCCATTGCCTGTATATCCTATTTCCTAGTTGCAAGCAAAACCAACTTTTTTTTTTTGAACATCTGCTTTTAAAACTTTGAGTTCCGAATTTTCTCCTCTCTTCTCTCCCC
>CM053622.1:509211601-509232090 GCA_028646595.1 Phalanger gymnotis
TTTGGTTGTGTTTGATAATATCTTGATTTCTCACAAAGTCACTACCTTCCACTTGGTCCAGTCTAATTTTTAAGGTAGTATTTTCTTCAGTGGTCTTTTGGACCTCCTTCTCCATTTGGCTAATATTGTCTTTCAAGGCATTCTTCTCCTCATTGGCTTTTTGGAGCTCTTTTGCCATTTGAATTAATCTATTTTTTAAGGTGTTGTTTTCTTTAATATTTTTTTGGGTCTCCTTTAGAAGTCATTGACTTGTTTTTATGGTTTTCTCACATCACTCTCATTTCTCTTACCAATTTTTCCTCTACTTCTTTTACTTGCTTTTCCAAATCCTTTTTGAGCTCTTCCGTGGCCTAAGACCAGTTCATATTTTTCTTGGAGGCTTTTGCTATAGGCTCTTTGACTTTGTTGACTTCTCCTGGCTGTATGTTTTGGTCTTCTTTGTCACCAGAGAAAGATTCCAAAGTCTGAGTCTGAATCTGAGAGTGTTTTTGCTGCCTGTTCATGTTCCCAGCCCAACTACTTGACCCTTGAGTTTTTCAGCAGGGTACGACTGCTTGTAGAGTAGAGAGTACTTTGTCCCAGGCTTGAGGGGCTGAACTGCTATTTTCAGAGCTGTTTCTATACAGCAAGCTCTGCCACACCAGCACTCCTTCTCCCCCAAGAACTGCCAACCAGGATTGCGGCCCAGATCCAAGCAGGGCAAAGCAGGCTATGCACTCCTGTTGTAATCTGCAGCCTAATTCCTCCCACCAGGTGGGGTTGGGGCCAGAGGCAACTGTAGCTGTAGCTCTGGAAGCAGCCTCAGAGCTGTACCACCTCCGCCACCCCTGGGGGGGTGGCCAATCGTGAAGTCCTTTCGTTTTGTCCCAGGAGCTTTTCCCACTAACCTCTCTGTTGTGTTTGGTGTTTGTGGGTTGAGAAGTCTGGTAACTGCCACAGCTCACTGATTCAGGGTGCTGTGCCTGTTCTGCCTGGCTCTCAGTCCGGTTGGTCCTGGTGTGGCCCATGCTGGGCTCTGCTCCACTCCCAGCTCCATGCAATAGACCCTTCTCAGCGACCATCCAGACTGCCCTGGGCTGGAGCCCTGCTTCCCTTTGCTGTTTCATGGGTTCTGCAGCTGTAGAATTTGTTCAGAGCCATTTTTTAAAGGTGTTTGGAGGGATCTGGCGGGGGTCGGGGGGAACTTAAGCAAGTCCCTGCTTTCCAGCCACCATCTTGGCTCCACCCTGGAACTGGAGTTTTTGACAAGCTAGAACATTAGATTGTAACCAGTAAGATGAAATTTAAAGTCTTGTAATGTGGTTAAAAAAATCAACCTCACAAGTATAAGATGAGAGAAACATGATAAGTCAGAGTACTCTGAAAAATATTTGGGGGTGGAGGGAGGAGTGGGTGGTTAGTCTATTTCATGCTCAGTACAAATCAGCAGTGTGACATGGCTGTCCAGAACGATAATGTTACTGCAGGTAGCATTAATAAAAGTATAACACCTGCCCAAAGTGAGCCAACCCACAATAGCACCTACCTCACAGTGTTGTTGTAAAGATCAAATGAGATCACATATATACAGCATTTTGCAAACCTTAAAGCCTTACATAAATATTAGCTATTTTTAATACATAGTAGGAAGTACTCTTGTTCATTGTATCCCTCCCTTCTTGCTCCTGGGACCTTCTTTCCCTTTCTTTTCTATTGATTTCCCCTCAGCCTGACAAATTGTAGTATTTCCCCAAGTAAGAGCAGCTGCTTTGATCAGTACTATTATATTCCTTAGGGTAACCCCGTGGCTAACTGATCCTGTAAACTAACTCACAAGTCTCCACAAGAGTATTTGTCATGAAAAAATCAGTGCCAATACTCAATATTAACCATTAGCTGAAAATGCAAAACAAACACATTTTTACAAAACATTGAACTCATAAACCTAAATCGTACTTTTATCAGCAATGCATGGAGAGATTGGGTACACGTATAAAAGTAGTAAGGCACATGTATAAGTAATATAGTGACCAGGGCAATTCACAACTCTGGAAATGTAGGCTCTAATATCTTCCTTCTATCTCAAGAACTGTTTATAAAAATTCCTTGGTGAGCATGAACAAGCTTCTGTTGCTTTACTAAGCAGTTCTGCTTTGTGCAGGATAAACGTTTCACAAGGCGTGACATCTCAGCTGGATGAGTTGATCTGCTGTTGCTTCTTCTTTGGTTTTCTGTTTCCAAGCCTTTCCTTGCTCATTTGAACTTCTTTCTCACAGCATCTATAGTATCCACCACTGCAGTGACTCTTATTCTGATATTGGCAAAATCTTCTCTATTACTTAGCCAAGTGGTTCCCAAACTTATTTGGCCTATTGCCCCCTTTAAAAAAAATTACTCAGTGCCCCCTGGAAATATTTATTACTTTAATTTTTTTTAATTTCCATCATTTCAAAAAGATATGAAATATTTTTTTAAAAAATGAATATCTTAAATTTAATAACTTATTGTAAATTTGCGATTTTTCCCCCTGCATTGAAATTTTGATGATGCAATATTGCATCATGTAACCGTATAGTATCATATTGTAAACAATTTATTATTACAGGCACGTATTCCTGCTGATGCATGCTGGACTTCCTGATAATGTGCTATACGCTTGCTTGCCAAAAAGACCCGTCAGTGGACTTGACCACTGATTGGTTATAACTTGCATTTTATGTTTATTTGGAAAACAATGTAATCACTATTACTCTAACTCAGCTACACCACAGATGAACTGTGTACAAATGGTTTTTCAAAATTTTCTTCTCTCTTCTTTATGTTTCCACCACCCCTTTATTTTTATTCAGTGCCCCTCAGTTATGCCTAAGGCTACTACCCCACTCCCCCTATTGTACCAGCACCCCTCAGGGGGCAGTATTGCCCACTTTGGAAACTTCTGCCTTAGGCAGGATTCTTATCAACCTTTTTAGCAACCAGAGGTGGTCATGTATCTTTTCCTTTTCCTCATCACTCTTCTCCTTTCACACTCCTTAGCTGCAAATTATATATATATATACACACACACATACCATAAGCGATTAACTTATTGTCATTTACAAATCATTAATTATTTTCTTCAGAACACTGAGCACCTCTTGTTTAGATCATTTAGCAACTGCTTTTTTTTTCATCACTAAAGTAGAGTCATGCCTTACACAAGTGAACTCTAAAGGATAACTCTCCTTATAGAAATCTAGAGTCTAGGACTAGGAAAGTGATGTTCCACATGTGTTCTGACCAGGAAAGATTATAAGCAGTAATAGTACATTAATTTGGGATGCCAGATTTTAGAGAAGACATTGGTAAGCTACAGAATATTCAGAAGAGCATGACAAAGATGATAGAGACTTTGAGATTGTGCTGTCTGAGATCATTTGAAGGAACTGGGGATATTTAGCCATATTTGAAAGCTGTATTCAAGTATTTGAAGGGCAGTGACATGGAAGAGGATTTTGCCTTGTTCTTGGCCCCAGAGAGTACTAGAAACAACAGAGATGTTGCAAAGAGAGGGATTTAGGCATATATGAGGAAAATCTTCCTGACATTTGGAGTTATTCCAAAATAAAATGAGCTGCCTAATAAGGTAGTTATAGAGTGTCCCCTGACTATAAGTTTTTAAGTAAAAACCGTTGCCAGGTATTAGAGAGTGGATTCTTGTTTGGAGATGACTTGGACCAGATTGCCCCTCCCAATTGTGACACTTAACTAACAAAACAGATGTCACAATCTGTTTATAAAGTGACATGAGGCATTCAGATGTTCGTACTAAAAGCAAGGTACCCTAAGGGAGAAAAAGGCAAGGTGTACTAGGCTAATTAAATTGCTGCCATCACCTTGACCACCACCTCCACTCAGACCTTGGTTGATACAGTCCAGAAGTCTTGAGATCAAGAACTCTGGGAATGTCCGTGCCCTCCAAACCACCATTAAAGCTACCAGCATAGTCCCTACAGCCACGATAAAGAGAGGCAACCTCTGTGGAGATGAGATCTGGCAGCTGCCTCTACAGGGGACACTGCCTTGCCTTCTTAGTAAGGCCTGAAGACCCGGAGAAGACAGGGCTGACCACCATATTCCTTGGCCTTATCAAATAGTTAAGCATTTTATCTGGGGATGGGGCTTTATCAGTGGAAATGACACTAAAAATGATGCATTGTCTTCTGCTTTGTTCTTCTTACCCTCAGGATATTCAGGATGTTTCTGCTTTTCTCTTTGTATTCACAGTGCTTTGCACATATTAAGTGTTTTTTTTTCATTCATTTTCATTTCATTTTTCACTGGGGACGTAATGGGAATACATTGCATTTCATTTCACTTGTCACCTGAATATATTAACAGCAAAGTTTACATCATATACAGTGTTGTCCATAAAACATTAGAGATGGAAGAGAATTTAGGGATTATCTAATTCTGTGCTCAGTTTTAGCAGGTGAGGAAACTAAGACTTTGAAAAGGACTTGTCTAAGACATTGAATGATTTAATGACAAAACTGAGGCTAGGATCATGCTCTTCTGAGACATAAAAGATAGTACTAGTAAGGTGTGGATGTAATACAAGATTCTTTACTTTTACACTTGTGCTTTTTGATTGGTGATGCCTACATGTATCCCCCCCTCCCCACCTCCCCAAAAGTCACCATGACAAATGTGAGAAAACAAAACCTAATAATTCTCTCCTTTGGAGATCAGTCTTACACATATACACATTATGTCATATTGATTTTTTTTTTAATCAAGAAGGCTATTGGAATAAATGACATACCTGAAAAAACCCCGTAACAATAATACAACTAAGTCCAGTTAAATGAAGAAAGGATTGTTTTTTATTGAGGAAGGGAAAGTAATACATGTTTATAAAGTGCTTATTGTGTGCCAGGCACTGTTCTAAGCACTTTTTACAAATATTGTCTTATTTGATCCTTACAACCACCCTGGGAGGTAGGTGCTTCTATTATGCTTATTTCACAGTTGAAGAAACTGAGGCAATCAAAGTTTAAGTGATTTGCCCACGATTAGTCTCAAAGCTGGATTTGGACTCGACTCTTCTTGATTTCAGGCCAAAGAACTCAATCCACTGTATGGCCAGTTGCTTAGAATACAAAAGATATAATCATGAAGTTCTTTTAAATAGCAAATTTTCTAGTGTATTTAAAATATGGCTTACTTTACAAAATTCATATTCATTTGTAACTGTTTCAGGAAACAGGAACTGGGTGGTATGTGATATTGGTGTATATCTCTTATGTACAAATAAAATACAAGAAAATTTCCTTTTATACTTGTGCTTCTTAGTTGGGGATATCTACATGAATCCCCTCCCCCTCCCCAAGAGCCACCATAAAATTTTCTCAGAATTATAAAGTAAGAGTAAACTTAATTGACTTGCTTGATTGTAAACTGTGTGACATTGACTTTATGTACAAAAATTTATATGAAAACCCACAATCTGTACCCTTGTTATGCTAAATCCCCAAAGCCTAATTTCTCTTCAGCTATGCTCCTAGTGAATATTTTTTTAAAAATCTAAATTTGTATGCACATAAAATTTTCATTTCTCACACCTCATATCATTTAGCTTTATGTTGTGGGTTTTATAAGTTATATGGAAAATGCAAATCCCTGTTGCACATGTCTGTGATTCTCGGGTTTGCTATAAAGTGCATTATTTTGCATTCTTTAAAAAAAAAGATGAACAATGGTCTCATTATTTAAAATATTTACAAAGTAGAAAGAAAAGGATTATTAAGAAACTGTAAATTTCTACTATGTAGCTTTCGAAAGCATAAGTGAATTTAATACAATTTTAAAAACAAAATTGCCCCGTTTATGACCTCTTCTAAACTTGTTTAGTTTTTTCTGTATATTTTTAATGTTTTAAAGTTGTGTTAATATTAGTTATTATTTAGTTGCTCTTTTGTTTAATATTTTTTGCATCCCCATCACTGCCCAATTACTTACCCTATGCCCTAAATAGAAGCCCTTGCTTTTGATGGAAACAGTTAAGCAAAACAAATCAATCCACTGACCATTTAAAAAAAAAAGTCTTCTTCTGCACTTCCATCATCTCTCTACCAAGAAATGGAAGGCATAGTTTATCATAAGCAATATTGGTATGATACTAAATTTGCAAATTAATTTAGTTAGAATTATTATTTGTATTCTTTTGGCATGGCCCAACATGCATAGTTAACCTCTCTTCAATTATTTTTTCTTTATTTCTGTAGTGTTTTTGTAGGTGCATTTACATATGTTCTGCTCTGGTCTCGGCATTTGTGCTCCTAGATACTTAACATATTTGGAAGTTATTTTGAACAGAATTTTTCTTTTCTACCTTCTCTGCTGGATTTTGTTAGTAATAAACAGAGGTGATGATGTGTTTATTCGGTTAGTTGGTTGGTTGGTTAGTTGGTTGTCCGATTAAAATGACATCACTATGCTAGATGTCTATGCTAAGTTTCATTGTGTCTGAGTGTGGCTCATCAGACCAATACAAACTCCAAATGCTCTACCATAGGTCAGGCACAAATAGTCCATGTGAACATTTAGGGTGGATATTCCAAATTTGTGCATCCTACGTTTGCTTTGAGCTGTCTCAATTCTGCTTTGCTCATAGAGCACAGCACCTTCTCTGATGTGGGCACGCCATGTTGTGAGTGGTCTTGTGCCAGTGTCTTCCAAGTTACACAGTCAATTTATACATTACACAGATACATAGATAGAGATATAATCACGTCTTTCTTTAATAATTTTTTGCATTGCCATCACTGACCAATTATATATATGGAAAGATAACTACCTTAACATATAATAGATATATATCTCCTACAAAACTCATGTGTGTATAGACATATATATATGTATATATATATATATATATATATAAACTTAAGGTTGTTAAAGCTTGAGCCTGTTTTATAAATATTTACTAAAATCATTATTTCAAATAATTTTTACTTGAGTCTCTAGAATTCTTTTTTATCTGAAGATAGCAATAATTTGGTTTCATCTTTGCCTGTGTTTTATTTCCCCAGTTTGTTTCACAAATCATTGTTCTGCATCTGGGTTCAGTGGCTAATGCAGGAATATTCACTAAACAGTTCTTTTATGAACAACATATTTCATTATATTCCAAGTATATTATAATACTTGCAGTTTAAAAGGTGGTTAAAAAGTAGTTCAGGAAGATAAAAACAATAAAAGCCACCAGCAAGGAGGTTAAACACAGTTGGCAAAGAAATTCCCTCAAAGTATACCCAGCTCCCAGCTAAAATCCTAAAAATTCCTTTTATACTCTTTTTGCCCAAAGGTCTTAGAACTCATTCTCAGATCAAACCACCTGGGATAAAGAAACTTCCCCACATCTTTCCACAGCTCAGTTGCTGACAGGAGTCTGGACTGGTCTTGTTCCACTAGCATCCTATTCTGCCACATTTAGGGCCTACTGTTTTAAAGCATTTTTAGAACTTTACCAAATAATAGTGCTGACAATGGACATCTTTGCTTTACTTTTTTATTTTATTGGAGAGGCCAATAGTGTTTCTTTGTTACATATTAAAGAAAGATCCATTTATTCCTATATCTTTTTTTAAAACATAAATGAGCTGTTTTCCCAGTAGATGTTAAAAAAAAAACCCAAACAAACAAGTATTCTGTATACTGTGATTTCTGTTGTTTTGAGGATCTTGTTCTATTATATTTTCCTAATGTTATCAGCCCTGTATTCTAGTATAAATATATCATGATCATGGTAGGCAATGCTTCGAAGTAGTAGAATCTTTATTACCATTTTATTCAATATTTGTGCATTGATTTTTAAATTTATTTAAAATTTTTATTCTGAATTTAGACATTAGAAAAGTAGTTCAACATATGAAGATCAGAAAAGGGGGTTGATATAAAACTATAGTTTGTAATGTACAATTTCATTTTTTTTGAAAGTATGTATTTACCATGGTAGAAACAAAATTGCCTTGCTTGTGTGTCTCCGTTTCAACTCTCTTCTGTTTTAAAAAAAAATGGTTTATTGATGTGTTTCCTTTTTTTTTTCAAATCATTGTCACAACCCACCAACTTTCCCTGAAACAATTAAAATCCTGTTCTTGTTAGAAGTTTGTTCTTGTAACAAACACCTTAGTTAAACAAAACAAACCAGTACATTGACTGTGTCTGTAAATGTATGTCTTATTCTGCATCTCTTATTCATCACCTCTCTGCCAAATGGTGGGAAGCATAGATGCTTCCATTTTAAAGTCATGATTGGAGTCATGATTGACTCCAGTGATTCCGAAGTCTTTCAGAATAATTTTCCATTAATTATTGTGATCCTTGTGAAAAGTGTTCTCTTCTACTGATTTCACTCCATCATCCCATACAAATTTTACCTTCTGGGGCCTCAGTTTCCTTATCTGTACAATGCAAGGATTGAATTAGCTGGTCTCTGAGATGCCGTCCAGCACTCTATCTGTGGTCCTGTAGTTCCAGATTATTCAGAATCTCTCATTTTCTTTATTTTTATGTTATGATAATATTCCATTATATTTATTTAGTCAGCTATGCTGCACTTGATGGTACCTGCTTTAGTTTCAGTACTTCAACAAAATGTGGTGCTATAAATATTTTTTTACATATAAATCCTTTTTTCATATCTTTAGTCTCTTATGTGTATTCTTACAGGTATATTTCTGGATTAAAGAATATTTGCTATTTAGTGAATTTTTGAACAAGATTCCAAGTAGCTTTCCAGAATGATTAGACCAATTCACAACTCTGCTACCCTGTCCTCCTCCCCGCAAAAGTTATCATTTTGTTCTCATTCTTCCTGTAAAAATTGTCATTTTACTCTTTTGTTTTAATTGCCAATCTGATGGATTAGAAGCAAAACCTCAGATTTGTTTCAGTTTGCATTAATTTTATTAGTGGAGCCTTTTTTCAAACAGTTGTTGATAACTTGACTTTTTAAAAAAAATTTTATTTTTAGTTTACAACACTCAATTCCACAAGTTTTTGAGTTCCAAATTTTCTCCCCCCACCCAAAACGGCATGTAATCTAATATAGGTTCTACATATACCTTCACATTAAACTTATTTACACAATAGTAACTTAACTTTCTCCTTGTGAGAACTTCCTGTTAACATCTCTTGGCCATTGATCCTTTGGGCATGGTTTTTGTTCATATATTTGTTTTGATCTTGAATATTATGCCTTTTCCAGAGAAATTTGCTACAATTTTGTTTCTGCAAAAGCTTTTTCTATTTTAAAAATTTCCTTTTTCTATTATGAATTTGACAGACATTAACAAACATGAACACATCCTTCCCAAAATAAGACTTTGTATGAAACCATGAATGTAATTTGTTCACTTTAAAATAGTATATAAATATTAGCCACATCATTGAGGCAGCTAATTAGGTTCAATGGATGGAATATTGGAGTTGGATTCTAGAAGACCTGAATTTGAAATCTGTCTAGACATTTATTTGCTTTGTAACCTGGGGTAGGTCACTTAACTTTTATCTTCTGTATAATGGGGACAGCAATATCACCTACCTCATAGGATTGTTGTGAGGGTCAAATGAGATATAATATATGTAAAATTTGTGGCAAACACTGAAGTGCTATTTAAGTGCTAGCTCTTATTATTACTATTATTGTTATTACATTTTTTTAGTCACACGGGTTTGAAACCTCAGAGTTATCCTTGATTCCTCAATCTCATCAGTCAATTTGCGAAATCTTTTTTGTGTATGTCACAATGTTTCTCACTCATCCTCTTATTTCTGTTTATACAATTCCCACCCTAATCACCTCTTACCTGGATTATTTCAGTAAGCAATTGCTGCCTCCAGTTCCTTTCCTCTCTAGTCCATTTGCCACATAGCTTGTCAAAATGATGTTCCTAAAGCATATGTTCTGGCCGTGTCACTCCCCTGCTCAAAAAAATTCTGTGCCTTCCTGTTGTGTCTAGGGGTGTAGGAAGGAAAAAAAAATAGATTTCTTTCAATTTTTTTAAAAGGGTAAGGTGCTACAGATGTGAAATGTTATATATACTTTCTTTTAAAAAATTTAATAATATTTTATTTTTTCCAGTTACATATAAAAAAATTTTAACATTCTTTCCCTCCTCTCTTCATTGAGAAGGCAAGCAATTTGGCATAGGTTATGTATGTGTAATCATGCAAAAGTGAAGGGAAATACAGAGAAAAAAGAAACCCTAGAAAAATAAAGAAAAAAAGTATCTTCAGTCTGCATTCAGGCTCCACCAGTTCTTTCTCTGGAAATAGACAGCACCTCTCATCATAAGTCCTTCAGAATTTTCTTGGATCGTTGTGTAGCTGAGAATAGATAAGTTATTCACAATAGATCATCATATAATATTACTGTTACTGTGTACAGTGTTCTTCTGGTTCTACTCATTTCAATTTGCATCAGTTCATGTAAGTCTTTCCATGTTTCTCTGAGAGCATCCTGCTCATCATTTCTTACAGCACAGTAGTATACATCACAGTCATAGTCAATAACTTGTTCAGTCATTCCCCAAGTGATGGACATCCCTTTGTTACCACTAGAAGAGCTGCTACAAATATTTTTGTTCATATAGGTCCTTTTCCTTTTTTTTTTTTTATCTCTTTAGGATAAAGACTTAGAAGTGGTATTGCTAGGGTCAAAGGGTATGCACGGTTTTATAGCCCTTTCGGCATAGTTCTTAATGTTGCAATTACTTTCAGATAAGATCACTGTCTTATTAGTTTTAGTTAAATGTTTTACTTTGTTATGTAGAGCTCTCATGAAGTGGGAGCAATCTGTAAATGATTATAGTGTAAAAACACATCAAAACTAAAAAAAAAAAAGATTTCTATGTGGGCCCACTGACATCCAGTCCTTTGTCCAAGCACTAGCCTAGCCAAATGTCAGGAGACCAATCCTCAGGCTGGCCACAAGGTGAAATGTTTGGCCATGGTGATTTTTAAAAACCATCTGTTAAATAGTTGAGGGGTTCAAATCTTTAGTATAGAGGGCACTGGTGAAAGGACACATCTTAGAAGTGGTGAAATAAATCTTTCCCAAAATACAAAGTCAAGAATTTTGAGCCTGGTATTCAAAGTCCTGAACACTACAGCCTCAACTTGCTTTTCCAGTGTTACCTAACTCTAAGTTGCTTTCTTACATATACTATATATTTTGGCTAAACTAGGCTCTTCCCTGTTTCTTCAAACCGTTTCAGTACTTTCTCACTTCAGTGCCTTGGTAGCACTATGCCTTCAGTCCATACTTCACGAAACCTTTCATGATTGTCTAACTTCCTCACCCCTAATATGCTAGTGTTGTTGTTTAGTCATGTCTGACTCTTCATGACTCTGTGTGGGGATTTCTTGGCAAATATATGGGAGTGGTTTGCCATTTCCTTCTCCAGTGGATTAAGGCGAACAAAGGTTAAGTGCCTAGGATCACACAGCTAGTGGGTATCCGAGGCTGGATATGAACTCAGGTCTTCTTGACTCCAGACCTGGTGTTTTATCCACTGAGTCACCTAACTAGTAGTCGACTGTATATGTTTTATCTAAAGACCATTATAATAAAGTTGGGAGAGGCTTATTATTACCAAGTTGTCTTATTACAGGTTTAGTAAGGTTCAGATTACTAAGGTCACATACGAGGAAACATGGAATACACAACAAAACAGAAAAAAAGCAGGCCATCTTTATTGAGGGGACATAGAGTCAAGAAAGGCTATCAAGGAAGATCAAAAAGGGTCAGATCTGCTGGAGCCCAGTGGAAGACAGCACCCAAACTAGTAAAGTCTGGTGGGTTTTTAAATGGTTCTTAGGTAGGTCAGGTGCGTTCAGGCATTAGGAGGGGAGGAGGAGCCTGGATATGTGGATCAGGGCTAATTCAGAGGCAGAGTCCTGGGTAATTGGCAGCTAGTTGATATTCAAATTCTCTACCTGAAGGAAAGTGCTTTCAGTTCTTATTGGTGTCATTTTTGACAGTGAATCAGGGGATTTAAGCTTCTCCTCAGCTCTGTGGAAGGGAAGCTACTGAGGCCCCTATACAAGTTGGTTTTAGCATATAAAATTTTAATTTTCAGCCATAAAAACTCTTCTTTAAAAAAAAATTCAGTTTTATTTTCAGCTCAGAATTTTCTCCTTCCTACTTCTCTACCACATTGGGAAAGCAAGAAAAATAAAGCCTGTTATAAATATGTATAGTTGAGTGAAACAAATACCTGCATTTAGCCATATCCTCTGGAATTATGGTTGGTCATTGTGTTGATCAGATTTCCTACTTTTTTTGAGGTTTTTTCCTTTACAGTATTGTTGTCATTGGTCATGGTTTTTCTCACCTTGCATCAATTCATACAAGTCTTCCCACCTTTCTTTGAAACTATCCTTTTTATACATTTCTTTTGGTTTAAAAATAATCTGTTTTTTCAACCAGCAAAAATCTGCCTCCTCACCCCTACTGACAATTAAGAATGAAAGAAAAGCAAAACCCTGTTACAAACATGTATAATCAAACAAACAAATTTCCACATTGACCACGTACAAAAACGACAACAAAAAAGCCTCGTTCTATACCAGTCCTTCAGCCCTCTATCAAGAGTTGGGTAATGTGTTTCATAATGAGCGTTCGGAATCACTAGTACTTGGAATCATGTTTGGTCATTTCACTGATCAATATTACTGATTCTTTCAAAATTATTTCTCTTTGCCATATTTACATTGTAGAAATTTTTTCTGGTTCTGTTCACTTTACTCTGTATCATTTCATTCACGTCTTCCAAGGTTTCCCTGAAACCATCTCCTGCATAATTTCTTACAACACAATAATATTTTATCACATTTACATACTATAAGTTGTCCTCTTAGATTACTAGACTTTGCCACCTCAAAAAAACTATAATTAATTTTGTACATTCTTAGTTATAGTTTCTCTTGGTTAAGACTGAGTCCTCCATTAAAATCCTTTCCTTTTAATTTCCCTTCTCCCTTTTCCCCTTTCCCTTCTATTTCTTTGTTGAGTAAAATGTATGTCTGTACTCATCTCTGTGTGTGTGTGTGTGTGTCTCATAAAGGTCTCAAATTCTACTATAGACTCTACTGTGCGTGTACATTCTTTCCATCTTTGATCAGTTCAGATGAGAGTGAGGTTGAAGTGTCAGCTGCTCCCTGCACCCTCTTCTTGTTTTTGTACGTGACTAATTTGCACACCCTAATTATGCAAGGTAATTTTCCCTAACCTTCCTTTCCTTCCCTCCCAGTGTATTCCTCATCCCCTCTCCTTCCATTCCTTTTTTTTAGGTCACCAAGACATAATAGAATCACTCCCGGGCCTTCTGTCTAATTAGACTTTTCTCTATGACCCCTGATCATGATAGAGCTCAAAGGGGACACATGTATCATCTCCTCACATTTGAATGTAAACAGTTTATTCTTGTTTAGCCCCCATCATTGTTCCATGTTTACTTGTTTATGTTTCCCTTAAACTTCCAGTAACTTAGACAGCAATCTGATCCAGGGCTCAGTCTGATTGTTGTCTGATCTCCACAAGTTTCTGACCAGAGCTTTGGTCTGAGCAATAGTAGAGCACAAATCCCTTTCAAATAACCCAATAGGTCCTAAAAATTCACTAAAAAGAGCAATGATGCAGAAAACCAAAAAGAAGCAGCCATAAACTCATCCATCCAATTTAGGACTGCACAGAAAGACTGGCACTATTCTGCAGAAGCCCAAGAGGGAAACCCACAAGAAAAGAATAACTATACAACATGTGCAGCTAGCGCATCAGAGAAAAAAAAAATGATCTTGCCACAAGGACTGGAAGAGTACCTAGAAGAAATGAAGCAAGAGATGCAAATACCTGGCAGCCAAATAGAGTTGATAATATTCTATTACAGAGGCAATAGATGTAGACTTGGACTTGGTGTCAAGCCAAGGTCATTTACTGCATCCTGGGCCATTGCCATTCATTTTGAGATTTGTCTGGCCACTGGACTTCCATGACTCTGAAAGAGAGAGTGAGGCTGATGATGCAATTCTGCCTCATGTAAATTCAGTTCACGTACAAGTCAAGACATTACCCCATGATGATCCTCTTTGAAAATGAAGGACAAACAGCAGTAGTGGAATGCTCCTGGATCTAGCTCCTATTGGCCCGCTGGGAAGCTTTATTAATTCAGAGCGATAGAATTCTGGACCCCTGTTTGGTTCGGAATTTCTGTCCTGGTTAGTCCTCTGTTGACTTTGGACTGGGATAGAATCTGGAGCTAAGATCTTGTTCTGCTTCTCCAATCAGAGCCACACTGATGCTGCTTGTTGCTGAAGTTCTTCCACTCTTAATACATTGCCTAGGGGCTTTAACCATTCCTTACCCCTGAACAGAACACCACCCCTTGTGTACAGGTTCTCCCTTTAGTCTGCCTTGAATCTGTGACCCAGAACTGGCCGAAGTGGTGAAATAAACTTCCAGTTGACTGGTTTAGAACCTCCTCTTGCTCTGGTTCAGAGACTCTCCCCTAGTGTTGTAGTATTCCATTAGTGTGTGCCTGGTATCTGCAGACCTGTCTGTTAACCCATGCTGACTTGAGCTGGATAAATGACTCTTACTTTTTTTTTACATTTCCCCTTCAGGATTTGGTTGGCTGCATTTTCTAGATCTGTTTGGAGGAGTTTTGGGAGGTGCTCACTGTACTACTCCCTGCTACTCTGTCATCTTGGCTTTGCCTTTTCCCTTCGTAATTTCTTGCAGCATAGTAGTATTTCATCATATTCATATATACGCTAACTTATTCAGCCATTCTCTAATTGATGGATACCTCCGTCAGTTTCTAATTCTTTACCACCATGAAAAGACCTGCTATAAATATTTTGTACATATTGGTCCTTTTCCTTTTTCTTTGATTTCTTTTGGTTATAGACCTACTAGTGGTATCACTGGGTCAAGGGTATGCACAATTTAATGGGTTTGGGGGGCATAGTTCTATATTGCTTCCAGAATGGTTGAGTGACTTCACACATCATCAACATTGCATTAATATACTTGTTTCCTCACACTTTCCAACATTTGTTATTTCCCTTTGTTTTCAACTTAGCCAATTTGACGAGGTGATAGGTACCTCAGAATTGTTTTAATTTTCATTTCTCTATTATTTGTGATTTAGGGCATTTTTTTCATAAGCCATAAGAACCCTTGAAGACCATCTCAAAAGTCATAAAGGGTTTATGGTCTCCATCCCTGGAGAGAGTACCAAAACTGATATAATCATGGATCTTTGCAGACTTAAAAAAAATTTTGAATGACAATTTCTTTATATCTCTGAGAAATCATTCCATTAAACCAGTTGATCAAAAGGATGTTCAGTGACTCAGGAGAATTTACCCTTAGAAAGTCATTGCTTTCTTCAAGCTTCCATTCCATCTAGCTAAGGCCTGTCCTGCGTTGGATGGTGATAGAAGTGGTGTTATCATCCCTGACTGCTGCTGCTTCATGCTTAGAAAGGAGTCCTTGTTTCTTACTGGCTAACAAGTTCCCCAATATTAGAGCCACTGTTGACTTTTATTTTTGAACAGCTTCCCATTGTCTGTCTTCCATAAGTGACAGCTCTCTTCTAATTTGTTTTGGGTAGATATTAATAGCTATTTTATTATCAAAATAAGGTGAAAAAATGTTTAAAGTTCTTAGAAGCCATATTACAGGTAAAATACAACAGAATTTTTAGAGGCGAAGTCCACTAAACTTTGGTTGCAGGTAGATGAAAAATTTTTCTGAAGCCGACCAGCAGCTTCAGGTGCTCCGTGGAGAAATGACACGAGTCAGGCGGAGTCTGAAACAGAACTCAACTTTATCGAAGCAAGCAATAGACTTTTATACTGTTTCTTAACCATTACCTAATGCATTGCTTTGTTACTTTACTGGGACATCCTGCCATGGGTCTCACATAGCCCATGTAGCTTAGATACATCATGCTTACTATATTGCAACATTCCTGATCATTCCCATGCAGATACCCATACCGAAACATTTCTGTTCTTTCCCATGCAGATCACAGCTGTGAGGACGGTACCTTGCCACATCCTCTTATCTTTGTCTGGTCTTGCCTTGCACAGACCTTGCCTCAGTGGCCTTGCCTTGCACAGGCCTAGGAGGCTTAGCAAGATATAGCTGAATCTCCACATGTCATTCTGTACATCCTCAAGGGTAGCTAGACCACCTTGAGATCAGACCCTATCCCTAGGTCCCCACATTTTCCCCCTTCATTTTTCCGAAAGCAGAGGAGTGCTGGAATTTAAATTATCTCGAAAAGTATTTATTATTGGATTCATTCACTAAAACAGAAGTTTCCTTAATATTTTGAAGCTAGCATCCATTACTAATCTATTTCTGCTTAATTTAGTAACAGATTAATTATAATAATATTTAACATTGATGTAATGTCTAAGGGCAGCTAGGTGGAACATTGGATAGAGTCAGGAAGATCTGAGTTCAAATTTAGCCTCAGACATGTACTAGCTGTGGGACCATGGTTATGTCATTTAACCTTGTTTACCTCAGTCTCCTCATCTGTAAAATGAACTGGAGAAGGAAATTGCAAACCCCTCCAGTACTTCTGCCAAGAAAACCCCAAATAGGGTTACAAAGAGTCAGACACAACTGAAACGACTGAACAATAACAAACATGTAATGTTTACTAGGTGTCAAGCTAAGTACCTTAAAGAGATTAAAACCTGTGATTATAGATAATAGCTAAAGATGAAATGCTATTGTTAAAAAGAAAGAAAGAAAGAAAGAAAGTTACCGTTTGATTTAGAATCTGTCCCAGAGCCAGATTGCTTTTTAGGAATTTATGATCTAAGGCCAGGGCTGTTCAACCTTAGGTTTTTACTGAAACAATAGACAATATATTTTGATTTGTCATTTTAGTGAGAGCTCTGCAGTAGCTTGGCTTTATTTACTAAAGCATTTATGTAAATTTCTGTGCTCATAGGCTGGCAGCATAAATCATACTGTTGCCACTGCATTTTGGACAGCCCTGATCTAAGGCCATGGTGTCAAATTCAAATAGAAGCGGGATGGGGTGATGATACATAGTGACTTAGAAAACCACAAATTAACATTATCTATGTTGTATTGTATTTTTATTTAGTTAAACATTTCACAATTACATTTTAAGTTGATTTGGCCCAGGCTTTGGAGTTTTGCTGCTACAGGGGACACCTCTGATCTAAGGAATGTGATTTCCATGTTTCTTTTTCTTGATGAGCTTTTCCTTGACCACAGAAATATTTAGGTTGGAGGCACTAAGACTTTCACAAAGGCAATGGATAGCTGCCATGCTAATCTAACAATTTGTAACCATGATTTTAGGTTTGAAGTCTCAAAAATCTATCCCACTTTTGCACTCATCCACAAGCATTTAATAATCACAGGCTTTGCGCTAGTTAGGCACTGTGCTAGGCTTTGGGACTACCAAGGACAGAGAATGAAACAAAGAATCTTAAGTTCCTTAGGATATGAGGCTTGTATGAAACTCCCCCATTAAACTTTTAGTAACTATTGAGTAGTGTCTGGTCTTCATCGTTCTGGTGAAAATTTATTTTCTCTGATGGTTTCTAGAATGTTATGTACAACATTTGAGCTATTAATGCTTCTTTCTGATGGTTATCTTCCTTTGAATCCTGAAAACATTGACATGGGTAAATGAAAGGAAACTTATTTGCTGATTGCAGATCATGACTTCCTCATCAAGGTGCTGATGCCTCTGTTTGCTTTTGCTTCTAACTAGACACTTAAAACTATTGTTCGTTGCTACTTACTCAACTAATTTTGTCTAAATTGAAAAGTTATAAAATTTATTACATCTTATTCTTAATGAGAGTAAGAAAGCATATGTGAATTCAAGAATTAGTCAGTTTCCTGAAAGGAAAGCCATTTTAAGCATCATTGAACAACTCTATGAAAAAGGCTGAGTATTATTTTACATGATTTTAGACTTTCGTGAATGGAAATTAGATATAGCAGTTTAAAAATTATATTTCACTTGAACTTTTGCAAGCTTAGGGCATGTTTTTATTAAAAAAAATCAGACACATCACCTTATATGGAGTACAGTACCAGCTGTTACATGAAATTCAACAGAAATTACTGATGGCCACCTGTTTACTATTTATTAAAAATGTATATAATAGCTGATGCCATTTAGCATATATGACATAGAGTAATTTTGTATTATTAGATCATATCAGAATAATAATCATCAGTAGAATGTTTAGAAATTTCTGTCACTTTATAAAACTTTTGGAATATTATGACTGTAATTATCACTTTTTATTAAGGGTTTTTGAAAAAGACGGATGAATTGAGGTCAGGGCACTTTTAAATTTTAACTTTCCCTCTTTCAGCTTGTATGGAAAGTATTTTGTTACCTGTAAGCCTGAAAGGAGAATAATCGTTTTATATAACTCCTGCTGTGTACCAGGCACTATGCTTTATAAATATTCTCATTTGATCCTTACAGCAAGTCTAAGTAGATACTGTTATTGTTCCCATTTTATAGTTGAGGAAACTGAGGCAAACAAGTTACATGACTTGCCCAGGGTCACACAGCAAATAAATGTCTGAGGCTGGATTTGAACTCAGGTCTTCGGGACTCTAGGCCCAGCACTTTATCCACTGCCCCTTCTAGCTGCCTCAGATGCTTGAAAAAGCGATCTATTATTAGGTATCAGGGTTTGTATTAAATTATTTCTTTGGGTTAAGCGGCAGATTTTTACTTTGAAAGGATTCTTTATAGGGGTCACTCACATGCTATCAGTTTTCAAGCTTCAGGAAGATTCCTTCAGATTATGGCTACATTTGTGGTTCCGGCATAGGTGATTGTGATAGGATTTTTGGGCATGAATAACCATGAGGTTTTATAAGAAGAAATAAGAGTACCATAAGGAATACATGTGTGTTATGTTAAGCCAGTTTTTAACAATATCAGGAATATTTCTATTCTATTCTAAGGCTTACTGGTAAGTGAATTGATTGGTTAGGAGCAGCAGACTATGCTATATAGGAATCAGCTGAAGTAACTTGTTTAGCTCTTCAAAGTAGTACTTAAGGAAGGGGAAGGGGGCATATACTTGCTTTCTTTAAGTTTTTTAAGGCCTGTCACAAAATGGAAGAAATAAACTTGTTCTGGTTGAAGTTAGAGGGTAGATCAAGGAGAAGATGTTTCATGGATAGCTAGTGATGACAAGGGTGTGTAGAGTTAGCCATCCTTTGTTTTCAATTTTCTCTTTATCTGTTAAACAGGAAAAGATGATACTTAATTACATACTTTCTACTTATTTCATTAAGATTTCACTCTAATATAAGCTACCTTGGGGGGGGTGACTTTGTGTCCCCTCCTAGATTAGTAATTCCCATTTAGTGGTTTGTTAAGACCCCTTAATTTGTTGTTTGTGATGATTGTCCAAGAAGTTCATGCTGAAAATTCTTCAGTAGAGCCTTATGCATTTTGCCCAGTTATGTTATATTTTTTTCTTCTGTGACAAGAATGTGTACTTTTGAATCATTATAGGTTTATTTCTGCAATGGTTTGAAACCATCTTAATCATGCACACAATGATTTTGGTATTCATGCAGGGATTCCAAACTGCTGTGATGATATGGCATTTGAATGCAAACCAGTTCCCAATTTGTGGTCAGACAGATGGGAATACTGTTATTTGTGCCTGTACAATGCACCAGAGTAGCTCCTTCATTCGCTGTTACCCTATAAATGTACCTTGCCAGCTGTCTTCTCATGTGATCAAGATATTATGAACATTTGTGTTCTTGTAGCACACATATAAGGCTGTTTGAAAACCATGGTCCTTGTGCATGTATAGTACAAGCCATCCTGAAACCATCACAGACCATCACAAATATTCTGCAGAAACAAACCTTATACTATCTCTCATTGCAGAATTAAGACTTATTTCCTGTTTAAATTTATCCTCCTATTATGTTACTATATATTTTTCTGTTTGGCAAGTTTTCAAACGAACTGCTTAGGGACATTGGTCAGTTATCATTCAGTAGAGTTTCTTTGAGAACGTAGCTGGTATGTTGGTTGTTGAGAAGAAAGTTACATCTGAAGAAAATCTTTCCTTATGAAAGTAATTTTATATAAAAACCGTGTTAATAATGAAGCATTGTCTATGCAATTACACTTTAAGTGTATTTATCATTTAATGTAGCAACTGTCATTAGCCAGTAGAAAAGTAGATATTTTGTATCATAATTAGCCAGTCATTTTCATGGATTGATCAAGTGACTGAAAATAACAAAATGAATTTCCACCTCTTAGCAAGAGAGCTTGTAAGATTCTCCTACCATTTTCTAGCACATTTGCATAAGCAAGGATTTTCATTCTATTCTTATTTTAAATAAAAATATAGACATAAACTTGATGTAGGACCAGATTCAAGACTGTTATTGAGCC
>CM053622.1:509232590-509268633 GCA_028646595.1 Phalanger gymnotis
GGACAGTGGTCATACTCTTGACAATACTAGGGTAGATAGGAAAAGGGGAGGGTTTGGGGGGCAAGCTAAGAAGTTCAGTTTGGACATGTTAAGTTTAAGATCTCTACAGGACATCCAGTTGAAGAGGTCTGTTAGGCAATTGGAGGTGCAAGACTGGAGGTCAGCAGAGAGTTTAAGGTTGGATAAGTGGATTTGAAAATCATTAGCATAGAGGTAGATGATAATTGAATCCTTGGGAGCTAATGAGATCTCCAAGTAAGGGTACATAGAAGAGAAGAGGGCCCTGTACAGAGTCTTGTGGGACACTGAGAGTTATCAGGAATGACCTTGTTGAAGATCTAGCAAAGGAGACGGAAAAGGAATAGTCAGATAGATGGGAAAAGAACCAGGAAAGAATACTGTCCTGAAAACCTAGAGAGAAGAGAGCATCAAGGAGAAGAAGATGATTAATAATGTTAGAATGGGGGCAGCTAGGTGGCACAGTGAGTAGAGCACCGGCCCTGGAGTCAGGAGGCCCTGAGTTCAAATCCAGCCTCAGATGCTTGACACACTAACTAGCTGTGTGACCTTGGGCAAGTCACTTAACCCCAATTGCCCTCCCTTCCTCCCTCAAAAAAACTCCCAAACTCCACCAAAACAAATAATGTCAGAGTGCAGAGAGGTTAAGAAAGATGAGGACTTAGAAAAGTTCCATTTGATGGGGGCAATTAAGAGACAACTTTGGAGAGAATGGTTTCAGCCAATGAAATCTGAAGCCAGACTGGAAAAAAGAAGAGAGTCAGAAGGGAGGAAGTGGAGGGATCTATTGAAGATGGCCTTTTCAAGGAATTTAGCTGCAAGAAGCATGAGAAATATAAGATGATAGTGGGGATGGAAAGATCAAGTGAGGATTTTTTTGAAGATGGGGGACATGGGCATGTTTGTAAACTATAGGAAGCAGCCAGTGGGAGAGACTGAAGATAATGACGGAGTGGGGATGATAAATTAGGCAGTCTGCTGGAAGAAATGGGATGGAATATGATTACTTGCACAGCTACTTTTCTTCTCCCTGCTTTTCAGCAGTGGGAGGAGAGAAGATGTGGGATGGTTGAAAAGAAGAGAATATTTGGAATATCTTCTGAGGAGAATGAGATGGTGAATCAGAGAGGAATAAAAGGATTGCCTCTTTGCAGTAAGGGTCCAGTTGAAGTTAAATTAAAAGCAATTTATAGTGTACACAGTGAGAATGATGTGTCATTATCCAGTTCAATTTAGCAGCATGTAAGGAAGCGTAGAAGTGGAAGATGTGTACATATGCAAATCTTAGCAGCAAAACTTAACTATGATTATGTACTCTCATGACCTGAAAAAGTCAAAGAAATCCAAACAATTTAGCAAAATATTTATTTTATCCAAGTTATCTGGTCTGTGTTATGAATAATTATTTTTTTTAATTCTTATTTTATTGGGATGCTGAATCCAGGAGAAACTATATAGGGCAAGAATACCCTAAATAATTATGCCTTCATTTAGATTGTAAAAATGGCCTCAAGATATAACTGAAAACCATTTTTCCTTTCAATTTTTTGGCCTTTGGAGAAGGCCATTAGAAAATGAAGGGGATATATAAATGTAAGATATTTCAGCACTGATTTTATTGTGGTTTTCTGTAAAAATAAATCTGTTATTAGTCACTGATTGAGTGATAATTTACAAGTGGCAAAGTGTTAAAGTAGATAAGTGTCTCCTTCTGTGGAAAAGTTACCAAAGTCTGAACTGCTAAGTTGTTTATTTTAACAATGGGAAACATTTTTCTTTCTTCTATTCCTACACTGTTATTTATCATAGTAGCTGGGCTATGTAAAAATGAGAAATATCTTATAAAGGACAATAATCACTTTCACTTGGATTTCTTTAAAGAAATAATTCTTTTTTTTTTTTTGCTCAGTATTTTTCTCTTTTCCTCCCTTTATCATATATACAGAATGGTTTAACTTTAGAATAAGAAATCTCCAGCATAACATATGTATGCATGTGTGTGTATATATACATATACATATGTACACACACATACATACATGTATGTCTGTACATATGGGTATGCACACACTAATTTAAAATATTCTATGATTAACATCTAAACATAGAAATTATAGAATCTTAGAGCTGAAGAAGGCCTAACAGATCAGCTCCAAATAAAACTTAGTAATGCATCTGTTTTAAGAATGAAAAACCACTAATTTTCCTTATTTTTCTGTAGATCTTCTCTTCATCCTTATCCTTCTCTTCCCTGTTTCCCTCTCATCTTTTCAAATTCAAGCTTTGGGATGTATTTGCTACCATTTTGTCTGCTGGCTCTACTGGGGTTCAGGCACAGTTGTTAATGTAATATATGTTTCAGTTGGCTCTCTCAGATACTATTATTATAGCTTTAAAAGACAAGGGGAATGTCTTCTTGTGAAGTGCTTCACTCTTTGGAGTCAGGAAGCCATATAATCCGTGGAGAACAAATACAGAAAAGAAGAAAATATGTTATTTTCCTATCAAAATGGTTTTAATTTTAGTGTTATATTTAAACATTATGAAGAGAATTCTGTGAAGATTCTATGAGAAGCTGACAAATACAGTGTATTGTGGCAAGACTGTGTCTTGTTAAAGGAAAACAGGGAAAAAAAAAACTAACCTAGTTTATTTCCTGAGACTGAATTTGACTCTTTTCTTGAAGATAAATATGATTAAGAATTTTAAGAGACCTTATTAAGTATGTAGAGTGAACTAAAATCAATCAGCAAACATTTATTAAGCCCTCACTACGTGCCGGCTACTATGCTAAGCACTAAGGATTAAAAAAAAAAAGGCAAAAACACATTCTTGGCTCTCAGCTTATATTCTAATGGAAGAGACTATACACAAACAACTATGAATATGCATGTAAATTATATAAAGTGTAAATGGGAAGTAATCTTAGAGGTACAACACTTGGAAGAGTGGCAGTGGGAGAGACAACTGGGAAAGTCTTCTTGCAGAAAGTGAGATTAATGCCAAGATCCAGAAGATAGAGGTGAGGAGACTGAGGATTCTAGGCAGTGAAAAGGAATAGTCAGCAGGTTGAGTGTCTTCACTGGCTACTGAGTGTGCATCCAGTCTCTTCCACTAAATCAACTTTCCAGGTAGCACAGTGGAGAGAGCATTGGGCCTGGAGACAGGTAGGCTTGAGTTCAAATGTGATGTCAGATTCTTACCGGTTGTGTGACCCCGAGCTGGTTACTTAACCTCTGTTTTCCTTAGTTTGCTCAACTGTAAAGTGAGGCTAATAATAGCTCCTACCCCATGGGATTGTTGTGATGATCAAATGAGATAATATTTTTAAAAAGCACTTACCACAGTGCCTGGCACATAACAGATGATATACAATCCTTATTCCTTTCTCTTTCCCTTCCTTCTTAACTAACATCAGTTTTTAAAAGTAGTTATTACTTTGTAGTATAATTTGAGATCTGTTATTTGTAGGCCTTGACCTTTTGTTCAGTCATATGAATTGTGTAGTAGCCCTATGTGGCTAGATAACAGAGTATGTGGGGGCAAAGGTATAAGAAGACTGTAAAGGTAGGTAACGAAGGGCTTCAAAATACCAAATAAAGGATTTTATGTTTGATCCTAGAGGTGATAGGGAGTCACTGGAATTTATTCAGTAGGAAGGTAACATGGTTCGATCTGTGCTTTACAAGGATGGACTAGAGTGGAGAAGGAGATCAACTAGCAGGTTATTGAAATAGGCCTGGTGTGAGATTAGGGCCTTTACTAGCATGGAGGCAGTGCGAGGAGAGGACTTGGCAATAGTTTGGATATGAAGAAGTTGAGGACACCTAGGTTGCAAGCCTGGGTGACTGGGAAGATGATGGTACCCTTAGGGAAAAAGGTAATGAGTTCAGTTTTGGATATGTTGAGTTTTAAGATGTCTTTGGGACTTTCAGTTCAAGATATCCAATTGGCAGTTGAGGATAGGAGACAGATCAGCCAAGAGATTTGGACTGCATAAGTAGATCTGAGAATCATTGATACAGAGATTCATCAGAGCCAATGACATCATAAAGTGAAATAGCATAGAGGGAAAATAAAAGCAGGTACAGGATAGAACCTAACAGGGTACTCAGCAGCCATGATGTATATGAGGATCCAGCAAAGGAGACTGAGAACATGGTAATGTAGAGTCATAGAAACCCAGAGGGATGAGAGTGTTAAGGAAAAGAAGAAGGTGATTGCCTGTGCCATAGGCTACTGTGAGAGGTCAAGATGAGGTCACACTGCACAGAGTTAAGAAAGAAGAAAGAGAAATGGATGCATGGATTGTAGATGGCCTTCTCAAGGGGTATAACCATAAAAGGGAGGAGAGATATGGCACAGGAGCTAATAGGAACAGATCGATCAAATGAGGGTTTTTGAGGATATGGGAGATATGTATATTTTTGTAGGCAATAGGGAAACAGCCCGCAAATGGAGAAGATTGAAGATAAGTAAAAGAATGGGGGTAAAAGAGGGGGCAGTCTGCTGGAGAAGACAGGATGAAATGGGATCACTTATGCATGTAGGGGGAGCCTCATTGTGTGAGAAGGGGTGAAGGTGAAGATAGTGAAGAATTTGGAAGAAGTGACTTGAGGAGGGGAAGAAGAGGAAATATTTAGCAAATGGCCTCATTTTTTTTTAGTGATAGATGAGTCACGTTTCTCAGTTGACAGGGTGAAGGGAATGGGGAGCTATGGGAGGTTTGGAAAAGCCACTCTAGTGACTGGCTTAGTGAGCCAGGTAGTTGTAAAAGAATTGCCTTACCTTAGTGGGGGCCCAGTTAAGATTGGGTAACAGAAATTTGTAAGCAGTCAGCATGATTTCATTATTTTCTCCAGCTTCATTCAAGAACACATAAATAGGAGCAAAGGAAGTGCACAGTGGGAGTAATCCAAAATTAAGGCTTGGCAGGGCAAGATCTTTAGGACAAGGGAGCAATTGATGCAAGAAGAGGAGAGAGTACAGTGTTGACATTGTGGAAATGATGGCCTGGGAAAGAACTAAGGGTTCAAGTGATACTGAAAGTCCCAGGAAGAACAAACAATAGGATTTGTTGTTGCAAGGCAGGGGAGAGGTAGAATGAATACAGATTGTGATCCTGTTAGGGAATTTCAGAGTTCATAAGCATGGAAGGTGGAACATTTGTGGGTGATGGCAAGATCAAAGAAAGGTATAACCAACTCTGTGTGCTGCTGAGGTGTAGGGGTGCAGGAACAGGGCTTGAGAGATTAGTCAGTTGAGGAATTGGGAGCTAAGAATGTTTGAGGTAGTTTCAGTATTTATGTTGAAGTTCTCCAGTATGAGAGCTGGAGAGTTGAAGGAGAGAAAGACCATGAGCTAGGCACTGAATTCTTTGAGGAAAGAGGGAGGAAATCCTGGATAGATAACAGCTGGAAGAATTTTGATTAGGTAGTAAAGGTAGACTGAATGTACTTCAGAGGAGAAGAGGTTACCTAAAGTGATGGTGGTAGAGGGAGAACCTGAAAGTGACAGTGGTGAGCAAGTGGTATTACAAGGCCCCACCTTGACTAGTGAGTTGGAGGGAATGAGTAATTATGTAACCAGTGCTCGAAGGACTAACGCAACAACAATCATCAGGAGAGAGCCAGAAAAATGGAGAGAGTGGAAAAGGAAAGAATGTAACCTCTCCAGCATTCATGACTCCCATTTTTTGGGTCATTGTTGCCAATTTGTAGGGTATTAGGTGAAATTTCAGGGTGGTTTTCATTTGCATTTCTCTTTTTATTGGTAGCATTCATTTCTGTTGTTAAGTTTGCAGTTCTTTTGAGTAGTTTTTTTTTTTTATCTCCTTTAACCACTTATCTATTAGAGAATGACTTTTAGGGTGTGTGTGTGTGTGAATTTTGTATATGTATCTTGGCTCCTTATGAGAGAAATCCAATACAGTTTTTTCCTTTTTCATTTGTTTCCCTTCTTGTCTTAGGTGCATTAATTTTGTCTCTCAGAAGCTTTTCAGTTTCATGTAATCAAATTTCTCTATTTTATCTTTTGTACATACTTCTATACTTAGTTTCATTAAGAATACATCCCCTGCTCATAGCTGTAATAGGCATATGATCCACTTCTCCAGCTTTTTATAGTATGATCTTTAATATTGTCACATATCCATTTAAAATGTATTGTATATAAAGTATTGGTGTAAGCCCAATACCAATAAAAGCCAGCAGAAAGAGCTAGAAAAAGAAATTTCTTTTAAAATTACTATAGAATGTATAAAATACTTGTGAATCTAACTTCCAAGATGTGTATGATGACTATATAAACATAACTATAAACAACTGTCTACAGAAAAAAGACTACATAATTGAAAAAATATTAATTTCTCATGGGTATGATAGTACTACCTAAGTTAATTTTGTCATTCTACGCCATACCAAACTACCAAAGAATTACTTTGTAGAACCAGAAAAATAATACTGAAATGCATATGGAGGAAAAAGAGGTCAAGACCACGTCACCTCTTTTCTTCTGAAACACAGCAAAAATTTGGTGCTCTATACATTTGTACATGGATCATATATAGTGATACAAATAATTTTTCTTCCCCTATGTCAACAGACAATAAAAACCTAATAAACATTTTTTGGTCCCCAAAACAAAATAAGAATGTTTCAGACTATGTCTGATTTAGGCCACTCAGGTAATTCTGGTTTGCAGTTAGAACAAAATGATAGTAGACTAAGAGCTAATAAAAGAAAGTTTGCTTAGCTACAGCGTAGAAAGGACACATAGCAAGGACAAAACATTGATTCAGTTGAGCATAGCTTCTAGCTTTTATGTTAGCCCCTAGCCCCAGTTAAGCCTGAGGAAGAGCAAATCCTTACTCCTTGGGGGCTGGCTTTTATATTTAAGCAATCAGGAAGCTATAGTAATGGCTCAAGTCTTAGCTCCATGAGCCAATTAAGAACAGTTTCAATACCCTTTAAGGAAAAACTAGCAAAGTGGCAGATATTACTCCTATCACACCCATCCCCTTGATAGCAAGGTCCTAAAGATCTAGAATTAGTCAATAAAGACTAACTCTTAAGTGCCTATTTAATATTCTTTTCTAAGTTAAAATTAACTTTTTTTTGTTACATTTTAAGTTCCAAATTGTCTGCCTCACTCCCTCCCCATCCCACACTAGGGAAGGCCACAATTAATATTCTTTTAGATTTATTCATTAATTGCTTAAATAACAGTATCAGTCAGCTAAACATTTAGTATGAATGCTGGGAATAAAAAGAAAGCAAAAAATAGTCCCTGCACCCAAGGAACTCACAATCTAATGGAGAGACAACAAGTAAACAATTATGTACAAACAAGCTATATAAAATATATGTATGTATATGTATATAATAAACAGGAAATGGTTAAGTTTTCCTATACAAATTGGGATTTTACCTGGGACTTGAAGGAAGAAAAGGCGGCCAAGAGACAGAGATAAGAAGGGAGAAAATTCCAAGCATGGGGGACAGTCAGAGAAAATGCCCACTGGAGCTGAGAGATGGAGTGTCTTATTTGTGCAACAGCAAGGAGACCAGTGTTGCTGGACTGAATAGTAGTTCAATACTGAGGAAGTGTAAAACTGGAAAGGCACAGAGGAGATTATGCAGTGTTTTAGACATCAGAGGATTCTGTACTTGATTCTAAAGGGAATAATGAGTCACTGGAGTTTCCTGAGGAAAGAGGTGACATGGTCCGACCAGTGCTTTAGAAAAATCACTTTGGAGGCTGATTGGAGGATGGACTGGAGTGGGGAGAGTTGCAGCACACCAACCAATTGGCAGGCCAGTGCAGTTAATTGTCCAGACATGAGGTAATGAGGGCCTGTTATATTCCTGAGAACTCATGTAGTTCTTCTTGGGATAAAGATTGCCTTAATTACCAGGTTATTTCAATAATTTGCATGCTATCAACTTCTTTATTTCAACATTTTCTGAATCATTGTTAAAAATAATACATTTTAAATGGAATTTATTCCCACTGATGTTAAATCCATTTAATCTTTGTTTCAGGATTAGATTTTCTTGTACCCACAAGAATGTTGTTATCTTGATAGATTTTTATTACATACTTCTAAAATGAACCTTTTATTCTTTCACCCTCTCCATTTTCTCCTTCCCAAGGACTTACATTTAGCTGTTACCTGCTGTGTGTGTGTGTGTGTGTGTGTGTGTGTGTGTGTGTGTGTGTGTGTGTGTGTTTTAAAGTAGCAGTCTCATCTCTTTCCATAACTTTGTTCTCTGCCTCCTGAATCATTGCAACCACCATTAATTGATATAAGAAGGACATTTAACATTTCAAGCATATATTTTTTCAAGTCAAAGAGACATTTTGGGCCATGGATTTGACATTTTTGGAATAGGACACTTGTTTATTTATACTGGTTGTTTATTTTTTTTTTTGGTCATCCCTTACTAAAAGAGCTATATATTGGATATGTTCAAGTACATAGTTTGGAACACTTCTTGAGATAATGAGAAGTACTTTGGGGTGTTCCAAAAATAGATTCGGGATTCATAGAAGCAACTAGGTTGTGCAGTGGATAGAATACTGGGCTTGGAGTCAGGAAGACCGGAGTTCAACTCCAGTCTCAAACACTTACTAGCTGTAACACCCTGGCAAGTCACTTAACCTCTGTTTGCCTCAACTATAAAATGAGGATAATAGCAACACTTAACTCACAGGGTTATTGTGAGGACCAAATAAGATAATATTTCTAAGTGTTTAGCATAGTGCCAGGCATGTAACCAGCACTGTATAAATGTTTATTCCCTTCTCCTTTCATTGCTCTAGCATAACTTACAAATATCCTTCAATTAATAGTGTGACAAACACGATGTGATATCTTTTCAAATTAATGATATGTTCTTACAATGGATGTATTAGCTTTATGGAATGATGTGGTGATAATTTTCCAGGAAGGAGGAGTTTAATACCAAACATTAGTTCTAGTACTGGTTCTGTCATTGCTTGTGGGATCTTGGAAAGTCATTAGACCTCTCTGGACTTCGTTTTCCTCTTCTATTAGAAGTTAGACTAGATTATCTCTAAGTTCTAACATGCTATGACTTTTATGATTGCAGTAATATACTTCACTAATTCTCATTAGAACAGAATATTAGAGGTGCAGGATTCTTTAGAGATTATCTAGGTTGTCATCGCCCTTGTTTTTCCAGATCAGGAAATTGTGGCAAAGTGACTTAAAACATCATGTAGTCAGTAAGGGGCAGAATGGCACAGTAAGCTAGAAGATACTTCTTGACTGCAAATTCTGGTGCATAAAGTGTTATGTCATTTTTTATGTTGTACAGTGGGTAGGATCTGTGGCCCAAAATGCATTTCAAAGGGATCTAGTGCCTGAGGAACTGAACTAATTTTCTCATTTGTTAAAAAGCCCTCAATTTCTACCCTGTTTATATCTACTCTTGCAGGCTTCAGTTTGTGTCTATTATATCTTCACCTTGTCATCATTGATGGCAGGCTTCGATGATCACATTGCACTGGATCTATGGTCTGTCTTAAATGTGACCTCTTTGAAAAGGAGTATGCATAAACAAGCAGTTAGAATTCATTTCTTGATTGTTCTTGTCTTCTCTACTGTATTTTTTTTTGACTGCAAGAATAAATAAAGAAACTCCTGATTTAGCTCTTTGCAAATCTCCTTGCCTACAGAATATGGATGAATGTACTGAGCTCTAAATTGTTTATTGTTGGACAAACCTGAGCAGAGACAGGTACTTATTGACAGGGATGTTGCTGAAGCCACCGCATGGAGTTTAGTTGTTTGCTTTCAGATTTAGCTGTTGTTTAGATAAGCAGAGCACCTGTATTCTTAGAGCTTGATCCTGAGTGAGCTGAGTTCAAGGTTGAAAGCGAAAACAATTTAAGAAGAGATTAAAAAAAAAACCCAAAATTTTTCAACTTGAATTTCTCTTCTGGTTGTTGCTTTCTTTCAGTCTGGTCATATTATTTCTTCTGATCTTGATACCACGCTTCTCTCCTCTCCACCCCCCAGCCCCGAAAGGTTTTTCCAAGAGGGGGCATTCTTAACCTGAGCTCTGAGAATATGTTGGTTTTAAAATATATATATATATATATATATGTATGTGTGTATATATATATATATATATATATATATATATATAAGTATTTCAATATAATTGATTCCCTTTGTAATCCTGTTAATTTTATTTTATACATTAAAATCATTATTCTGAGAACGGGTCCATCCATGAGCTTCACCAGATTGCCAAAGGAGTCGATGAGACAAAAAATGTTAGGAACCCCTGTTCTGGAGTATATATTATGCTCCCTTTAACCACTTTTCTCTTTTTCATTTTAAAAAGCAGCAACACTCTCTAACTTAATGTTTTAGTCTTAATCTTTTTTCTGTCATGCATCCCTTTGGCAGTCAGGTGAAACCTGTGGACCTCTTCTTAGAATAAGGTCTTAAACATGTAAAATAAAGCACACAGGATTACAGAAGAAACCAGTTTTATTCAAAAATAGTTACCAATGTATTTTCAAAAAACAAATTCGTGGACTGTAGGTTAAGAATTCCTGCTCTTAGAATTGTTTGTTCCTCAGTGAAATATCAGGATCTCTCAAGAGCATTGTGGTGCAGCTAATAGAACGAAACAGTTCATAGATCTAGGAAAGGAGAGAAATTTAGTTAATTGAATGAGTCCCAAACTCATTACATCCAATATCACATCACAGGTTCCCTGTAAAAAGGGCCAAATGAGTTCCCTTGGACTATTTTAGGACTCAGAAGACATTTACTTTTCTTTCTCATTGGGAAGAATTTAGGGCAAGGCCTGGTTTATTTTGATACTCACTTCCATTTTCTTTGCTTCTGGCATCCCTCTACAATCACTCATATATCACTCTTAATCCCAGTGTCTTCATCTATAAGGTCTTCCTAACCAAATGTAATTTTAAAAAATACTGAAAATGAGTAAATAATTAACATTTTTCTTTAGGGATGTATATAAAAAGACATTCAACGAATCAGTCATTTTCATGTGGCCTGCGAACCCCCTGGAAATTCTGTACACCCTTTCAGAGGATCAGAGACCAAAGCTATTTTCCTAAAAATATTAAGAAGTTATTTGTCATTTTAGTTGCTTTATCTCCTAAGTATACAGTGAATTCTTTAGCTATGTGGCTTCTGAATTAAAGATTGTGCTACAGACATAAAGACAGACTTCTATCTTCTCTCAGAACTGTACTTTTGCCTTATTAATGGATGAATCTATAGATATAAGTGGACTTGCTGTTTTGCTTGTATTTGATAACAGCGCCAACTAATAATTGAAGATCTTCTTTTAATGTGAATTCTTGTCAACAAACACAAGTGATGCTGAAATATTTGGAGTCTTCCATGACTTTTTTGAATTTAATCGTGTATCTTATAACAGCTCTGATGACATACTGATGATGTGAATTCAGTGTTGGGTCAAAAACTGCAAGGGAGAAACGCCAAGTTGTGCTGGTATTCACTTGTGTTCTTGACAGCCAGGCACCCTTAGTTTAAAAAAAAAAAGCCAGACTCATTTAATAGTGTCCTTGATGAAGCAGTACAAATTACTAATTTTATTAAATCTTGACCCTTGAGTAGACATCTTTTTAATATTCTGTGTGATAAAATGGGAAGTACACGTAAAGGACTTCCTTCTGCTGCAGACCCAAGGATGATGGTTGTCTCCAGGAAATGCACTTGTGTAACTGAATTGAGAGCTGAAATAATGGCTTTTTTCATAGAATACCATTTTTATTTGGGGGGAAAAATCTGACAAACAACTATAGCTATTCAGATCTGGGTATTTTATAGACATTTTCTGAGAAACAAACAGAGTGATCCTGTCACTTCAAGGAAAACAACTGATAGTATTTGTTGCCAATGGGGAAATTTGAACTTTTTTTTTTTTTGCAGGGGGGAAGGCAGGGCAGTTGGGGTTACGTGACTTGCCCAAGGTCACACAGCTAGTAAATGTGTCAACTGTCTGAGGCCGGATTTGAACTCAGGTACTCCTGACTCAAGGGCCAGTGCTCTACTCGCTGCGCCACCTAGCTGCCCCAAAATTTGAACTTTCAAATGAAAATTAGAATTCTGGAAAACTTGTGTCCGCCACTGTGAGCTTCAGAGCTTTGTAATATTTAAAGACTTTTCTGATGAGATTGGTGGCAATATTAATTAATTTGATTTCGTGATAATGTGTAATGAAATATGACAACATAGGGAAATATCTGTTTAACTCAGTGAAGCAATATTTTCCAGAATGGATGGGTAAAAGATCCATTAAAAGTTCAAGATATGTTAATGGATTTTAATGTAACAGAGTACAAAAAGTTCATTGACATGGTTTCAGATTCAAGGAACCTACTACTTGTTGAGTATTGGTGTAATATCAAAGAAGAATATCCAAAACTATTTGAAAAGGTTATTAAAATATTCCTCATTTTTCCAGCTACATGTCTGAGTGAGGCTGGATTTTCTTCGTATAGTTCAACCGAAACAACACATTGCAAAAGATTGAATGCAGAAAGCAGACATGAGAATCCAGCTGTTTTCTATATGGCAGCCATTGAAGAGATTTGCAAACATGTAACACATTTCTACTCTTCTCTCATTTCTTTTTGTTTTGGAAAATAGTTATCTTTCATAAAAATGTTACTTAAGTTAGCATGTAATGGATTTATGGTCATTTTAAATGAATAAATATTTTTAAAATTTATCAATTTTTGTTATTGTTACATATTGATAGACAAAAAACAAAAGTTCTTAAGGATCTTCAATAATTTTTTTAAGTGTAAAGGGATCAGAAAGTCTGAGAACCACTTCAAAAAATGTTTGAGTTGAAATAAAAGTTAGTAGAATAGCCCTTTAAGGGCAGCTAGATGGTACAGTGGATACAGTGCCTGGCCTGGAGGTAGGAAGACTCATCTTCCTGAAATCAAATCAATTTATTCCTAGCTATGTGCAAGTCACTTAACCTTCTTTACCTCAGTTTCCTCATCTATAAATTGAGCTGAAGGAGGAAATATCAGACCACTCCAGTATCCTTGCCAAGAAAACCTCAAATGTAGTCGGGAAGAGTTGGACATGACTGAACAACAAAGAGTAGTCCTTTAGTGATCTCGTATTATTTTCTGCACTGCCATCTTCTTCAACACAATCTGGTGCATAGCAAGCACACTTTTATTAGAGTTTTCTAGTTAGCGTCCTAGCTCCTGCCAAACTAAGAAGACAAGTCAGATGTGTCTCTCATCTTGTCTCCACACTCTCTAACATCTCTTGTATCCATTCCCCACCCTCCTCTGCCACTGCCACCACCTTGATGCAGGGTCTTGAAACTTCAGGCTTGGATGATGGCAGTAGCCTGTTATTTGATCTTCCTGCCTCAAATCTCTCCACTCTAGTTCATCCTCCACTCAGTTGTCAGATGGAGCTTCCTTAAGTACCGCCATTCGGTCTACTCCAGTGGCTTCTTATCACCTCCAGGATCAAAGATGAAATCTGTTTGGCTTTTAAAACCCTTCGTAACCTGATCACTTCCCACTTTTCCAGTCTTCTTACACTTTATCCCCACAATGTACTCTGATCCAGCAACACAGACCTCCTTGCTGTTCTCTGACAAGACACTCACATCTCCTGCATTTTTTTTTGAGGTAATTTTTTTAGGCAGTCGGGGTTCAGTGACTTCCCCAGGATTATATAGCTAGTAAGTGACTTAGGCTGGATTTGAACTCAGGGTCCCCTCCCCGCCCCGACTCCAGGGCCACTGCTCTCTCTATTGTGCCACCTCACTGCCCCGCTCCATGCATTTTCACTGGCTGTCCCCTAGCTTGTAAGTTCTCTTCTGGAATTCTTTCCCTCCTCATCTCCCATCTCCTGATTTCCTTGACTGCCTTTCTGTCCCAGCTGAACTTTCACCTTCTGTACCTTTCCCAATACTCCTTAATGCTGGAGCTTTCCCTTTAAAGTGATCTCCTGTTTATCCTGTCTGTATCTTGTTGGTACATCAGTATTTGCCAATTATCTCTCCTGTTAGTCTGTGAGCTCCTGGAGAGCAAGGACTGTCTATTTCTTTATATCTTTAGCTCTGTGCCTAGCACACAGTAGGCACTTAAATACTTTTTGACTTATTTATTTTTACTTTAAAAGAGACAGTACCAGCCTTCAAAGAAAAGAAAATAAGCTATTCAAGGACAAGATGAGGTTTGAATAGAGTTGAGGAAGGAAGAACTTCAAATCTTTATGAGACACAGAAACATAGAAACATAGATTTGACCCAGAAGATGTAACAATAATGTTGCTAGAAGCTTCTGTGGAGGTGAAAGACCAATAACACCAGCACACAGGAGGGCTGCTTAGCACATGTTCTTTGATGTGCTCTTCTAAGGAAAGCAACTTTAAGGGGTTTACAGTCTCACTTTAATTAAACATATATATATGTATATATATATGCGTATGTATGTATATATGTGTATATATATGTATGAGTGTGTATATATAATATGTGTGTGTATGTGTGTATATATATATATATATATATATATCATTCATTTAGTTCAGGGGAAAAAGTCAGCACCCTGAACTTCAGAGCAAATCTAGAGACAATATAAACAGATCAACAGACAGGTTTCTGTGTGACTGTAGCATACATAGTTATCAGAGAGAGAGAAGCACCAACATCTGGGTTTTCAAAGCTGGGGGAGGGAGGATGCCCCTTGATAGCTACCCAGAGTCTCCATACCAACACTGTTCCAATGAGTGTGCCCCCAAACAAAACTTCTCCTCCTGAAGTTCTGAGAGCTCTCCATTCTGAGTTCAGTGGCAGTCCTCTGGGGATATATACTCTTTTTCAGGGCTTGAGGGCTTCTCTCCAGGGCTTCACACAAACAAAGGCAAGACTCAATCAAAGACACCTGATTGCCTTAGTGCTGAGAAGCATTCCAAAAGAAAAAAACAGTAAAAAAGTCCCACTTTGTTTGCCCTTACAGAAGGAAACAGGCTGTTAGAGACCATGTAGCCTTCTTACATGCGATGAACTTAAACCCAAAGAGATTAAATGATTTTCCAAAGGCCATGTCCTTTGGTTTCCTGATTCTAAATTCAGTGTTCTTTTTTTCCTGTACTATGCTTGGCATGTTAAAATTTGTCACTATCAGTGGGAAATAAGGAATTGCCGGGGAGATATTCTGGAGATATTAAGAACAGTGTAGACCACTATATCTTAGGTATAGATTATAGTTCTATCTAAAGTTGGAGAGTTGTATTAACTTTTACCAAGAGCAGCTTTCTCGTCCTCTATCATTTCATGTTTGGAAAGAGAATAACATTCTTAGGTAGCTTTGCAAATATTTTCTGAAATACAATCATCTGTTTTGTTAAGACATGATCCTTATGACTTCTGTAGTACTTAATGAATGTTTTTTAAATAAATAAAACTAGTTCTCTCTAACCTTACCTGATCCCCTCTGCTGAAAGTGGTATCTTCTCAGATTTCTTTTAGGAACTTATATGAACTTCTTTTCACATACTACATTTTGCCTTGTGTCATAGTTTTTTGCATGTGCCTTATCCATTCCAATCCCCTTCTCCCTGTTATTTTATAAGCTCCTTAAAGGCAAGGACTGTGTTTTATTGCACCTCTGTATCTCCATCCTAGCACAATGTCCTGGATGTAGCAGGTGCTTAATAAATGTGTGTTGAATTGAATGAAAGCAGAATTGACCCAAAGAGAAAGGCAGGCAAAGATAAGTGGTGGTGAGTGTTACTGGTAAAAGCCACAGAATTGTTCCTACAGTTCTCTGTTACTCCTAGGTATCTGACTTGGGATGTCAGGAAGGATGGTCTCTGTGAAGCTAGATGTCCTGGGCTCAAGGAACTCTTTGTAGGGAGTCAACATCTGGAAATTGCTACAAAGGGAGAAATGGTTAGCCTTCAAATTGCATAAATGATGGAACCATCATGTGTGTGAACACCTGGCTTTTGACATAGGCTATTTTAAGTTTCTATTAACAAAGTGAGATTTAGTTTCCTTTTTTTTTTTTTTTTTTGCTTCAGGAATCTTTGAGAAACATCTGAATTTATTCTCAGGGATATCAGATTAAAAATTTCACTGTTTTGTTTCTAGTATTTTCTCTGACTTGAATGATTTTTACAGTGATGTAGAATAATTATAATTTTTCCATCTATAGAATTAGAGATGATGAAACTTGCCAGAGGTATGCAATTTATTTTTTTTAAGAATACAGTGAAAAAATTATGTGGTAGCAAGCAGCTTTCAAAAGAAATACTAGGAAAGCTATTGATTCTCCTAATGATTATTAAAGAAGGATTCTCTTGCATCTGTGAACTTTACAAACAGTCATGTTTGCTTCTGCTGTGATTCATGCTTGAAACAAAAATAAAATATATTGTGTCTTACCTCACTATGTAAAACCTTAAATTGTCATAGAAATGTGAGGTTGTAATATTATATTCTATTATCTTATTCTCATAGTTTTGATGGGTAGATAAATAGAAATAGTTCTATGACAGGTTGCTGTCTTGCTGTTAGTCTTTCATATTGATTGTTCTACAGACTATTGCACACATGGATAAAATGACTAATTTTTTTTACTGGTATTAAAGTATTGTGATGTAAGCTCTGTAGATTAACTGAAAACATCCACAACATGATTCCAGTAAGAGAGAAGAAAATAAGCATAATTCTTGTTCCCACATAATTTTCACCTTTTCTGCTTGATCTTTTATATTTTTTAAGCTTTTTTTGTTTCATATAGCTTGGAGATTGTAAGTATTTGGTATTATGATGATCATTCAAAATATTATTTGTATAAGTCAGTGTTTTGTCTGGATGATTGTGGGCAACAGCTCAGTTTATATGAGTGACTCAGTTCCTTTATAGTCTGTGAGTTTTCTACAATATTTTGAGGTTTGTGTTTGGGATTTGTCATCTCAGCTTCATGAAAGATAGTGAGCTTCTGTTTAATCTTAGTCCCTAGGTCATATCTTGGCTAGATACGGGTGGGTGTGAAATTTTTTGTAGCCTGTGGTGACATGTTTTAGTTTCTACTATCTTCTTGCATAATCTACACTGATCACTAAGTCTCATATCTTTAGGGGTATAATTTCTTTCTATAATTTCTGTTAGCAAAAAACCTTATTCCTGAAGTGTTATTGTAAGCTCCTCTATTTTCACATTCAAATCCACATGACTCAGCCATTTGTTCAGTATTTCCTTGTCAGCATATTGTTGGTAGTGTTTATGCTGATGTTGTTGATGAAGAGTCTTTTGATTTTATTCTTGGTTCTTAACTATTTCATAGTCTCTATCTGAAAGTAAGCCACTTTTGGTTATTTTCAGCAAATCTAGTGTGTATCTGAGTGTACCTGTTATCAGCCCTCATTGTTGTTCAGTGAGGTGATATCTGCTTGTTCTAATAGTATTTCTGTAGGTTTTAAAATCTGTTTAACAATCTCTTGCTCTCAGAATATCTATCAATCCTCTTACTTTTTTTTGGCAAGGAAGTATTAACCTTTTTATAGCTGCCTTCGAGTTATGAACTTGTGTTTTATTCGTGTTGTATAGGCTTTTATTAGAATATTCTCCAAATCTATTATAGCCTATTTTATTACTATGATTGTTGGTTATGTTGTCATTGTCACTGTCTTCATCATATTCACATTACCGTATACCTTATTTTAGCTTAAGTGATATGCTGTTGGTGTAATGGGGAATGAAGAAAAAGAAAAAGTGCAATTTGGAAGAAGCAGACAGTGTATAGTCATTGTTATTGTGTTTTTCTAAAAAATCACCATTGCAGGGGTTAAAAGTATCTATTAAACTCTATTTCCTGTATTAAAAAAAATAACCTTGGGTTGTAGATAAAAAGGGAGGGTTAAAAAAATCAAGTCCATGTAAAGCTTGAAAAGAAACTTACAGCAATGGATTTGCACATAGATCTTAATTGGGCCAATTGACCTTGTGTGGTGTATTTACAATTGCCTTAAAATTGTAAGCAGATGTTTGAAAACCCTTAGTTAATAGGTTCCTGACATCTGTTTCAACATTGATATTGCCCACCAAAGCAGCTGTAATTAGTAGAATACCTAATGCATGCATCTTTTCCTTACTGGCCTAATCGATCAGATTTCTCCCTTGGATATTTAAGTCAAAGATATTTTATTTTAATAAATTTTGCACTTCTTTTCTCCTTCATATGGAAGACCAGTATGACAACTTAGTTGCAGTATAATAGCTGTTCTCCAGGAAAGTGTGCGTGTGTTTGTGTGTGTGTGTGTGTGTGTGTGTAAATGTACAGTATTTTACCCACTACACTGTCATTGCAACAGTAAAATTTATTAAGGGACAGCTAAATTGAATATAGTAATTTAGAACCCTTAGATCATGCAATAGGTATTTTCCTTGTTCATAATGTTTGTATTAAAATTACAAACTGAAATTGGGAAAATCTTACGTTTTAATATAAGAAACTGGAGGAATTATTAATTGAAGTTGTCTTACATATTGATATTTACACATAAAATAGAAGTTACACCCTACATACTAGTTCCAACTAGTAATTGCACCATCGTTTTAAAATAAGTATCAGTGTTTTGTTTGCCTCGGTTTCCTTAACTGTAAAATGGGGATAATAATTACAAATACACCCCACGGTTGTTGTGAGGATCCTTCAGGGTTCAGCCTGTAAATCTGGTTAACCTTATTCCTTAGAGAGGGCCATACTGTTCTGTCTGTAGTCAAGTGGGGAGTTAAACATCTATAAGTTTATTCAGTGTCAGTTATATTCATTATATTGCCAAGGATAGCTAAACAACCAGGCTCTTAACACATGAAGCAAGACAGTTTCCGCCTTTAAAGAGTTTTTTAATCTAATAGCTTTTGTTTCAGTGGGTTATATCCAGCAATATTATCAAATTAGAAATTAAAATGTATTAGTATTATTATATAAATAGTTTAGACTTTGAAGGCAACTTGAGAAGTTCTCAAGGGATGTACTAACAAGAAGCTTACATTCAAGTAGGGAGACGAAAAGTCCATGAGAAAAATATACATACAACATAAATATCAAGTTGAAAAATACAAATATATACAAAGGAATTTGGGAGGGAGGGCACTAGTGATAGGGAAAGTCAGAAAAGGTTTCATGGAGAAGATGATGCTTGAGCCGTTCTTAAAGAACGGAAGAGACTCGAGGCAGATAAAAGGAGGAGGTGCATTCTTTTTTTAAAAATATATTTTTATTTATTTTTTTAAAATATTTCTCAATTGCATGTAAAAATTTTCAACATTCATTTTTTAAAATTTTGAGTTCCAAATTCTCTCTCCCTCCTATCCCTCCCCCACCTCTTGAGAAGGCAAGCAATATATCACTTAAACATGTGAAGTCACAGAAAACATTTCCGTATTAGCCATGTCGAAAAAGAAAACACCACCCCCCCCCAAAAAAAAAGAAAAAGGAAGTTAAGAAAAAGTATGCTTCAATCTGTATTCAGTTTATCAGTTTTCTCTTTGGAGATGGATAGCATCTTTCATCATGGGTCCTTTGGAATTGTCTTGGATCAATTGGCTTGATCAGAATAGCTAGGTCATTCATAGTTGATCATCATACAGTATTGTTATTGTGTACAGTGTTCTCTTGGTTCTTCTTGCTTCACTTTGCATCAGTTCATCTCTTTAGGTTTTTTGAAACCACCCCCCTCAGCATTTCTTATAGCATAGTAGTATCTCATCACAATTATATGCCACAATTTGTTCTGTGATTCCCCAATTGATGGGCATCAAGGGAGTGCAGTCTTTGCTTGTGGAATGGTCAGTGTAAAGATAGGGAAATGAGATAGAGGGTTACCTGTGAGGAACAGAGAGACTTGATTGAGGTGGCAGGATTATGGAGTGGAGGGGAAATAACATCCAGTGAAGCTGAAAAGACACATTGAGGTCAGGTTGTATAGAGCTTTACAAGTTAGACAGAGGAGTTTATATTTTAATATAGAGGCAATAAGAAGCTACTAATATTGAATCACATAGATCTTCATTAAAGGAAAATTGCTCTGGCAGCAGTTTGTATGATGGACTAGAGTGGTGAGAGAGACCAGTTAGGAGAAGGGGAAGAGTTGATGAGAACCTGAACTAAAATAGTAGCTGTATGAATGGAAAGAAGGGGTCAGATTCAAGAGTTGTTGTGAAAGTAGAAATGATGAAGTTTTGGCAAGTGATTGGGTATGTAGGTTGAGAATGAGAAGTCCAGGATAATGATGACCACATGAACCTGGTAGCTTGGAAGGGCCTTGGTGCCTTTGACAGAAATAAGGAAATATTAAAGGGTAGGATTTAGGGGGAAAGAGTGGAGAAAAAGAGTTCAGTTTTTGATATTTTTGAGTTTAAAATATTTCCAGAACACTCAGTTTGGAATGCCTACAGGCAGTTAGTGATGTAGGTTTGAAACTAGAAGGAGAGACTGGGGTTGGATATATAAACGAGGGAGTCATCTGCAAAAAGATAATAGTTAAAGCCATGGGAGCTGATAAGGATAGCAAGATAAAGCATAGAAGGAGAAGAGAAGAGGGCTTAGGTAAAAACTTTGGGGGATACCTGCAATCGGGGGTCATGATGTAGATGAATATCTAGCAAAAGAGACTGAGAAAGAAAGGTAGAGGTGAACCAGGAAAGAGTAATGTCATGTAAGAAGAGATGAATGAGGACTGAAAAAAGACCATCAGATTTGGCAATTTAATAGATCATTGGTAAATTTAGAGAGAAAAGGTTTGGTTGAGTGATGAAGTCAGAATGCATGTTTCCAAGAGTTGAGAGAGTGAGAAGAGAGGAAAGGAAATGGAGGCAGTATGTGTAGACAGCTTTTTCCAAGGAATTTGGGTGAGAAAAGTCGAGATTACAGGATGATAGCTTGAGGGTATGTTAGTTGTTTTTTTAAGGATGGGGAAGACATTGGTATAAATTGAAGGCAGTAGGGGAGGGACCAGTTGATAGAGAGGTTGAAGATTTGAGAGGTTGGGGGAGTGATGATTAAGGTTACCGTCTCCTATAGAACACAACAGGGAATGGGATTAAGTGCACATGTACAGGATTGGGCTTGGCAGGGAGAAAGAGCATCTTTTTGTCAGAGACTGAAACAAAGAAGATGAGAGGTAATGTCAAGGGATTTTGAGATGAAGAGAATAGGAGAAGAGGAAAACAGAAATAATTTTAATACCACTGTTCCTCAATCTAAAGTAAATGTAGTAATAGTATATCACAGTCCATGTAAAACTTTGGCTCATGCTCTCCTATTATCTTGCATTGTCTATGGGGGAAGGTGTTCACACACACAGGTGTTGTGGAGAAGCGCTTGGGTGAGGAAGATCCAGGTATTGAGGGCAGCTCATAATTCTCAACTGCAGACCTTGATGTATTTTGACCATTCAGGAACAATTTGCATCACACAAAGTCCCTTCTCAGCTAACTGCTCCCCTTCTGGTCCTTACTGCTCTCCTGCTAGGTAAATCTACTCCTTTTTTGCTCTTGAACAAATGCAGCAGTCACAAGCTCTTTTAACTAATAATCACCCTTAGAAAATGTGACACTTTTATAATGACAAGTAGTTCCCTTAAGTGGGAGGACTGCAAAGCTCCTAAGGTTGGCTTTTAGCAAATAAGCCCATCTTAGCTTCTTAGTCAAAAGGACATTGCGTTGTCCAGTGAGCTCTTAGTCTTCTGACCACAGCAGCTATCTTTTCACTTCAGCTTTTCCCACTCGAATAAGAGGGAACGGATTCCTTGGAGCACTTTCATTTTTCTTAAACAAGGGCTACAGCTCCCACTATAGAAGAATTCAGCTCTCTTCCAATCAGTAGGCTCTTGCCTTTTCTTTAGCCAGTCAACAAAGCGATACTGCTCTTAACAGTCAGCAGGCTCTAATTCGTGCAGCTTCCTATGAGCTAACTTTTCCACTGGCATCTTCTCAACTTCTTTCCCGCTGTCTTCTTAACTGTTTCTCTCCTGCTGGGTTCTTCATTTCTTCTAATGGCTTGAATCAGAGCCTCCTGGTGGTCAGTGACTCATCTTTCCCTAATCATGTAAAAATTCATGAAATTCACCTGTTACCAAACCAACAGTTATTATTTTGTCTCCCCATCATCTCCAGTTAATATGATTTACCACTTCGTGAGTTTTAAGTTCTCATTCTCTTTAAAAAGGTCACATGCAAATGAGCTAAAGGATCACAATTCCTTTCAGATTGAGTAATTTTTCTGCCTTTAACAGGTCCTCTCAGGCCATCCATCTGTGGAACAGTTCTGTATGCTATGGTCCTCCTAACAACCTCTGTCCTCATATTAATCAAAAAAACTGGATATTATAATTTTTTAATCTACAAAAGTTATTTTTTCTGCAAATAAATTATTCACATATGAAAGAGACAGTACCATACATCCTTAATAAGTTGATTTCATCCTTTTTCTTTACCCAAAAGGTACTTTTCTTACCCTTTCAGCCAACTGCTCACATACAAAAGTGACAGTATCTTACATAGGGTGAGATTATTTTTATATTAGTGAATGCTTTTTTTTTTCTTTCATTAAATCAGGTACAAAGGTCACACGTTCAATTAACAGTGAAAACATTCCTACTAATGTAAGTACATTTGTGAAGTTAATATAAGTAAAACTGTAAAGCTTCTTAAATAAAATTCATGCATTACTTTCCTCATGTATGACTCATTACACAGATTTATAAATTTAATAATTGTTCACTATGATCTCGATGTAAAAGGCTTTCCTTTACTTTCTAATTTTCTCCAAAAAGTACTCCCAGTGTCAAGTCAACAGATAACTAGGCTATTTATGACTTCAACAGCACTCCTTCAGTACCTTGGGATGTAATAAAATACTAAGTTTTGCTTTAGAATTTATCATAAAGCTTGATATTCAGTGGTATAAGTTTTTCTTGCTATCATCATTAACTTGTTTAGGCCGGTCAATGTATATACTGTGTGACAATTAAAAAGATTCAAGAGACATAGTTTCTGGGTAATTTAATCATTTTTTAATAAGACTAGCATGTTATTGTTGAAAAGATAGCCATTTGGCTGTCTGTCTTAGACCAAAGACAATCAGGGCAGCGGGATCAGATCAAGGCATATATGTGTTTTTGGAAGAGGAGAGGCAATCAGTTCTGATTGGTTAACACAGTGGGGGCTGGGCTATATTAAAATGAGGAGCTGAGAGTGACATCATGTCACCTTTGGACAGACTCTCTATACCCAGATCACCCCCAGCCTTGAGCAGTTTATTCAAAGAATGTATATATGCCCTGCCAAGCCTGAGCAGAACACCAGGGTGGGGTCTTGAATAAGAAAGTTTGTGCAACCTCATTATCAGCAATGTCCTTCAAGAGACCAAACTTTTTAAAATCAGGACTTTAGAAGAAGGGGAAAACTCTGGATCTCCTCAAATTATTCGTTATTAAAAATCATTTCTCTCAACTGTAACTGCAAATCATAGTAATGAATATTCTGTACCTTAGTTTTATGTCTCCCTGTTGTTTCTCTGCTTAAGATAATTATAAAATTTTCAAATTAACTCACAAAACTAATTTCATTCTGAATGTATTTTCAGTATTTAGTTTTTCAGATTAAGAAGAAAATAGTGAGCTACAAACTAGGAGGCTTAGTGATATGCTTCCTACCTGTTGTGTGATGTTAAAACTAGACCCATTATCTTTCTGGGCCTCAGTTTTTATCATCTTTAAACTGAAGGAGTTGGACTAATTGATGCCTAAGATTCCTTCTAGATCTAAAATTCTATTAATTAAAAGTGGTTCCTGGAGACTGCCATATGAAATTAAAGGAGCTGAGTATATTTAATCTGCAGAGGAGGACATTTAGCCTGGCTATCAGGATGAGTGGGGCATGATAGCAGCTTTCAGATATTTTAAAGGTTGTTACAAGAAACAAAATTAGATTTGTTCTGCCTTGCTCTAGAGGACAGATTTAGGAGCAGTGGGAGGAATGTGAAAAAGTTATATTTTTTCTTGCCATAAGGAAAACCTAACAATTGGACCTTTCCAGAAGCTGAAAGCAGGGCCTGCCTTAGGAGGTAGTAGATTGTCCATAACTAGAAATTTTCAGAAATTCTTTTCAAGTAAGGCTTGGACTAGATAATACCTGTGGACCTTTCCACTGCTGAGATTCTATAATAGTTTATTCTGTTTTATAAGTACATTTAAGAATGGAAAGATCATTTATAATCTGGAAATTGGGAGAGGAAGTATTAGATTTGTGATTTGAAGAATGGATAGAAGTCTAACATGGTTTTGGAATGGGGAAAGAAAACATTCTAGATGTGGAACTGAATGAACTAAGATGGGGACAAAAAAGCTTGAGACATGAAAAGGACACATCTAGTTAGCAGGTGTGTAGTATGATGAGGACAAAGTATGTGGATTAGTGTTGGATTTGGACAGAAAGGTAGGATGATGACAGTTTGTAGGAGCTTGTAGTAGGCTCAAGAGTAAGGACTTTATTCAGTAGCTATTGGGAAATCATTGAAGAATTTTGAACAGAAGAGTGACATAATCAAATTAATACAAACGGAAGATTATTTTTCCAGTTATCTGTGAAGGATGGAGAAAGAGATGAAGTAGGGTGAAATTTCACTATAGACTATATTACAGTAACTGGGATGACAGTAGCATTAATTATTTATCTTAACAAAATGTTTGTGATTGCAACTAATTTCTTCACTTCTCTAAAATTACACTTGTGTGAAAAACTAACATAGTGGGTAAAAATTATCACCCATTTCTCTAATGATTCACAATTTCTGTGGATCTTAGTACTTATTCTCTCTCAGATGGTCCAGTGTTATTGGCTAGATAGAAAATAAAGAGATTGGGAATATTGAAGATAAGGGGATGGTTTTGTAGACTTTATGGAATTTTGAAAAAAGTTTTAACAGTTCCTACTGGTTAAGTTAAAAATAAGTTTCCAAGATTTATAACTGCCATTTCACTTGTCCTTGGACTTGGCCTTGGCCTTGAAATGGACATTATAAGTCAGATCCTTTTTTTGTGTGTGTGTTGTATTTGAAAATATCTGAAATTTTTATGTGTGTGTATAAATGTATATATATGTTATATATCATATATGTATATGTACATACATGTATATATGTGATTTCAAGATATAGAGAGAAAACAGGACTTTTTTTATTTGAAGAGTTAGATTTTTTAAAATGTACAAAACAAGGAATTCATGAAATGTAAAACACTCTTCAGTTTTCATAGCATTTTTACAGATATTTATATATATATATATATATATATATATATATATATGTACTTATAGTGATTTGAAGGGAAACATATACTACTAGAAGGAACTTAGAAAGTATTGCCAAAGATAATGAAGATTTGGGTAAGAAACTGAGGACCCTAAGTACACAGATTGTGTTTTCTCACTGCGGGCCGTTGGAAGGAAAGAATGCAAAAGATAAAAATTGATTCGGGAAGTGAATAACTGGCTAGAATATGAAATCTGTGAATAAGAGTTAGATTTCTGGACCACAGCTTAATTTATAGGAACTTTAGAGTCTTGACTAGACGGCTGGTAAGAATGTATTGGATAGAGGCGTAGGTGAGAGTGAGGAATTGAATATGATACCTGGTTGTAAGCATGGGTGCCTAGGATGATGGTTATGCCTTCGACAAGCATGAGGGCATGCCAGAGTAACTGGCAGGTTTGGAAGAAGGAAAATTTTTATGGAGGGAAGATAAAAAATTCAATTTGGGACAGTGAATTTAAAATGTCTATGAGAAATACTCTATTAAGTTTCCAATTTGAAGTTGTAGATGACAAGACTAGAGATCAGGAGAAAAGTTAGGTTTGGAAAATTAAAATCTAAGAATCATCTGAATAGAAATGATAGTTGAACCCATGGGAGCTGGTAAGGCTACCAAGCTAGTAGTATTGAGAGAGAATAGAAGAGGAAATCCTTGAGAAAACCCTCAGTTATTGGGTGTAACCTGAATGGAGATCCAGCAAAGGAGACTGAGGAGTGATCAGACAGGTAGGAAGAGAACTGAGAGAGAGGAGTGTCATGAAAAACTAGAGAGAAGCAAGTATCAGAGAGAAAGGGTGATGATCAACAGGCTAAGAAGAATGAAGATTGAGAAAAGGCCATCAGATTTGCCGATTAAGAGATCATTGGTAACTTTGGAGAGAGCCAGAGTTGGAAGCCACACTGTAGGGAGTTAAAAGGAGAATGAGAGGAAAAGAAGTGAAGGTATTGATTGAAGATAGCATTCTATCTCCTTCTCAAGGAGTTTAGCCACATGGGCTGATACCACTAGCAAGTGGATGTGGATGGATCAGGTGAGGATTTTTGGAAGATATGGAGACAGAGGTATATTTGTAGGTAGTAGGAAGATAGCCAATAGACAGGGATAGATTAAAGATTAATGAAAGTTGGCATGAGAGTGGGAGCAGATAGATACGTTTAGCATGGCCAGGAAAAAGGCCACCTCGTCTTCTCAGATGGGAAGAGATAGTAGTGGAAGGCGTCTGAGTGTTATGAGATTAGGAGGAGGGATGAAAAGGGAATTTTCAGTGAATGACCTCATTTTTATTTTTCGGTGAAACATGTAGCGAGCTTCTCAACTGAGAAGGCGGAGGGAGAGGGAAAGAAACATAGGTAGTTTTAGGAGAGATGAAAAGGTCTGGAAAAGCCAGAGTGGTGAGTGGGATAGTAAATTGATTTAGGGAGGTATAAAAGAATTGCTAGACTTTAGTGAGGACCTAGTTGAGATTATGTAATGTAGTTAGCACAGTTTTTTTTTTTCCTCTAGCTTTGTTCAGTAGCATATGAATAAGAGTGAAAGTGGGTGGTGGGAGTAAACTGAGACTAAGGCTTGGCAATGCAAGATCTTTGCATAAGGAGGCAATGGACTTAAGAAAAGGGGACAGTATAAAGAGTCAAGATGAGGAAGGGAGGAAAATGATAGCAGTTTCTTAGAGCTGAAAAATGTCAATAATTTCAAGGAAAGTGATAAAAAAAAGTAGACTTGAAAGAGACCTAGTAGTACTAGATCTCAGAAAACATACTACAAATCAATAATCATCATCAAAGCTCTTTGTTACTGATTAAAAAATAGAAAAGTCAGTCAGTAGAATTGGTACATGAGACCTGGAGACAATTGAATATAGTAGTATGTTGTTCAGTAAACCCAAAGATACAAATTATTATAGTAATTACTTAATAATTTGAAAAAACTACTGGGAAAACTGGATGGTGGGCTGGCAGAATTTGTTTTAGTTCAACGTCTCCTACCATATTCCCCAATAAATTCCAAAGGGAGCCAATATAAAAGGTTATATCATATGTAAATTAATAAAGAAGAGAAGGAGATATCTTTTTTGGGAAGAGTTCTTGAACAAACTGAGGAATAAAGGTGATCACAAAAGATATTAACAACTACTCAAATAGATCAGCAACTTGTTCATTTCAGAGTTCCTTTCAGTGATTCAGCCCATCCATACTTCCTATCCTGTGTGTCTCTTTTCTGTACCCTCAAAATTTTTCTCTGAGTTGGTAGGGGGCCCACTCAACACTCTGGAGGCCTTCTTTAATTTCTTCCAACATTGAGAGTGTAACAGTGGAGCATTCCGCCTACAGCACCTTTCGTTGCTTGCTCTTGGCACTTGACTTCTGTACAAAAGGGACTAAATCCCCCTTCACACTTGAATGAGAATCAGAAGTAATGGTAAGTTGAAAGAAGATATGTGTAACTTTTTTTATCAAACCAACAAACTTTCTTCCAGTACAGTGCATTTACTTATGCAATTACTGTAGCAAATGAAGGGCACTAGAAATATACTTTGTCTTCAGCTGATTTTTGTCAACATAACTATGGATAACTTCTCCATGTTTGCTACAGTCTTCAGTCTCTTTAATCTTTAATCTCTGTATCCCAGCCAAGTTCATCTTCTGTTTGAGGGCTAACGGTATCGGACAGCTGGAAATACTGTGTAACAAGAGATGACACAGGAGTGGCTGCAACTAAAGTTGTGTTATTTTTCAGCGTTTTTTCAGTCGTGTCTGACTCTTAATGATCCCATTTGAGGTTTTCTTGTCAAACTACTGGAGTAGTTTGTCATTTCCTTCTCCAGCTCATTTACAGATGAGGAAATTGAGGCAAACCAGGTGAAGTGATTTACCCAGGGTCACAAAGCTAGTAAGTGTCTGAGGCCAAATTAGAACTCAAGAAAATGAGTCTTCCTGCCTCCAGGCTTGGCACTCTTTTCACTGTGCCACTATAACCTCACTCTGTTGGAAAGTTGGTTTGTAATTCTGCTGCAGAATTGAATGCTGAGGATCCAGTTCTTAGCAGAACTTGTTGTGCTGTTGGAGTATTCTGTAAAGCTGTACCATCTGCATATTTTGCCATTAATTGGAGTTGACCTCTCATCCCTAAGCCAATTCCAGTCCATTCCACCTTATCATTATCCTAAAATGAACTGGCACTGGAAGTGGTTAGTATTTTCAGTAACATGACCAACTTCCATCACCCTGACAGCTAATTCAGATCCATTTAGTTGTTCTGAAATCTTTTTGTCACATTCAGAATATGATAATGTAATAACTCCATGTCTCTAAGGTTAACCAGTTTCACTATCCATCATCAGCTAAATACTTTAGCTCAGTTATTCCAGAAAGCATATCTTTAGTATATGTGACAGTCTAATGGTCGTACATACAGTCAGTCCAGTGTTTCTCTTCTACAAATTGTTTGTCATTGTTACTGCTTTGTTCTTTTTAGCTGGTGATGCCTGGAAGAGTGCATGATATGTACTCCTAAGACTCATTGGTCAATTAATCTTATTACTTTAGGCAATCTTTTCTTATTGTGTAATAATTCATTCATCTTCTTGTTCTTAGTAGTTCCTCTGTTGCAGCCTGGGCAAAACCCATCATGGGCCTCTCTATTGCCCTTTATTTGATACTCTTTTTTAATTATTAGAGGAAGTAGTGTTCCCTGTTTAACTGCCATATAACAGCGGTGAGTAAAATGCTAATATTGAAAATATGAGCCTTTGCTTTTATGGGAAGCTTGGGCTTTGCCAAAGCTCTTTGTAACAGAGCTCTGCAAGTTCCCCAAAGTAGTCTTAGCTTGTTCACCTCTTCTGTTCAACTCTGGGCTCAACTTGTTGATCGGTACTGTTTGTCCCAGATATGCATACTTTTGGACAAGCTTTGTAGGTTGTCTATCCAAATGTATGTTGAAATCAGGGCAATAGACATTCTTCATGCACTTGCTTTTTTCCTGGACAAATTATACAAATTCCTTTAAGTTATTACAGATTTCATTTGGAAGGCTCTGCAGAATTTTGGGGCTTGATGTGTTCAGCACAATTTCATTCTCAAACAGGGTATCTGGAAGGCCTCATCATCCACAGAAGCCTTCTTGGACTGCACACTGTGCTGGATCTTCTTCATCACAGTGATGAACACACTTGGCAAGTGTACATCTCTCTGTTTTATGCCTTTTGTGATTTTTATTTTCAGTGGGTCCTTGAGCAAGATTGCTTTATCTACTAAGAAATCTTACTTGATTTTAATGTATGGATAGCAGACACTTTGTTTTAAAAGATGGTATAAGGCAGCATTTATTAAAATACTAAATCAAATGCTTTTTCATAATCAATAAAATATAAACATAATGAACTTATATTCTCTGTGTGAATTTTTAAGTTAATTATGAAATGGTAAAGATATGGTCCATAGTCAAATGTAACTTGCAAAAGCCTGTTCCTTCTTTGTTAATTATTCTCATTGAGAATGCCTTGAATTGATACATAGATGACTGTCATAGAGATTTTATTTGGTAGGATAGTAGATGTATAGGTGGGTAGTTACAGATACGCTCTCAGTCTCCTTTTTTTAGTATTAAAAAGGTCTGTGGTTTTTTCCCCTATACCTTTAGTATTTTCCCCTCTCAGATGACTTAATCATTAGTCTCTCAATGTTCTCTCAACAGTTTCACCTCCAGCACAGATCTCTTCTGGCTGCTTTTCAGTAGTGGTATTTGCTTTAGTCCCATTTCTACCTTCTCTATAAGCACCTCAGGGACTATGATGTTAGTGGCCAAGTGCGATGGTTCCCCCATTCTTGATAGAGAAAACAGGTCTGTTTGGCAGGAAAATCAAATGTTTGCTGACTAAGGAACTCTTTGGCCTCTTTTGGTCTCCTTATTGTAATAATTAATTTATGTTGCCTAAACTTCTTAATAAAATTGGTTATAATCAGCATTGATGCTCTCTCTGTTGTCCCTCTCTATTGTCCCAGCTCTCGTTTTCAGTTGCTTGTTTAAGTAATTGAAGGTTAATTCATTTCAGTTGTCTGCTATATCTTTATCTCTGACAATTTGATCATTGACTTACAGAGAAAGCTTACTTAGGTATACCTCCCACATCAATATAAAAATCTTTTCCTGTCTGTTAAAATATAAAATTTAATTCTCCATGTTATTATTTGATGCTTGCCATGTCTAGTACCTGTAAATGATTTTTCCAAAGGAAGTGTTCATGATATAGAGCAAGATGTCTGTGTGTTCTTCTTTCTTGGGGGGATTTTGTTGTTGTTGCTGCCTCCTGTATAATATTGTGGACCTCTGTTCACAATTCTTTAGGCACTTTGTCTACTAGCTCTAATTCCTTCATTTCTGCTTCATATTCATAACAGGTGTTATTTAGGTTGTATCTGAATGGATTGATTGTCCTACCTACTTTCCTCAATTCAAGTCTGAATTTTTCATTAAGAAGCTCATGATCTGAGCTATAGTCAGCTCCAGATCTTTTTTTAATTAACTGTATAGAGCTTCTCTACCTTTGGCTGTAGAGTATATAATCAATCTGATTTTAGTATTGACCATTGATATCTATGTGTAGAGTTGCTTTTTTGGGTTGTTGAAAAAGAGGATTTGCTTTGACCAGCAAGAAAACTCAGAAAGGGAAAGATATACCCAATGGAATGTAGAATTCCAGAGAATTACCAAGGAGAGATAAAAAAGGTTTTCTTAAATGAGCAGAGTAAAGAAATAAAAGAAAACAATAGAATGGAAAGATGTGATCTCTTCAAGAAAATTAGAGCTGTCAAGGGAATGTTTCATGCAAAAATGGGCATGATAAAAGACAAACATTGTAGGGACTTAACAAAGTAGAAGAGATTAAGAAGAAGTGGCAAGAATTCTCAGAAGAACTATGTAAGAAAAATCTTAACCACAATGGTGTGGTTACTAATCTATAAGTAGACATCCTGGAGAATGAAGTCAGGTGGGCCTTAGGAACCACTGCTAACAACAAGACTAGTGGAGGTGATGGAATTCCATCTGAGCTCTTTAAAATCCTAAAAGATGATGCTATTAAAGTGCTGCATTCAATATGCCAACAGATTTGGAAAACACAACAATGGCCAGTGGATTGGAAAAAGTCACTTTGAATCAAAGTCCTAAAGAAGGGCAATACCAAAGAATGTTCGAATTACCAATTACACTCATTTCACAAGCCAGCAAGGTTATACTTAAGATTTTGCAACAGTATGTGAACCGAAAATTACCAGAAGAGCGGGCTGCTTTTTCAAAGAGGCAGAGGAACTAGAAATAAAATTTCCAACATTCACTGGATTATGAAGCAAGCAAGAAAAACATCTGCTTCTGCTTCGTTGGCTACACTAAAGCTTTCAATTGTGTAGATCAGGGCTGTCCAGCCTTAGGTTTTTATTGAAACAATAGACAACATATTTTGATTTGCCATTTTAGTGAGAGCTCTGCAGTAGCTTGGCTTCATTTACTAAAGCATTTATGTAAATTTTTATGTTTATAGGCAAGCCACATAAATCAATGCAGCCCACGGGCTGCATTTTGGACAGCCCTGGTGTCCACAACAAAATATGGAAAATTCTCAAAAGAGGTAGGAGTACATCTTACTTGTCTCTTGAGGAACCTTTATATGGGTCAAGAAGCAGCAGTTAGAACTGAACATCAGGAACTGATTGATTTAGGATTGGAAAAGGAGTATGACTGGGCTATATATTGTAACCTTATTTATTTAACATTTATGCAGAGTTCATCATGCAAAGTGCCAGGTTGGATGAATCAAAAGCTGGAATTAAGGTTGCCAGGAGAAATATCAGCAATCTTAGATGTGCAGATGATACCACTCTGATGGCAGAAAGTGAAGAAGAATTAAGAAGCATCTTGATGAGAGTGAAAAAAGGAGAGTGTAAAATCTGGCGTGAAGCTTAACATTAAAAAAACCCCCACCAGCCTAAGATAATGGCAACTAGTCCCATCACTTCTTGGCAAACAGAAGAAGAAAAAAAGAAAGCAGTGTCAGATATTATATTCTTAGGCTCAAAGATCACAGTAGTTAGCAACTGCATCCATGAGATAAAAGACCCTGATGTTGGGAAAGATTGAAGGCAGAAGGTAGGAGACAGCAGAGGATGAGATGGATAGTGTCATGGAAGCAAGAAATATGAGCTTGGACAGACTTAGATAACGGAGGATAGAAGGGCCTGGTGAACTATGGACCATGGAGTCCAAAAGAGTTGGACATGACTGAATGAATGAACAACAACAGCAAATCTATATATTTTACAGCTCTGGCTTCTCTAAATCCTTTCTTCTCGAATCATGCTTTCTCACATATTTCTCCCTATTCTCACATTTTCTCACATTTATATTCGAATTGGATGTGGATTTGGTTTATACAAAGACCATATCAAGTTCTTCATAGAACTTCTTTACCGCTTCATCTTCTGCAACCAGTGTTGGTGTGTAAACTGATCATCTATTACATGATCTTTTTATTATAAGTTAGTACTCCAGTACATGATGATCAGATAGCCTATGAAATAATTGCTTTTGTAACCTTGTCTGAGGAGGGAGGAATATAACACCCACTCCATCATCTTACATCCTTTCTCTTTCTACCTGTGAATCAGCCTTTCGTTTTTCTTCTACTTTCATTTAAAGCAAGACTCTCAAGGGTTATATGTTTGATCTTCTCCTTCAGTATGTTTACTTCTTGGTCACTGGACAAGGATTTCACCTTTAGAGTACCAAGAGTCAAATTAAAGTTTATTGATGGCCTGATAACTGATTTTTTTGTATTTTTCCCTTTCCTATCACTCTTTTACTCTCAGTGCTTAAGCCAAAGATTGCAGAGGACTGAGGCCATTTAAAACATTTTTTTTTCTTTTTTTATTACAGTGGTGTACTGATAAATGTTTAAAAGTTGATTCTCTGGAAGAAATATAATCTCATACTTTTACATTTAATTTACATTGTTAATATTTACTTTATCACTTTGAAGTCTATGTAGTCAATTTGTATCATTTGCTGATTTGCAAAGTGTGAATGCTCACACTTAAAATTTAACAGTCACCTCCTGTGACCTAGCATAAGCTAGGTCCAATATACCACTGGTTTCATGGTTTGCCGTAGTGAAAAAAAAAATCACAAGGTGGCCAAGAGTTGCTTAGGCTAATCCTCTGAAAATAGACTTGGTTACCACTCAAAACTCAAACAAAGCTTTTCTGGCATGGTAGAACTTACCAGAGCTGATTCTCCACTGATATAACCTCCTCAGAGCTAGGATTACCTCCAAACCATGATGAAATATCACAGACATTTTGATTGCTTAAAACTTAAAACCTTTTACACAAGCAAAAGCAGTGTAAGAAAATAGAATTGAAACAGTAACTGGGAAAGGCATTTTTGTAAGAAATTTCTTTATTAAAGGTCAAATATTCAAGATATATAGGAAATTTATACAAATATATAACCATAAGTGCCATTTCCCACTAGGTCACATGTTATGAATAGACAATTTTCAGAAGAAATACAGCTTTCAGTAGCCAATATGAAATATTCTCCAAATCCCTAATAATAAGAATGCAAATAGAAACTGCTCTGTCCCCCTTACATCCATCTGATTGGCAAAGATAACAAAAAGGAAAATGATTGTTTTCCCAGGGGCTGTGAAAGAACAATTGCTATATTGTTAGTGGAGCTATTGCTTTGTCCCACCATTTTGGAAATCAATTTAGAACTATATCTAAAAAGTCACTAACTTGAGCATAGCATCAGCTCAGAAAGACAACTACTAGACTTATACTCTAAAGAGGTCAAAAACAGAGGGAAATTATCCATTCAAAAATATTGATAGTATATTTTGTTGTAGCAAAGAACTGAAAACAAAGTGATTACCCCTCAGTTGGGAAATAAACAAATTATGGCATATGATTATAATGGAATGTTATTGTGCCATACGAAATGGTGAAAGAGATGGATTCCAAGAAACTTGAGAAGACTTTTGTGAATTGGTATGGCGCGAAGTGAATAATGTATACAAATTACTATTTGAATGTTAAAGAAAAAATGCCTTTGAAAGACTTCAGAATTGTAATCAATGCAGTGACTAATCGTGATTCCAGAATTCCAGTGGTGAAGAATGCTTTTTGCTTTTTGGAAAAGAAGTATAGGATGAAATAATCTATTTTCAGATATACCTTGCCTGTGATTTTGTTTTGTTTTTCTTGTTAGAAGGGAGGGCTTTTATTTTGGGGTGGGAGAGTTACTGGATAGGGGCAGCAAGTAGTATCATAATGAGGCAAAATAAGAAGAAACATCAATTAAAAATTTGTAAGTACACGTAAGAGAACAGAAGAAAATTCAGAAGGGGACTCAAATGAGGACACTTGTTAGTGTTGTGTTAAATTTAATGTTCATTTAAAATGTTCGTAGAAAGTTCATAGTTTAATGTGAATAATCTCTTATGTTCTTGGTATGTTGAAATGTTTATATTTATTGATCTTTGTTCAGTTCATAATAAAAAAAATTAAGGAATTGAGATATGTCTCCCTTTTTCTTTGTCTTCACTTTGCTAACTTTGAAGCAGTAATGCTGTAATGAAGCAGTCAGTGATGTCCATTTCCTGTAGTCCCTCAAATGCAGAGTCATTTCCAGAGTTTTTGGAAAAAGAATGGGAAGTGGTGAAGGTAGTTTGGATGGTGTTACTAATTTTGGCATTGCAGAAAGCTCTGGTCAAGGCCTGATAGAAATGGGACACCAGTAAAGATGAGAGGGAGAAACTAAAAGAATAATGATTATAAAGATTAGCATTTAGGCGAGTTTACAGACCCAGAATGAGATCATCAATTCATGGAATCTGGGGAGCAGAATTTAATTTGTGTCTTTGATTGCCACGTAAGGAAGGCAGGATGCTTCATGTGAAATGGAGATTATATAATTCTTAATTGGTCAGCTTTTTAACAATGCCTATTTTTATTGTTGCCTTTTCTGAGAGGTAAGACTGGGAAGAGGTACTCATCAGGGCACATATTCTGCCTTGAGAGGTCCAGTTGTCACTGTAGAGGTTTTGATTTCAAGAAATTTCAGCCTGTAGTTCCTGCAGAGGTTTTACTGTGCTGTTAGCAATAATTTCTAGGGAAGTCAAAAGAGTAGGATCTCTGTGAAATGTCATCATGAGCTGATGAAATTCTTCATTGATTAAAAACTAAGTGAGACATAAGTTCGGTGCCAGTTCCAAGCACATATTTTTAAGTTTTTTGTCCATAGAACCGGTTCAGAATCTTTGTAGCTAGATGGGGAAAGATGGAGTGCCAGGGTCAGAACAATAAATGATAGGATTCAGTTTGACCAGTGAGGGGTAAGAATCTGTTGCATTGGGAAAGGCACAACCTTGACCCCAATAGATAGAAAAGGTCATTTGGAAGGTGGAAGGTGGTGATGGGCAGGTAGGATTAGTTGAGCATATGGCCCCTTCTTGAACAATTGATTTGTGCTCTGTCTCTCAGAAGTGGTCTGTGTGGTAGCATAAGCAATATGCACTAAGGCAGCAGTCATCAAGGTCGTGGAAGACTGGAGTCAAAGTCACTGTATATA
>CM053622.1:509269133-509284277 GCA_028646595.1 Phalanger gymnotis
GGGCCTTTTGTAGTTTGGTTCTGAAATTAGAATAAAATGAAACACTCATAGTCCATCTAGCAGTTAACAAAAAGTTTATTTAGCTATAGCAGGGGGGAAAAACATTCAGAGCAAGGAATGGATATTTATCTAAGATAAAGCACTGATTCAGTGTAGCACAGCCTCTTCATATTGCCCTTGCTGCTGGTCTGGATCTTCAGGAAGGGACTGCAACCCCTGATTTTCTGGCTGTTTGTACCCAGGTGATTTGGAAGCTATGTGTGTGGCTGAGCCTTGGTCTTCTGAATCAAAATTCAAGGACGGTTTCAGCAACTTTGAAAGAAAACCTAGCCAAACTACAAGTTGGGAGTGGCGTGGGAAGGGAAGTGATTTTGGGGATATTATTCTTAACACTTGTGCCAGTCATTCCTTTAGGGATGAAGGATAACAACTCTAAAAATTAAATCATTCCTGCCCACAAAGAACTTACATTCTACTACAGAGCTACCATAGTATTCAGAGATAAACAAGATAGGCACTGTAGAAAAGAAATATACAGAGCAGTGGCATGAAAATCCAAGAGGAGAGAGTATTTGCTGTGAAATGAAGTTCCTTCATCCCTAATTACATGCAGATACGCTCCTTTTCACCCCACCTCCCACATGCACACACTGTAGTAGAAAAGACATACAAGTTATTTTAGTTCTAAAAGCTTAGTTGAATGTGTATCTCAGACAGCATAGATTTGGTGTCTGGTCAGTAGACGTAGTTTTCATCTGTGAGTGTGAACTATCATGAAATTCCAGAAAGGTTAATCAGCGCTGAAGCTCAGGATCCATAAAAAAACTTCATCAACTGTGCAAGTTTATATTTAAAAAATGAAATAATTCACTTATACCCCCTCAAAGAGAAGGAAAGTAATCTCATACTACTTAAAATACATGTGTCTTTATTTTCCCATTGAAATAATTATCTTAGTTCAAGACAAATTTCCCCTCTATTCAAGTATAGTGGTCCTGTCCTGTTTCTTTCTTTTTTGGGGGGAGGAGGTGCTTTTCCTTCAATATGCCCATGTGTACTGAATGTGTCACCATTAGTTTAGCTAAGTAGCTGTTGAGCATACTGATTTTAATAGTATGGTAACAGGAGACATCTTATTTTGCTTGAATATTGGGGATATATTTCTTTTCATGAAAAACTATTTTATTATGACTCAACTTCTCAACATAAATGTGGGAAATTATAATGATAAATGAATTCAAAGATAACTGCAAAAGTCTTGTAGGATGAATCATAGGAAGCAGATTCCACAGGGGTTTTAAGAACTTAGCCTAAACCTTATTTCAAGGAAATTTATGTCATTTTTTCTTGACTGTAAGTTTCAGCTGATAATCATTGGTTTGGTTTTTTATATGTAGTTGAAAATTTAAGAAGGAATTTTTCTTTTTTCTAGAAATCTCTATAATTTAATAGCATTTTGTTTTATAAAAAACAAGATTAGAACACTTATACTAATGGAACTAATTTCTGTACATTATGCTTAGGTGGGTTTTAGTAAAAAGGGATTTGCTCAATTAAATTTACAGATTAGTTTTTTATTATTGATTTATGTCACGTTGAAAATCAATACTAAAATACTTTGAATCTTTAATTGCCAATCCATTTATGAAAATTTATTTTTGTGAAAGCTTCTACTAATGTGGAATTTCTGCTCTTTTGTTTCAGTGAAATAGTATTGATAATATCTAATGCAGTAAGAAGGAAATGTGCCAACTACATAGCTTGCTAACCTTGTTTTTGGAGGATGGTGGACAAAGTTCTAAACTTTGGAAAGTTGTAGAGTAGGGGTTCTTTTTTTTTTCTTTTAAAAAGATGTTTATTGGTGTTTTTATATCAATGGTGGTGGTTGCTTACTACTGAACTGATAAGTGGGCAGGCAAGTATTCGTCTCTCTTACTTGCCACTAACTTTCTTGTCAGCTGAGCTACTCTTTATCCTTGGGTTATAACTTTCTTTTTAGCTATTCCCTTGGCCCTTTCCCTTTGGGGAGTGTTTTCTTTCATTTCTTCTTTTTGTAATCTTTTCTCCCTCTCTCCTTCTTACCCTTCCTTCCTCTCTTCTCCTCTTCTTTCCTTCCCTACATTCCTTCCTTTTCTTTTTAAAACTTACTTAAATGAAAATTATATTTCAAACTTTTCCCTCTAGCCCTTCCCATTGAGAAGGCAAGCAATATGATACCCATGTATTACATATGAAATCATGCAAAACATTTCCATGTTAGCCATGTTGTAAGAAAAAAAGCAGGGAAAATAAAGAAAGTGAAAAACTATATGCTTTAATCTGCACTTAGAGTTCATCAGTTCTCTCCTTGGAGGAAGATAGCAGCTTTCATCACGAGTCCTTTGGAATTGTCTGGATCGTCGTTAATGATGAGAGTAGCTAATTCTCACAGTTGATCATTGTTGCAGTATTGTTACTATGTACAGTGTTCACCTGGTTCTTCTCACTTCACTTTGCATTAGTTTTATAAGTTTTCCAGACTTTTATGAAACCATTTCCCTCATCTTATAGCAAAATAGTATCCCATCACAGTTATATACCACAACTTGTTCAGCCATTCCCCTATTGATGGGGCATCCCTTCAGTTTCCAATTTTTTGCTACTACAAAAAGAGCTGCTATAAATAGTTTTGCACATATAAATACATTTCCTTTTTATTTGATCTCTTGATGGAACAGATCTAGTGGTGATATTGCTGAGTCAAAGGGTATGCATAGTTTTATAGCTCTTTGGATATAGTTCCAAATTTGGATATAGAATGGTTGTACTAGTTATTATATTTCATATAATTATTGATAGCTTTGATTTCTTCTTTTGAAAACTGCCTGTTAATATCCTTTGACTTTTTATCATTTGGGGAATGGCTCTTATTTTTTTTTTTTATAAATTTGGCTCAGTTCCCTATTTGAGAAATGAGGCCTTTATCAGAGAACTTTTGTAAAATATTTTCCTTCCTTCCTTCCTTCCTTCCTTCTCTCCTCCTTCCCTCCCTCCCTTCCAATTTTGACTGCATTGGTTTTGTTTGTGTAAAAGCTTTTTAATTTTGTGAAATCAAAATTATCTGTTTTGCTTCTTGTGATCCCCTCTATCACTTGTTTGGTCATAAACTCTACTGGAAAACAATTTGGAATTATACACAGAGCATTCCTAGCAATTTGTACCCTTTGACCCACCTATAACATTGCTAGGCCTAAACATAAAAGAAAAAGTAAAAGTTCCCTTATGTTCGAAAAATGTATAACAGCCCTTTTTATGGTGGCAAAAAAAATGGTAAACTAAGGAGATGCCTGTCACTTGATGAATGGCTGAATAAGGTTTGATAATATAAATGTGATGACGTCCTATATGTGACCATATGAGATATGAAGAAATAGATAATTTCAAAGAAACATGGAAAAATATTAACTGATGCAGAGTTAAGTAATAAGAACCAATTTTAAGGACTTGTATAAACCAATGAAGAATGAAATGAGCAGAATCAGGGGGGCAATTCATTCAAAAACAACTGTATAAAAACCTTTAAAGCTGTAGGAATGGTAATCAATACAGTAACTATGATTTGAAAGAACCGAGGATGAGATGTACTTTTCAACTCTTGATAGATTTGGAATGCAAAGTACAGCATATATTTTTGTATATAACCAGTGAGGGAATTTGTTTGGCTTTGAATATTTGTTATGTTTGTTTTTCTTTACTTTTTTTTTTTGGCAGTAAGGTAGAAGGTAAGAAGAAAATAAAATTGATATCTGTTAATTAAAATATTTTTTAAAGAAATAGAGTCAAAGGCTAAGGGAAGAATTTAGGACCAAAGAAGATATGAAGAGCATTACAAAATGTAAAATAGATTACTTTGATTACATTTAAATTAAAAAGTTTTTACACAAACAAAACCAATGTAACCAAAATTATTAGGAAAGCAGAAAACTGGGAAAATTTTTTTTGCAACAAGTATTTCTGATAAAGTCATCTTTCTCAAATATATTGAGAACCGAGTCAAATTTATAAAAATTCAAGTCATTCCTCAATTGATAAAAGGTCAAAGGATATGGATAGGTGGTTTTCAGACAAAGAAATCAAAGGTATCTATAATCATAAGAAAAAATGCCCCAAATCACTATTGATCAGAGAAATACAAATTAAAACAATTCTGAGGTACCACCTCACACCCATCAGAGTGGCATATATGACCAAACAAAAGGAAAATATTGGGTGTTGGAGGAGATATGGGAAAACTAGGACATTAATACACCGTTGGTGGCATTTTGAACTGATCCAACTATTCTGGAGAGGAATTTTGTACTATGCCCGAAGGGCTATTAAACTGTCCATACTCTTTGATCTAACTAGGTCTGTGTCCCAAAGACATCCAGAAAAAGGGAAAGGAATCTATTTGTACAAAATATTTATAGCAGCTCTTTTTATAGTGGTTAAGAATTGGAAATCAGAGGGATACCCATCAATTGGGGGAATGGCTAAACAATCTGTGATATATAATTGTAATGGAATATTACTATGCTATAAGAAATGACCACCAGGATGATTTCAGAAAAACTTGGAAAGACTTACATGAACTGATGCATGATGAAGTGAACAGAACCAGGAGAATGTTCTACACAGTAACAGTAATATCGTTGGATGAAGAGCTGTGAATGATTTAGCTGTTCTCAGCAATATAGTGATCCAAGACAATCCCAAAAACTAATGATGAAGCATAATATCTGCCTCCAGAGAAAGTACTGATATTGATTGAATATAAACTTAAAACATGCTATTTTTACTTTCTTTTTTTTTTATTCGAGTCTTCTTGTACAAAATGACTAAAATGAAAATGTTTATGTAATTTTACATGTTTAACCTATATCTGATTGCTTACCATTTCAGAGAGAGGGAAGGGGAAGAAGAGAGGGAGGGATAGAATTTGGAACTCAAAAATTTAAATAAAAATGTTTATAAATTGGAGGAAAAAATAGAGTGGAGGAGTGTCCTATAGTTGTGCAATGTTGTTTGTACTTTCAGATGAAGTCATTGCATTGTTAGTTTTATTTATTTATTTTTTTACTTTGTTCCACAAAGCCTCTCGCTGAGTGAGAATAATCTATAAATGTTCTTAATGTAAAAGCAAAATATCTCAATTAAACTTAAAAAAATCTTTCTGGTACTGATTAAAAATAGAAAAAGCTGATTAGGAGAACAGATGAGGTACATGAGATAAAGAAACAAATGACCATAGTAACATAGTGTTTGATTAATCCAAACACTATAATTAATTGGGGTAGGGCTCTGTATTCAGGAAAAGTAGATTGGAAAACTGGAAAGCAATCTGGCAGAAATTAGGTTTCAATCATCAACTCACATTTGTGTAACAGTAAGCTTCAGATTGATGTGAGACCGTTAGGTTGGCTATAACCCAACTCTAATCCACAAATGCATCTGCTATTGCTAAAATCCACCACCTGAGCACATCCAGTCTCTACCTGCTCCCTGAATTGCTTTATGGCTACAGCATGTACCCCTCTGAGAGGGTGTGTTTTTAAATACTTATGTATGCACACATATGAGTATACATACATATTCTTCTGCATCTGCACATATACATATAGGGCCAATGAGGAAAAGTGTTTTGCTTGACTGTATGTATATGTTTCCAACAGATTTTATTTTTCATTCTCAATGGGATAGGGATGGGGTAGGTGGGAAGGAAAGAATGTGAGTCTGAAAAGAAGAGAAAATTTAAATTAAAAATAAACTCTAGCAACTATTACCTCTAAGATCAAATATAAGATCCTGTGTTTGGAATGTAAAGCCCTTCATAACTTGTCCCTAACCTACCTTTCATACATTAATCTACTAATTACACTCTTCAGTCTGATCAAATCTGGCCCTTTTTTTTTCTCATACCTTCAAAATATAACAGCAGTATTTAACCATGCATATATAATGTAGTAATACCAATATCTAGTAAGGCTGCTACTATGTATTTCCCTCTAAAACACAATGAAATGATCCTTGAGGCTTTACGGGTCCAGGGGTCTAAGGCTTGAATCAATAACTAGTTTCTTCAAAACCTACATATAAACCACAAAGAGCTGAAGGCTCCTCTGGCTTGATACACACATCTGACTGGATTTGTCACCATATTCAGGCACATAGGCCAGGTATGCTGAACCCACTTCAATCTTTTAATTATGTTTGATCTTCAGAACTCATCTATCTAAGATCTTTGATTTTAACCCTTTGCTGCCTTGATTTTGTTAAGAAGACCTCCCTTTGTTAAAAGCTAGTTAGCAAAGCCTGGCTTAGAACAACACGAATAAGCAACTCAGATATGCTACTATCCATTAAGGCTTAATGATTAAGCAGAACACACTTAAAAAGAGAGAGAACTAGGTTTATATTAGAGAAGCTAGGTAGTACAGTTGATAGAGGGCAGTGTCTGAAGCCAGGAAGACTCATCTTCATGAGTTCAAATGTGGCTCCAGACATTGCTATCTGTGTGACCCTGGGCAAGTCCTTTACCCCTGATTGCCTCAGTTTCCTCATCTGTGAAATGAGCTGGGGGAGGAGATTGCAAACCACTCCAGTATCTTTGCCAAGAAAATCCCAGATAGGGTCACAAAGAGTCAGACACAACTGAAATGACTGAGCAACAATAGGAAGTTTATATTAAAAACTTTCTGTTGAGTTGAAATGAAGCAGTTTACTTTCTTTCTTCTTTTTCATTATATATGGTAAATATCTACATGCAAATGATTCCTTCTGAAAAGAAGTTATATTCATGGATTGTCTTTCATTTGTGTATTTTTCAATTTAAAAAAAATCTAAAAAAGGTATTTATCTGTATTGATCAAATTAAATGGATAATTATTAACAATTATTATTTATGTTTTCCCTATTTCCCAGGGCATATGCTGGGATTAAAAAAAAATTCAGTCACATTACTCTCAAGAGCAAAAATGATTTTTATAGCATTAATAAAATAGATGTTAAATATTGCTTATTTCATTTTTGTCATTTTGAAGTCTTTTTATTTATATTTTATAACATATACATATATAGCTTGTTAGTATAATATTGCATGTATGTGTAATTTATAAATGCACACACATTCATTGGAGGCATGTACTCAGCATTTTTTTTGCTGAGAGTAGAACGTGTGATCAAAAAGATCTGATATCTCCACCCTAGAGGTTGCTTTATAGAAATCCACAAATTGTTTGATCCTTAGGTCCATTTCATCTTTTTGTATTAGAAACTACCTAACCAAAATCTTTCCTATATTTACAGTATTATACCTTCTCCAATACTTTCCTTTAGATGGAATGTCAATTAAGCATGTTTCATTGTTTCGTAGCCCAAGGAAGCTTAAGATGTAGCAGGATTGTCTTCCAGGTGCGAAGAGACAGTGTTCATATAGTGACACTGAGAAGATAGCAAGTGAGGGGAATTATTCTTTTTTCAGGATGTAATAAACTTTTGGTTAACTTTGGAGTTCAGCAGCCCAAACTGCTTCCTTTTGTTTTTTGTTCGTTATTACATAGCCTTCTCAGTTTTGTTTTTCCCCAGCTTGCAGTTTCAAGTTGTTCATTCTCTCTGGTATTGCTGTTGATACTGCTTTTATAATGTGTCTTACTCATTTTCTAGAACTTACTAACTTTTTTATTGAAGCATAATTTAGAGACAATAAAACTCCTTGATATTAATTATTCTCGAGTTGTTTGCTGTTTTCAGCTCACAACATTAGTTGTCTTTGTTTCTGTAAATACTTCATTTCACTCTGACTATATCATAAGTGGCTACTTTGTTTCCTAATTGATTTTAAATAAAATATAGTGAAAAAGTGTTCAAGCACATACATTTTCACTATGGGAAACTGAAAAAGTGCTTTTCTACCGTTTCTTTAAAAAGTAAGTTTAATGATTTTTTGTAGTGAGTGCTTTTGGAACACATCCTTCACAGAGTTAGTTTGACTGCTCAGTTATACTTATGAAAATCCTTCTCTTTCTCAGCAGTTCATTTACTCAGTTTCATTTAATTACTTTGACATACCTTAATGTAAAGATATTTTGGTTACAGGTGTCACAAATGATAAACTGGGTTCTCTTTTCAATATATCAGAACAAAAGTGTATTCTTTAAGACTTTTAATGAACCATCTTATTGTATACACTCAAGGTCTAATAGTGTGCCATTTGGCAAAGTTGCTGAGAATTTTAATGCATTTTAGTTCTCATTCTGCATGTCTTATGTGTTCCTCACAGGAGGGTCTTTAGAAATAGGATTAACTTCCAAAAGAATGCATTAGCCATGCTACAGAAGTAGGCAGTGCTTTAACTAGTGTGATAAATTGTTCCATGCTTCAAATCCTCCTAACTATTCCCCCTGTCAAGGGGAAAAAAACCCTAACATATACATATACATGTATATATACACATACATACATACATACATACATAGCTTCTTATTGAATAGATAAGAGCTCTATTATATTTAGGAGTTATATATTTTGTATTATCCTAATCTGGTCTCATATCCACTTTCTGAAATTAATTCGACACTGCTTTATATGTTAATCCACAAAGGATTGATTTTGGGAAGGTCAATGCAGTGCAGCCCCAGAAATGGAAGAAAAGCTCCACTTAAAACATCTCATTATTTCAGTTCCCAGATGTAAGCCTAGAGGCTTTTCACTGTGAAGCTGAGCCAGCTATAGGCGGCTTGGTCATCTTGCAGAATACATCAAACAAGGGTGTTTGATGTGATCGGTAAGATAGTTGAACTAATTAAGTTTAGTTAACCAGTTGAAGTTCTCAAATTGAACAATTATACTTTGAAAGTTTCTAACACAATAGAGCGCAGTCTTCTTTTTAGTCATAAACATTCTCAGTAATGGATAGTACTTTTAGAAAGAAGCTTAAACAAATTTCACACATTGTAGATATCTCTCCAGTTAAGTTTGTTTCACTAGTTACGAAATTCCATTCTTCTTTATTCAAGAAATTGCATGATTTCTAAGAAAAAGAATAGGAAGTTCAGTGCATAATCTTGGAGGCAGGGGGTGGCAGGAGGCAAGGCAAACCTAATGAAGAAGGACTATCCTGTTTAGATAATTAAAGTTTTAAAAAATGACTCAATCGGCTGTCTTGTTATGAAGAAAAAGTGAAGAAATGAACCATAAAATATCACATCCTGTTGCAAATGTGCCACAGGGCAGCTAATATCTGTATGAGCATAAACAGGGATCAAAATAGTGAACAATCATTTGGTAAAAACAAAACAAGACAACTTTTTTTGGGGGGGGAATGAAAGGGTAGACGATCTGGTAAGAAATTCCAGGGTTGAGACACAAGGAATACTAATAAAAATATTTTACCTAAAATACTAACAAAATTAGTATTTTAAAAGAAGGAAAAGAACACAAAAGTCTATTGACTATGACTTTATAGTATTAAAGATCTTTGTCAAATTTTCTCTCAATATCTTACTGAAATTTATGGCATACGTTGATCGAATATGGCTATATAGTTGGATGGATGGTCCATTGAACTAACCAGTACATATATCTCGAATAGACAGTACAGATCCAGAATTCTGGTTCCATAATTCAGTTGGAGGAGAGTGCAATCTGGATTGAATTTTGGGAAATAGTTCAGTTCTTTCAGTGATCCCAGAAGGTTACAAAAGGTAGAAAAGTCCATATTACCATCCATTTCCATGGCACCTCATAAAATCCCTAACTTCCTTAAAAGCAAAGTTTAGGTGCCATCTTTTATTCAACCTTTGTGATTCCTCCAGTTGTTAGCACTCTCTTTGGTCTTGAAATTACTTTGCACATACTTTGTGTGTAGTTGATATATTCCCCACAGTAGTATGTCAGTTCTTTGAGGAGAGATACCCTTTTTTTTTTAATCCCTGCTTCCAGTGCTACACTTCAGAGCTACCACGGTAAATACCTCGTAAGTAGTAGGGACTTAATAAATAGGAAGGAAGAAAATAAAGAAGGAAGGAAAGAAACAAGAATTTATTAAATACTTGGGTGTGAGGCATTATGCTAAGTGCTTTACACACATTATCTCATTAGATCCTCACAACAAACCTGTGAGGTAGGTATTATTATCATCTCCATCTTACAGTTGAGGAAACGGGCAGGTTGACACATATCCAGAATCACGTGGCCAGCTATTAAGTGTCCGTGGCTAGATTTGAATTAAGTCTTCCTGACTCCAGGCACAGGATCTATTCATTGTGCCACCTAGCTGCTTCAGGAATTAAATTCTATAAGTCTTTATTAAGTACCTAATATGAGCAAGCCAGAGTAGTGACTCACTTAAATCTAATTCATGCACAAGTCAAGATGTCATCTGTGATGTCATTGGTTCTCTTCAAAAATAAAGGACAAACAACAGCAACAGCATGAGCGAGGCACAACGTTAGATGCTGAAGATACAAAGATACAGATTCTGTCCTTAAGGATCTGACAGTATAATGGATGAGATAAGAATTATACGTGTAACCAGGTATCTGTGACACAGGGCAGAATGTGATAATTGCAAAGGAGAGGGCCCTACAAAGAGCTATGAGATATTTCACAAAAGAGAGATCAGTTTTGAGGTAAGAGTAGATCAAGGCTTTGCGGTACTGGTGACATCTGAGTTGGGTCCTCAAAAGAAGGCATGATTTGAAAAGCCATAGAACAGCCAACAAGTATTTATTAAATATCTGCTATGCTCCATTCATTGTGCCACATATTTGTGATACAAGCACAAAGATTGAAATAAATCCTACTTAAAAGGAGCTTATGTTCTAATGGTAAGGGAGGACATTTTAGCCATGGGGGATAGTATGAGTAAATGCAGGGGAGTGAGAGAGGGCAGGATGAGAACAAAACAGTAAGGACAATTAGTAGTAGCTAGTTGGAAGCTAAGGTGTGTGAAATGGAATAGGATGACAAAAGATGGGAACAGTGATTTGGAACCAGACTAAGTCCCGTACTGAAAGGATAAAGAAGTAATACTTTGTTTGAAAAACCACTGAAGGATTTTGAGTAAAAGATCATAATGTTTCAGAATGGTACATTAGGAAGGTTCATCCTATTTCTGTCTTCTGTGAAAGTAGTAGGAGAATTAAAAAAACAAAGTTCAGAACTGAATAAAAAGCAGGAAAATTGGGTAGGTGATTAGTGGAAATTAGAATTAGTGGAATAAATCAGAAGTTGATTTCGAGGAGAAAATTGCATGTTAATTCCATATATGGGAGAAATATTGGGGATATTTTTTTTCTTTTTAAATAGTGTTTGCCAATTACACGTAAAGATAATTTTTTAGCATTTATTTTTTAAGAAATTTGAGTTGCAAATTTTCTCTCTCCCTTCCTCACCTCTTCCCTTTCTAAAACACTAAACATTTTGATATGTTACCTATGTGTAATCATGTAAAACATATTTCCATATTAGTCATGTTGTGAAAGAAAAAGCTGGCCAAAAGAAAAAAACCACAAAAAATAAAGTAATAGTATTAAATCTGCATTCATATGCCATCAGTTCTTTCTCTGGATGTGGACAGCATTTTTCATCATGAGTCCTTTGGAATTGTCCTGGATATTACTCAATATTACTGAGAAGAGTTAAGTCATTCACCGTTATTCATTGTGCAATATTGCTGTTACTGTGTGCAATGTTCTCCTCACTTCACTTTGCATCAGTTCATGTAAATCTTTCCAGGTTTTTCTGAAATCTACTTGCTCGTCATTTCTTATAGCACAGTAGTATTTCATAACATTCATATACCACAACTTGTTCAGCCATTCCCCAATTGATGAGCAGCTTCTCAATATCTCATTCTTTGCCACCACAAAAAGAGCTGCTATAAATTTTTTGGGGGGAAAATTTAAAGAGCAATTTCCTGGCACAGATTCCACTTTCAAATTCTTTTTTAAAAAAAGCTGGCTGAAATATGATTAAGATTAATGAAGATCAAGGAAGATATAGGAGCGTTAGGAAATAGAACCTGAAGAGGTAGGATTAAGAAGGATAAGGACAAAGTAGCTGGCAAGACAGGGTAGGGTAAATAGTATAATTAGAAGTTAAGTAAAATATGACAGATTGGTAGATGGAACAAATTGGTAAAACAGAAAGGTGATTGGTGTAAAGATGAAAGAGAAGTGGGTTTGGCTCTGTTTGTGGAGTTGTTGACACAAGGGAAAGGAATTTGAGTGAGATTATTTGTAAAAGTTTCAACCCTATGTTTAATGTTGAAACCCTCAGTAGTTGAGACTTTAAAAGAAACAAGATTGAAAATCTCAACCACTGTGGAGAATAGGAGTAATTGTGCAGTACTTTCCATCCCCTGTGTGATGTTTTTACTTCTCCTTCATCCTACTGACATTTATCTATGTTCCAAATGTAGATTAATCTCCTTCCTGGAGGAGAATGTGAAGGGACTCATAGAACACCTCTCAGCACTCCAGGTTGTAGTGGAGAATGAAGGGATCCTAAAGGAAGAAGTAAATCTTCAGTGGGAGAGAAAAAGGCCTGAAGTTGGGCAAGGGAGATGTGACCATTTACTAGATGATGGAAAGTGAAAGAGTGTTACACAGAGGAAAAAGGGAAGAAAAAGGACATAGCTCAAGAACAGATTAGAGGCTCTTCCCAAAGGGAGCCCAATTCTTTGAAGATGAAGCTTGTTACTATCCCAAGAATGATGCAGTAGAGCCACAAATGAAATATCATCTAAGAAAAAACAGAGGAAGAAGAGAAGAATAATAGTAGCTAGTGATTTCTTACTGAGGCAGCTTTTGTTGTCAGCATTGGAGAGGCCTTTTTTTCTTGTTGGTGCGTAAAGCAAAGACTTACCAGAGAACGTCTCAAGATCTATCAAAATACGTGATCTCTGGCTGTTCACATAGGCATAAATGAGATTTCCAGGAAGAAGCTAAAAGGTATTTCCAGTGATTATAAAGTCTAGGGCAAAAAACTATAGACCAGGAGCCACGAGTTGTATTTTAGAGCTGTCTGAAAATGAATGACCTGCCTAGAGAGAAAAATGCTATTTTTCCTCTCCTTGGAGGTCCTCTCTAAGAGACTGAAACAGTCCCTTGCTTGATGTTATAATGGGTACTCCTTTTGTGTATTGATTGACTAGATGGTCTTTAAGATCATGTCTGACTCTCAAGTTATGTGACACTATGATTCTATAAGGGTTCATTGATAGCTGTATGAAAGATGTACCTTAGAAAAGAAAGATTGAATGAATACCAGTTAAAGGCTGTAATAATAATCTTGTTAATATGTGATGATAGCTTGAACCAGTGTGGTTTTGGTCAGAGTGGAAAGGAGGGGGTGGGGAGATAGGAGAAGATAGTATGAGAAGTTTTTAGCTTGTGTGTGTGTGTGTGTGTGTAGAGAGAGAGAGAGAGGCAGAGACAAAGAGATTGCTAAGGTTTTGAGAACAGTTGTACTGTTGACAGAAATAGAGAAACTAGAGAAAGAGGGAGATTGTCGTGTAAAATGAGGAGTCGAGTCATCTAGCATTTATTTTTAATTGTATTTCATTTTAATTAATCAGCAGAAATCTGCCTTCTTTCCCTCCCCACCGCCCACTAAATGGAGAACAAATTAAAAACAAAATTCCCGTTACATGATGCACTATATATATGTATGTATGTATATATGCATGCATGTATGTATGTTTATGTGTGCGTGTGTCTCATTCTGTACTCTGAGTCCTTTGCCTATGAAGAGGTAAGTAGTATGTTTCATTATGAGTCCTCTGGAACCGTGGTTGATCATCATACTGACCATAGTAACTAATTCTTTTAAAGCTGTTTGTCTTTACCATATTGTTGTCATTGTATAAATTACTCTAGTTTCATTCACTTCACTCTCAAGCAATTCATACAAATCTTCCCAGGTTTCCATTTGGCCATCTCCATCATTTCTTACAGCACAATATTATTTCATCATAGTTCTGTACCAAAGTTTGTTCAGCCATTCCCCAATTGATGGATGTGCTCTGAGCATCCTATTCTTTGATACCACAAAAAAAGCTATAAATATTTTTGTACATCCTTTGTTAGCACTTGTTTGGTTTAGAACTAATCCTTCCCTTGATCTACCCTCCCTGTAATTCTTCCTTTTCCTCTTTCCTTCTGTTTCTCTGTTGAGTGAAATGTATTTCTGTACCCTAACTCCTTTGACCAGTTCAAATGAGAGAGAGATTTGAGTGTCAGCATTTCCCTCAATGCTCCCTCCCTTGTTTGTATAGATGTCTACTTAGACACTGATTCTGTGAGATAATGTGCCATAACTTTCCTTACCTTTCCCGTTTCCCCAGTGTATTCCTCTTTCTCCCTCTTTCTATTCTCTACTCTTAACATAATCCTGATATTCATGCCCAGTCCTTTTCTAATTAGATTTTCTCTGTGACTCCTGATGAGGCCCCTCCCCCCCAACCCCTGTCCTTTTAATATAAGCAGTTAATTCGTGTTACCTTTTCCTAATGAGTTTTTGTTGATATGTTCTGTTTCTTACATCATCATATTGTCCCAAGTATCCCTCCCCCACCCTCTCTTCAGAGCCATCGTATCTAAGAAATAGTATGTTTTAGGAAGAAAAAAATCAAAACAATTGACACATAAGTTGAAAAAAATCCAAAAACATGTGCAATATGTAATACCTGTTGAAACCCCATGGATACAAAGAGGGTTGTAGGGGCTGCCCTCATTTTTCTTCATTTGAGTCCTGCTTGCTCTTCATAATTTTGTTACATTTGCTTTTGATTTTTTTTTTAGTATGTTGTTCTTTTCATTTATGTGATTGTAGTTACTGTGTAGGGCAGCTAGGTGGCGCAGTGGATAGAGCTCTGGCCTTGGAATCAGGAGGACATGGGTTCAAATGTGACTTCTGACAGTCATTAGCTGTATGACCCTGGGCAAGTCATTTAACTCTCTTTGCTTCAGTTCCTTATCTGTAAAATGAGCTGGAGAAAAAAGTGGCAAACCACTCCAGTATCTTCGCCAAGAAAACCTCAGATGAGATCATGAAGACTCAGATATGACTGAAATGACTGAAGTTACTATGTGCATTGTTTTCTTGGTTCTGCTTACTGTTTCA
>CM053622.1:509284777-509301528 GCA_028646595.1 Phalanger gymnotis
TTTTTTTTGTCATTTTTGCTTATTTGCAGGCTATATGCTGAAGCCTTGGAGTTATTTTGATTTTTATTTCTCTCATTATTAGTTATTTAGAGCATTCTTTTACTTTGCAATTCTTTATTTGAGAACTGTTTATACATGTGCTTTGACCACTTATTTTTGGGCAAATAGCTATTTTATATATACATATATATGTGTACACATACATAGATATATTTATGTGTACATTTATATCAATATATTAACATTTCTATGAAAATATATATAAATTTCTCTGATAAAGGTTTGGAATCACATACAAGGGAAATGATTAAAAGAAGTATAGGGGGGACTAGTATTTCCAGACCTTGAACAATATGATAAAGCAGTTAGTGCCCCTATTCCATTGTGCCTCACTTTCAGAATAATGCCAAGTATTTTAGGGGTCAGATAGGGCACTGCCCCATGATAGGGCCCCTCCCCTACCACAGCCCTGATTGCACAGCTTACCACTCATCCATATCCTCCCCTAGTTACCATGTTTCCCCCATTTGCCTCAAAATCTCCTCCTTTGGTCCATGGCTTTCTACTCCCCCAGGTGCCAGTTGCCCCCTAGGCATTCCAACTTCAAATAGACTTTTTCAATCAGCAAGGCCACACGCCCAGAGCAGTCTCCATCTCTCTTCTCCCATAGGATCATTCATCAGTGGAACCCCTTCCTGCCTCCAAAGAAAGACTTCTTTCCTTCCCCCCACCCCCTTTTCAGTCCTTCTCTTCTCACCCACTCCCCTGTAGGTTGTTCTCTTTCTAAGAACACAGGGGTGACCTTCCCCTCATTGCCAGCTCTTGACTGAACCTTAACATGTCGCATATGTCCTTCTGTCCTCTTGCCCCACTCTTTAATGTACTCTCTCATTTATAATGTAGCTGCCGCCCCTCCTACCCACTCCAAACAGAAACAGACATTGATTCACCTGTAGGTGGAGTGTCCCAGGCCTTCCTCTTAACTGTTCCTGCAGCTATACTTCTTCTGCCTTAGTCGCTGTCTCTCCTTTTGTCCATTTAGCAGGAAGCTTCTTTCTAGTCTTTCTCCTGTCACTATGTTGATGTTGCTGTTCTTAGCTGCTGCCTTTATTCACTCCTCCTGCATTTCTGTTGTTCAGGGTCATTGAGAAGGAAATAATCTCTTCAATTCCTATATCCTCCCTAAAAATGTTTCAAACGCCTCATTGTTATTGAATATCTTTTTTTCATTTATGGTTAAACTCAGATTTGCAATGCAGGTCATCCTGGGCTGCAGCCTGTGTTCTCATTTTTATTTTGAGCCACACAGGTACAGAGTGGTGTAGTTCTTTGTTCTGCTCACATTCCACAGGATCCTCACTCTCATCAAGTGTTGGAGTTTAAGGGAACAGAGGATAAAGAGTGGTAGATGTGTAGGGTTAATTACTCTGGGGCTTCTTGTCATTTCAATTCTCTTTTCTGGGGAATTAGCTGTAGTTGTTTTCATTAAATTCTCAAGGTTCTTCATTACATTTATTCATCCCATGGTATTTCTCTATTGTAGTTTCTGGTTTCTCCGTGAAGATTTTCTGGTGGAGGTTTTTTTCATTTTCCCTTTGGTTCCTTTACTCTGGTCTTTGAAATTTTCAGTGCCTAGTAGTTCATTGGGAGGTAGCGTGGTCGATAAAGGATAGGTCTTGGATTTTAAAAGATTGTTCAGATATAGTTTGAGGGGGACTGTGTCTATCTGTGCTAGGTGTTATTTCCTTGCTCTATATCCTTTCTGTGCTACAGTTAAGTAAGCCTTTATTTGTTAAGCAAATGACTTAAAACCATCTCATTTTGTTACAAAGTCAGACCTGAACTACCAGGGGATTGGCCTGTGTCAGCCCCAAACTATGTGGTTTTTCCCAGTTTTAGAGATATGAGGAGCCAGGATGTCTTTAGTGGAGAGATCACTGGACTTGGAATCTTTGATCTGGGGGCAAAAGCGGGGGGTCGGGGAGTGAGAACACTTGGACACACCTCTTATTACAGGCTTGGTGAAAATGTCACCTGACCTCTTTGAACCTGAGTTTCCTCAGCTATAAAATAAGGATAATGACTTTAGCTATGTCAGTGTGCCCTCTGGCTTAATGAACCTTTTCTGTCAGAACTATCTGCAAGATCATTTGGCAACTGGCTGCTAAACCCTTTTCTCCACAGTGCACTCATCACTGGTTTATTCTTGTGTTGGATGCATATTAACCTGTTTTTTTTTTCCTTGCCCCATTCAAAAATATACAGATGTAAGTGGGTACATATGATAGTCTAGTTTGTAGTGTATTCAACTCTTTGTTTTTGTCTTACTTCCACTGCCGATTTAACATGTAACCTGTAGCATCCCTCTTTGCCTTAGTTTCCATAGCTATAAAGGAGGGACACTACCTACTTTTGGAAATGAGTATTTTTAAAGTATTCTTGCTCCACCAAAGTGCAATAGTAGGTTTGAGAGTGTCTTGACTTCTATAAAAAGTTATTATATAAAATTCCTGGTAATTTATATTCCTGTTGCCTAGCATAGTGACTGGAGAATAGTAAGCGCTTACTTAATAAATGAAATGCTTGCTGATGGGTTGATTGATTCTTGCATTTCTGACTTGAGTGAAACAGTTGTTAATTTTCAAACCATGTTGTTGACAACCATACCTGCCCATCGTTTTTTATCTTGTGACATAGACTGTGAACTGTAATGTTTTAATGAAAGCGCACTCCAGTAAAATGATTTACCAATTGAAAACTATACTTCCTCGAGTTATTGAAAGATTTTGTTAATAGACTTTTTGTTTCGCGGTAGAGGGGCTCACTTAATAAAACAAATATTTGATTCCGATTTCTGTACCATCTTCTCTTATTTTAGTCCTGTTCACATTGTTCTCAGCTGCATTATGTATCCCCAGTGCCAAAAATTAAGTCAATGTAAAAGTATACTCTGGTTTTTACCCAGAGGTCACGGATAGTCCCTCTACCCTTGGCAGTCAGCAGTGTTCTTATTATACTTCATTTATATACTTGGGAAGACTTGGGAGGACCAGCTGGGCCCGCTGTCTGCACTCATCAAGAGTTAATTTCTGAGTGAGGGACTGTTGTCATGAACAAGTGCAGAAGGTACTTAGGTGGTCCTGCCAAATAAGAAGAGCCCTTAATTAGCAACAATGTTCAATCAGACTGCTTAACCTGCCACAGGGCTAGGGAGGCCATGTTCCTTCCTGCTACCCTGCGAGGAAACACAGCCTCAGAACACAACTCACATGCTTCTTTCACTATGAAGGGAGGTACTTAAAGGCAAGACAGGTAGTGCATAATCAAGGACTAAGCCTTTTGCTTTGAATACCTCCATAGTTATTTATTTTTGGCAGGGAGGCAAGGGTAAAATAATATAATTTCTCTTATCATTTTTGTATCATAACCTATTTTCTTAAGCCATGTGTTTTCTAAGTAGGAATACATATGTATTTGCTCCTTTTCTTCATCATTTGAAAAACAAATTGCCTTATGGTCTCATGTTTAATATAATCATTTTCACAAGTTGTGTGTAGAGGCTGTAAAGTAGTATTTGTATATTGGAATATGAAAGACAAAACCTGAATCCTGTTCCTAGTTTTCCCATTTATTAACAGCATGTTCTTAACCGAGTAATTCAACTTCCCTCTACTTCAGCTTCTTTACCTGTAAAAGAGAATAATATTTGTTCTGCATTACTTTGCTGTTTTTGTGAAAACTTAAGTTTTCTGTGTACTAAGGACTGTGCTAGACCTTGGGGAGCAACAAAGACAATTAAAATATGCCTCCTTTGTTTATAAAGCTTGAAGTGTAGCAAAAGGAAAATGATACAACCACATTTAATGTGCATTAATTGCAAACTAAAATTTTAAAAAGCAGGAGAGGGACAAATTACTAGGTAAGGTTGGAGGAAGAAAATAATTTCTGACCAGGGGCATTAAGGAAGGATTCATTGAGCTGGACTTTGAAAGATGGGTGAGATTTCAGCAGCAAAGATAGGGCAGACAATGACAGGTAATAGAGGTTCCAGATTTGAAAGTTCTTTGTAAGTTCCGTATAAGTATAATATACCATTATTATTTGGTACTGGATTGAGACTACCTTTAGTATTAGTGTAATGTGTATCCCATTCAGTTCAGGAATCATACAACTATTTGTTCATTTATTAAACAATAAATAAGTTCAATAAATAACTAACTTTGGGCTTCTGGTAAGATCGTTGAGTGAGGAATTATATATTCATTTCCTTTTTCTCACATAACTTTGTAATAGCAAGAAATGAGCCCAGTAAAGTTAAAAGAACAATAGAAGAGAAAGAAAAGGAAAGAAATCTCATGAGAAAATCTTGACAGAGAAACCAGAGACTGAAGAAATGGATGAGTGCCCTTCCCTTGCAATAAAATAAAATAAAATCTTAATATAATGAAGAAATACAGTAAAAAAAAAAAAGATAAAAAAATTCAGCGAAGAACCTACAGAAGAGAATGATTATGTAACAACTATAACTAAAACACTGGAAAAGATAATTGGAATGAAAAGAAGCCCTAGAGTGATTAATCAGTTCAACTCTACACTATCTTCTACACTTTAATCGCTTTGCTCCCTCAACCTATTGCCACTCCTGCCTTGTCAGACCTCAGCACTGGATTACACCCAGACTGTTTCCTCCACTCCTGCTCATGTGCTTCTCAGTGGTACAGAAGGAAGACATACACACAACCATGCTACCTGGTTCCACTATGGATTTATGTTTCCTAGTTTCAACTCAGGTTTCAGTGGAGTCAGGTAATAAATTCTTTTACTCCTACTTAATTGATTCCATAGGGCTGCTGAGTGGATAGAGTGTCGGGCCTAGAATCAGGAAGACTCATCTTTCTGAGTTCAAATCTGGCCTCAGAAGCTTACTAACTGTGGGATCCTGGGCAAGTCGCTTAACTGTTTCCTCATCTATAAAATGAGCTGGAGAAGGAAGTGGCAAACCACTCCAGTATCTTTGCTAAGAAAACCACAAGTGGGATCATGAACAGCAGACACAACTGAAAAACAACAGCAGCAATTGGTTCTCTATGCCATTTCCAACAGTGGCTAGTTCAAACCTTAATGAGAACGTCTAGGTGATTTGGCATGAACTCCCTCTTTTCCCCTTCTCACAACCTAACTTCCTCGTTCAAGGTCACCCAGGTTCACAACCATATTATCATCTTCAACTCCTCACTGTCACCCCATTGATCCAAGAAGTTGCTTCATATTGCAAATTTTACCTCCTTTTGCTTTCTTCCACTCACATAGCTATAATTCCAGATTAGGCCCTGATCACCTCTTGCCTGGACTGTTGAAGTAGATTCCTAATTGGTCTGCTTACCTCAAGTTTTCTTCCCACTCCAGTCCGTTCTTTTCACAGGAACCAAAGTCATTTTTCATGAAGAACAATTCTGATTATGTTGCCTGCCTATTCCATAAACTCTACTAGCTCTCTGTTACCTTTCAGATCAAGTATCAGTTCTTTTGTTTGCCCCTTAAAACTCTTCACAACTACCTCATACGACTCCTGGTTTCCTTCACAATTCACCTTAAGCATCGCATTCTTCGGGCACATCCCCGCTGCAAGTCTCTTATATCTGAAATTACTTTGTTCTTTTTAAAGTACATATTTACGTATGCGTGTTACTTCCCCATAAAAGAAATAATCTAAGCTCCTGGAGCGGGAACTGTTTCATATTTGTCTTTGTATCCCCAGTTGCTAACAGAGTACTGTATCAACAATCCAGCTAGTTGCTGCTTTGTGGGTATAAAACCAACAACAACCAGCACACAGAACGCTGCAAACCCAGGCCCTTTTGATCTGCTTTATTTAAGGAAAGCAACATTAAAGGGTTAACAATCTTACTTTAATCTAGCATACAAATATCATTTATTTAATTCAGGGGAAAAAAACCCAGTACCCTGAATTACAGACCAAATGCAATTCATAGTTATCAACATCTGAGTGTTCAGCTGGGGAGCTCATTACAATGGCTGGCCCAGAGTCACACACTGCTCCTGCTGTGGCTCAGAGCTCAAGAGAGAACTCTATCCTCAGCGCTTCTATGTCCTGTTCAGGGCTTTGAGGGCCCAGACCTCACCCAGGCTGGGCGTGGAAAAGTTCCTCACCCTCAATATCACATCAGATACAAATCAAAGACTCCCAGTTGACTCAGTGCTGAGAAATACAAAAATATCCTACTTTATCTGCCCCATTCAAACAAAGGCCAGAATCATTAAAGGTCAACAGCAAAAAGTCCCACCTTAATTACAAATACCCAGTGCATAGTAAGCACTTAATAAATGCTCATTGATTGATTTACGAAATTAATAAATGATTTTAAGGAAGAAGTAAGGCGAAAACATAAAACTATTAGTGAAAAATTTGAAAGGAGAATCAGTGATTTAGTACATAAGCTGGAAAATCTTAAATCGTTGAATACTCACAGAAAGAGAATGGAGAAGATAAAATTAAAAATGTAACTACCTTAAAGGAGCTTCATTTGTGGCCTCCAGCAAGTACAGACCAAATAGGAATGTGAATTAAATAGCAAAGTGTAACAGACAAAAATAAGGTAAACTGAGGCACAAAGTTCCTAGCATGATCAATTTATAGTAAAACACAAATTTACCAAGAAATAGGATCTCAGCTTTCCTAACTAGACCCCAAATGAGAGGGACAGCTCTCTTTTATAGTTTTGGGGAATACAAAGCAAAGAAGAGAACTTCATAGGTCAGGAATAAGTTAATGATTGGTTAAAAGAATTAGACATAATAATGGTAAAATCACTATGATTGGTTACAGAACTGAGGCATGGGGGGGACAATATGATTGTTTGGAAATTGGGAATGAAGGTCTAGCAGCAACTTCCTCTTTCCCTCCTATGACTAAGAAGTATTAATTGTTTGAGTCCACCTTTGAGGTTAGAGAGATAGTGAACTAGATTTTTTTGGATAACACATCATATCCTTAAAGGATAGCTTGGTGGTGTAGATACTAGACCAGATTCCCTGGTGTTCACCTGCATCCCTCAAGGTTAACAGATTTCTTTGAGGCACAAATAGAACAATGATTAGGAGGAGAAATGGATTTCTAAACTTGACTCAGTTGAATTTCTGAACTAATTTCAGAGACAAAGAACCATGACTTAGGTGCTAACCAGCCAAAATCAATTAGTTGTGCATAGGACAGAAAAAAAGGACAGAATCAATTTGATCATTTCAAAAGCATTTAACTTAACAGAATGATAAAGTAAATATTAAAGAAATATTAAGCATTTAAATCATTATCAGTCCCTGCAGTGGGAATGGGAACAAGTTTCTGGAAAATTCATGGTTATGAGGCTGGGAAGCTCCCTGCTGTGCTGATCCACTGCCATAGCTGTTGCCTGCGGAGGTTCTGACTTTTCTGTTGCCCTCCACTCTTTCCCACTATCCTGCACTGCCATTGCTTCTCAAACCTCTTAGCTGCTATTCACTTAGCTATTCTACCTCAGAGAAGGTTTAGAATGAAACCACCTTGACCACATGCCTCATGCTGGTCAGCCAATCTTAAGCATTTTGTAAAATAGCCTCACCACCTCTACCCCATTGTTCGACAGAAGGGTTGTAGATAGAGTACCAGGCCTGAAGTAAGTCATTTGAACTCATCTTCCTGAGTTCAAATCTGGCCTCAGACTCTTAATAGCTGTGCGACCCTGGGCAGGTCACTTAACCCTATTTGCCTCAGTTTTCTTATCTATAAAATGAGCTGGAGAAGGAAATGGCAAACCACTCCAGTATCTTTGCCAAGAAAATCTCAAATGGGATCATGAAGAGTTGGACATGACTGAAATGACTGAACAACAAATGCTGTAAAAGGCAGCTATGAGATTTCATTGATTCGTCTTTTCCAGTGAAAATCTCCAATCCTATTTAAGAATTTGTAGTCTTTGTATATTATGCAAGTTGATTAAGTACATTTCGTAGGTGCCCATCGAAAATAGCTATTACTTTGTACATGTTACATAGCCATGGACATTTTACTAAGTTATGAAATCTCTAATGTATAAATTGTGCACGCAGCATGGCAAACACATAGGCATTATATAGCGCACTTCATACAGTAGACCAAATAGAGAAAATAAATGCAAAGACATAGTACAAAATATCATAGATTGGGATTATATAGAGTGTTCCAAAAGTCTAAGTGCAGTTTTAAGCTATCAAATTGGCATCCATTGGAAATAAGCACAACTTCACCAAATACTGAAGGAACATCATCCTCTTACCCCTGAGGTGAACTCATGTCATTTATACCTTTGGTATTTTCAGGCTTACTTAAGCAGGTCTACAGTTCTAGTCCTGAGTCTGAAGATGGCCAAGGCTGAATTCTGCTTTTTATAGCCTCTAATCCCTAATTAGTAAGGCTCAGAGGGTGGCCTCTGTTCCAGTGGGGCCTCAGTAGCATAAAGTATTAAGCAGGAAATTGATAGCCTTGTAGATCAAGACTGTCCTTTATCAAGGCAGAGGGCCTCTTAAGACTTGAGCAGTCTTAGAAGGTTTCTTTGATCCTCAAGAGGACATGAATATGAAGCAAAATAAGAAAGCAGAGTGCACAGTGACCACGACGATGTAAAAGAAAACCCACTCAACTTTCTTCCTTAAGCATGCTGCTTGTACTTTGCAATCATCATAATCACCGTCCAACACAGCAGCACATTCCACACCTTTAAACAATTTGTGTTGCTCAGGCTCCCATAAGACAAGATAGCAAAGACCCTACAAAGATTGACAGGACAAGAGCCAATTCCTTCAGAGCCTAAGATGTTCACTAGCCCCCACTCCCTTTCCCCCCACCTAGTGCTATTCCTGTAGCCCAGTTTATGGTAAACCAATGCTGCATTCTCCTCCTGAATACACCTAATGTCTATGAGCCTGTCTTGCCTATGATTTCATTTATTTATTTTTAATTTTTCTTCACTTTAATTTTTAGTTCTAAATTCTCTCTCTCCCTTTGGCCCCTGCCCCACTCATTGAAAAGACAAGAAATGAAAATACACTTGAAATTATACAAAGCATATTTCCACATTAGCCATCTTGTAATTTGCTTATGGCATCACCTATTTTGAGCTTATCTTGGTATATGGTGTGAGATGTTGGTTTATGCCTAATTTAAGGCCAGACTACTTTCCTGTTTAGCTAGTAGTTTTTGTCAGATAGTGAGTTCTTGTCCCAACACCTGGATTCTTTGGATTTATCTAATAGTAGGCTACTGTACTCATTTATTTTTATATATTGTGTACCTAACCTATTCCATTGATCAACCACCCTATTTTTTACACAGCACCAAATTGCTTTGATAACCATCACTTTTTTATGTTTCTCTTGAGTCTTATGTTTGAATGTCACACTTTTTAATCAGCTCTGGTCTTTTCATCAGGAATGTCCATTCTCTCCCCTCCCCTCCCCCAATAGTTTTGTTGGGTTGGTTATTTTTGGTTGTAACTGTCTCCTTTGCCTTACAGAAAATTTTATTCCAAGTCCTTTGCTCCATTATAGTTGTAAATGTTAAATCTTGTGTGATTCTGACTCTAGCTCCATGATATTTGAATTTTTTCTTTTTGACTGCCTTTAGTATTCCCTCCTTGATCTGGGAGCTCTGGATTTTGGTTACAATATTCCTGGGACTTTTCATTTTAGGATTTCTTTCAGGAGGTAACTGGTGTATTCTTTTATTTTCTACTTTACCATCTGGATCTGAGATATCTGGGCAGTTTTCCTTTATGATTTCTTGAGATATGATGTCTAGGCTCTTTCTTTCAACATAGCTTTCAGGTAGTACACTAATTCTCAAATGATTTCTACTCAATCTGTTTTCTAGGTCACTTGCTTTTCCTTTGTAATATTTCATACTTTTCCCCTCAGTCTTTTGACTTCATTTCATTGTTTCTTGGATGTCTCCTGGAGTCATTAGCTTCCAGTAGACCAATTTTCATTGGCCAATTCCAGTTTTTAAAGTTATTTTATTTTGTAGGCCATTTTGCAGGAAAGGTTGAAAAGGTTTAGCAGTTGTGAGCTTTCAGTGCCATCTTGATTCTTCCCCTTGTCCATAGTTTTTATAAGATATAACTTAGTCTCTTTAATTGGTGGCATTGCTGTTCCTGAAGTAGGCCATATCAACCACTTGTTTCTAGAACTCTTGAGGAGGAGTTATTTTAAAGAATGGTTCGCATTACAGCAGACTTGGTTTGAAACACTGTTGAAATTTGGTCACACTGAAGAGAGAGATCATACCTAAAGCCGTATTCTTAGACTTTGCAAGAGGTCAAACTTTTTCTCTGCCAAATACTCCCAGTTTATTAGTAAGGGTCTTTAATTATATCATTTCTGAGTAGCTCGGGAGCCTAATCTCAATGCTAGTAAAACATTTTGTTGTTGTTCAGTCATTTCAGTCGTGTCTGACTCTTTGTGACCCCATTTGGGGTTTTCTTGGCAAAGATACTGGAGTGGTTTGCCATTTCCTTCTCCAGCTCATTTGACAGATGAGAAAACTGAAATAATGACTTGCATATTTAAGAGATGTTACAAAGGTGAAATCGACAGGCCTTGGCAACGGCTTGGATATGGGGGTGAGATAGTGAGAATCCGGGGTGACTCCTAGGTTGAGAGTCTGAGGAGGATGGTGTTGCATTCTATAATAACAAGAAAGGTAGAAGTTAGGAGAGGCTTTAGGGAGAAAGATAACAAGTTCTGTTTTAGACTCATTGAGTTTAAGATGTTTATTGAATATCCATGCTGTAGGGGATTGGAAGAAGTATAATACCCAATTACTTCCCTCAAGGAAGGAGATAACGTATGTAGAAAAAATAACATATAGTAACATAAAGCGAGAGAGAGAGAGAGAGAGAGAGAGAGAGAGAGAGAGAAATCATTTATAGTGAGGGCAATTGGAAAAGCTTCATAGGGAAGGTGCGAAACTAAATAGTGTAAATGAGCTTGCTGTGTACTCACTTATACATTGCATTTTTTCTTGCTAAGTCAAACTAAAAATTTCAGTCATAAAATACTTTAATCAGCTGGATATCATCAAAGAATGAGTATCCATTTCAGAAGATGGAATCTATATCCTTTAAACACCTAGATATATTTGACAGATATGAAAGGTATCTCATACATTGGGATATCATTAGGATCTAGAAACTTGTTTCAGTTGAACATTGATATATTTAATGAATGTTATTAAAAGAATCACAAAGTTATGAAAATGTGACATACAGTTAAGTGGGGGTAAATAACTTTGTAAGTAAAGATGAATAACATTATACTATGACAGAGCCCCCAAAGGAGTCTACCTCATTTCCTGCAGACCAGTAACTGTAAAAGCTCTTTGATTTCTGATAATTATATGAGATTTTTTTTCTTTCTTTTCATAGATTTGGGTGGGAGGGAGGGATAGGGAATGAGAATGAATTTCATTATTATTCACTAAAGTTAAATTAATTAAACCAGTGCTTTTCAAACTTTCTGGGTTCAGGACATCTTTATACACTTAAATTTATGGAGCATGGATATTCAGAGCTGGTACGGTTCCTCAGGATTTGTTGTTGTTCAGTCATTCAATTGTGTCTGATTCTTTGTGACTTCATGGACCATATTGTTCATGGGGTTTTCTTGGCAAAGGTACTAGAGTAGTTTGCCATTTCCTTCTCCAGTGGTTTAAGGCAGACAAAGGTTAAGTGACTTGTCCAGGGCCACATAGCTAGTAAGTGTCCAAGTTTGTCCTGACTCTGGGTCCAGTGCTGTATCCACTGAGCCACCTAGCTGCCTCCTGCACTTATGTTAGGGTTCAATAAATGACAGTCAATAAAAAGTTCTCAATTAAACCCCATCCCTAGATCTCACTTACCCCTCCTCAATTAGGAGTATTGAGGAGATGTTTGTAATAATGTTTTAAGCAGGAGAGAGGGGTGGGCAACACTGAAAAGAAATTGTCTGTTTGGTGTAGGGGAGTCTAATTACAAAAGTTTTTAAAAGTTATTTTATTTCATTTCCATCTACTTCATAATTATTCCTTTCTCCCCCTCCTCAAATACTCTCTTAGTCATTACGGCCTTATAGTTTTGATGATATTTACAGGGAAGCTGATTTACTGGAATAAAGAAGTTCTTTAAATTTGAATTTTGGAACATTACCAGTTTGTCTAAACCTAGGTTTCAAATTTTACTGGCGCTTTGTTGGCAAAGCATATTTTGGAGTCCTTCCATATTTGAGCATGTTTCCTGACACCTTCAGAGGTATGGTGCTGTTTTTAAATTTTAATTTTCCAAAAGAAACAAAGTCAAATGTGTATGCATACACACAGAGAAGATTATTAAAAATAACCAAAAATAACCAAAAATTAACGCCTGAGAAGTGCTTTCTTTTTAAAGGGGCTAAGGAGGAGATAAGCCTGAGCATTAAGAGAAAAGTGCTTTGTATAGTATTAGAAAAGGATGATTCTTAATATAAGTGGGCTAAGTTCTTATGAACCAAAGGTGCTTCCAGTATGGGACCCCAGGAATGTAAATGTGTGTGTGTGTGAAGGCAACACCAACAGAATTAGAATCTAAACAGCTTAATTTTACAAGGCAGCTATGGTCCCATAATCTATTTTTGTCATGAAACAAACCAGTGGATTAAAGAAAGAGGTCTCTTGTACAACTAGCTGAGGAGTTAAGATGGTGCCAAGCTTCCTTTTATAAATGGTCTCTGCTTGCAAGTTGATCTCTCGAAGGGTAGAGTGCAAGGGAAGTTCTGGGGGGAGGCTGAATGTGAGATTATAAGAGGTGGGGTGGTGCTCAGGGCAAATGGTTCTGTGAAAGGAATGATGGTTTTGAGGCCAGCTGGCAGGAGTGAGAAATTCTTCCCACTAATTATCCTGAAAAGGATAAGTAAGGTATTGGGGCTGGAAAGACCAGTAACATACTAAGTGGTAGTGTGGAGCTTCTCTTTCCAAAGGAAGAAATATAGTACCTTGAATTTTGCTTTGTCTGCCCAGATGTTCTTCAGGCTCTATGTCTTCAAATGTAAAGAAGCAGTATATGAGCATATATAAAATTGGTTAGAGAAGATTGGCATATTTAATACAGAATGTACACAACCTGAATAAATAAGGTAGGATAGTCACATACTTAGTCTGGGAAAAGATAGATAAGCAAAGTTTGTATTCCACAAGCTGGACAAGAAACTTAATATATACTTAGTTGGTTTTTGGCTTTCTCAGGTTTAATTCTATAAAAATCCAAGAGATCCAAATGAAGTCGAGTCAAATAAAAACCCATTTAATAAGCTCCTATTATATATGCCAGGCACTGTGTTAGCACTGGGAATACAGAAAAAAAAAGGTGAAAAACAATAACAAAACAGGCCCCACTGTCAAGAAAGCTCACAATCTGGAGGTGATCCTAATGAGAAGGTATTAGCATTAAGAGGAATCAGCAAAGGCCTTATAGAAGGTCGTATTTTAGCTGGGGCTTGAAGGAAGCCAGGAAAAGGATATAAAGAAGGAGAGAATTCTAGGCATATGGGGGAAAGCCAGTGAAAATGCCCAGATTTGGGAGATGTTATGTTTTGTGTGAGCAGCTCCAAAGAGCCAAGTGTCACTGGGCTGCAAAGTACCCAGAGGGTCATAAGTTATAAAAATAATGGAAAGATAGGAAAGGGCCAGGTTATGAAAGACTTTAAAAGCCATGCAGGGTGTTTTATATTTGATCCTGGAAGTAATAAGGAGGCACTGGAGTTGATTGAATAGGGGAGTGATATGGTCAGACCTGCAGTTTTGGAAGATTAATTTGACAGATAAGTAGAGGATGGGCTGGAATGGGGAGATACTTTGAGGGTGGGAGACAAATCAGCAAATCTGACAGTAGTCCATGAGGTATCGAGGGCCTGCACCAGAGTAGTGGCAATGTCAGAGGAAAAGGGGATATGTGCTAGAAATGTTATGAGGGTAGAATTGATAAGACTTGGCAACTGATTAGATATGGCTGGGTGGCAGTGGGGGGGAGGGGGAATGATAATGAGGAGTTAAGAATGGCACCTAGATTATGAGCCTGGTTGATAGGGAGAATGGTGGTACTTTCAACAATAATAGGAAAGCTAAGAGGGGAAGAGTCTGGCAGGGAAGAGTTTTGGACATGCTGAATTTGAGATATCTGTGGGGCATCCAGTTCAAAAGGTCCAATAGGCAGTTTGAGATGTAAGACTGGAGGTCAGGAAAGAGGTTAAGGTTAGATCTAAGAATCATCTTCATAGAAATGATTGTTGAATCCATGGGAGTTGATGAGATGGTCAAGCTGAATAATAAGAGAGAAGAGGGCACAGGACAGAGCCTTGGGAAACTCCTACAGTTAGTGGACATGATGCTGATGAAGATCTAACAAAGGAGTATGAAAAGCTGAGAAAGAAAGGTGGAAGGGAAAGCCTCCTTCTTTGGGGGTGAATTTTTTGAGTTTTAAAGAAAATTCCAGGTCTTAAATAAAACCTAAAATGATGAAAAAAGAATTTATCTTCCACTGAATTTGATTTCTGATGCAAAACCTTTTGTATTGAACAAGATAATCTCCATAGTGCTTTCAGCAAATTTTAGCAGTTTCAATGGTTTATCCTTTATTTATAGCAGTAGATTATTCCCCCCCACCCCAGAAACGGTCCTTGAATTATGGCAAAATCCTTTCATAAAACCCTAGAGAAACCTATCACGGTTAGTAGTAGTCTCACTTATACACAGATATTCATGGATCTGTGATCTTATAAATTTTGGAGTTCCCTTCAGTGATACAAATTACAGCTTGTCAATGCCTACCCAGCCTACAAGACTGTCATCATCAGTTCACCACAGGGGATCCACTCAACATGCTTCCCTTTCTCCAGATATTATGAAGATAATGTCTATCCACCTGACTTGCACTACTCTGACCACATGCCCAGCTCTGTCATAAAGTTCCTTGATGACATCCTTTACTCCTGTTCTATTTCAAAGTTTCTCTGTGGTGAATGTTGTAGCTCATTGCCCTTTGTGTAGTGCTCGTCTTTAGTTCTACAGAGGTAGCGGTTTCCAGGTCTTGCTGCCAAAAAGCAATACCAGTAAAATTCATCAAAAAGATGGGCCTTTATTGTTTTGGGATATTTGGGAACAGTAAAAGTATTTTATCATTTGCCAAAATCAACCCAGCCCAGTCTCTTCCTTTTTAATTCTAGACTGTATTCACTGTCCATCTGTATTATTTATCCCAGGTAAATATGGTGTTAGAATATCTGAGTAGCATGTCCAGTCAAGTGTATGTTGAAATCTGAGCTATAAACCTTTTTCATCCAATTAGTCTTTCCTTTGTAGGTAGATGTAAGGATTGGCCTATTGCTAGGCCATAACCGACTGAAGTGACCCCATGTCTGATCTATGATTGACTCATCTATGTACCAGGAAATTCCTATATACCCAATAACTGTTTTAGTCAGCTTCACTTAGGCAAGGAACACAAGGCTCTTCTAATTATAAACAGTTTAACAAACTTCATCTATTCCTGGTAGGAAACTTTCTTGTTAACTATACTTTTACCACTGGGGGGGGGTTCACATTCTAGGCCACCAGCTAGCTGATTGCCCTGTAGGTTCCTCTCCTCCTTGGTCTCTTTGAATCTACCCAGCAGCAGCAAAGAGCTGGACTCTTTGTCAGAGTATGTACCCCACCATTTGCCCACACCCCTGATAGTGTTTGCCTGTGGGACTAAAGGGCTGGAGAGCCACAGGCTTGCTAACCTTTGAGTAATAAACTGCCTGACTTGTGATCCTTAAGTGTTTGTGTTCCTTTTCAGGTACCTCATCCACATTCTCCTCACAGTGGACAGGACAAACTCCTTTGAGTGATTATACTTCTCTTCCAGGTGACTCTGCATTGCTTTGGGGCTTGATGTAATTGGCACAATGTCATCCTCAAAAAGGAACATCTGTCCTCACCATCCATAGGGAATTCTCTCCATGACCTAGATTCTGTGCTGTAGCTCCTCCCTCACAGTGGTTACTACTCGTGGTGACCATACAGTTCCCTATATAAATCTTTACCATTGGTTTATTATCTGAAGGTTTTTCAATAAGTTATAAAAGAGCTTGTAAGATGGTGTCTTGTTTAAGTTGGATGTTTTTATTTTTCTTCATAATCAACTAATAGTAAACATAGTAAACATTTTGAGTCAATTGCGTTATGAAATGGTGAAAACGTGGTTCATTGTTGAATATTGTTTGCAAAAGCCTGCTTGTTCTGTATTAGTACCCTCTTTGACAGTATGCTCAATTCATGTATAATTCTTATAAAGAATTTGTACGGATAGGAGAGTAGGCATATAACTTATTGACATTCTCAGTCACTTTTTAAAAAGTTATTATTTATGTTAGAGATTTTTTTACACACTTTTGGTGTATTTCTTTCCCTCAAGTACCTTGGTGCCCTTGCAATTTTACCACCTGTAGAAGAGATTTCTTTTCTATATATTTGATCCAATCCAGCTGCTTTTCCCATCTTTATTCTCTTTAATGCCATTTTTAACTCATTGTATAAGCATTTTCAGGGATGGTGATGTTAGGGTCCAAGTGTGGTACCTCTGCTGTCTCTGAGGGGAAAAAATTTATTAAAATGGGTTTTGCAAAGCCTTTTCATTTTCTTCTGTTTGTAGTCCTATTTCCTTTTTTTTTTT
>CM053622.1:509301628-509317108 GCA_028646595.1 Phalanger gymnotis
ATGATCAGTTTCTGTCATTTCTGTTGTTTATTTCCCATTTTTTTAATTTTTAGTAGCTTAGATTTTCTTTTCTTCTTCCTCTTATAAATTTTGATCTTAGTTCTGATGAATTAATTGTGCATAGCCAACTGAGTCAAAGAAAGCAATCATGTCAATGATGCTTTTTCCCCTGTCTTTTAAAATGTAGTCAGTTGTATTCTCTGTGATGGTATTTGGCGCTTGCCATGTCTAGTGCCTACTAACTTTTTTTTTAGCAGGCTTTTCTCATTCCTTTTTCTTGAATCATACTTCCCATTATCTCATAGAGGAAGCTGAATGGTACAATGATTAATGCCCTGGATCCAGAGTCAGAAGGACCTGAGTTCAGATGTGACCTCAGAAACTTAATAGTCTTGTGACTGTACAAATTAGTCTTTTTCTCTCTGTGCCTTATCTGTGAAATGGGGATGACAGTAGCATTCACCTTGGGGTTATTGTGAAGATCAAATGGGATAATATTTGTAAAGCACTTAGAAGAGCATCTAGTAGGTGTTTAATAAATGCTGGTTTCCTTCCTTATAAATCTCCTTATCCTTTTCCAGTTATCATCTTTGTACTGAAGTCACTAAATATCAGATGGTATATTGATTTGATTTGGAGGGTCTTATCAAGTACTTAAAAGAATTTCTCTACCCCTTCATCCTCAGCAGCTGATGTTAGTGTATAAACTTCAAAAATTTTGATAATTATGTTTTCCCAAATATTTATCATATGGAACAATAAAACATATTTACTGTGTGGAAGGCATTATGCTATATGATTGTGACACAAAGACAAAAAACAGCATCTGCCTTCAAAGAGTATATGTTTTTACTGTGGGGCTACAATATATACATAGATGTTTGTGGTTCAAAGTAATGTGGGGAGGGAAAGAACATTAACATTTGGAGGAATCAGGGAAATCTGTTTTAGCCATTAAATGGAAAAGAAATTATAGGATGATAACTTGAGAGGAACCCAGAGGTCACAATTTCCCTAGAATTCAGCCCTTTCTGTCTGTCCTTGGCAACTAGGTGGTGCCATGGTGCACAGAGCATTGGGCCTGGATTTAGGAAGACCTGAGTTCAAATCTAGCTTCAGAAACTTAACAGCTATGTGACCGTGGGCAAGTCACTTAATCCTTGTCTTTCTTCCTCAGCTATAAAAAGAGGATAGTAATTGTACTTTCCTCACAGGGTTGTTGTAAGGAACAAATGAAATATTTGTAAAGCATTTAGCACAGTGCCTGGAACACTGTAGGCCTTTAATAAATGCTTATTTCCTTTCTTTATAGCTTCACATAGACCTTCCTCAGTGCCTGGAATGTCTTCCCTCCTTATCTTGGCCTTTTAGAATCTTTAGTTCGCTTTAAGGTTCACCTCAAGTGGTACTTCATGATAAAAGCCTTTTTTGAACCCCATTAATGTTCTTTCTTTTCAAGTCATTTTGTACATAGTATCTGTTTTCATATTGAATTGAATATAAGATTTATTTGTAATTATGTCTTTGACATGTGTATGAGCAAGGCAAGAATAACAATATTTAATATCGTCAAATATTATTGTTGTCAAAATGCCTATGTGGTTCTGTATCGCAAAATATATGAGACTCTTCACATAGAAGGTAGAAGAAGTAAACCATTTGTTCATTCACCAGAGAATCGTATCCCATAAGCCATCTGCCCAATCCATCACAGCAGCAAAGAATTCAATATACAGTATCATAACATGGAGCCTTGTTATCCAAAAACCTTTCTGCTACCTGCTGGGGCCTTCCCCAAAACAATCAAAACTCACGATGCATCTATCACACGTCTACTCTCTTTCCTTCAATTCTAACTGTCATAACTGCTGTTACTGCTCTCTCAGCATTTCCTGTGACACAGTTTCCTTTTCGTCTCAGCAAGCTCCTCTCACCACATGTGTCTTAGGCTTCCTGTGATGTGAGCAGGTCACATGGCCTATTAATGGGTGGGAAAGATCTTCAAATCTAAATTGCTATTACAACATGTAGCATGCATATTTAATAAATGATTGTTGGATTAAATTGAATACAAAGATAAATAAGTCTCCTTGGCCTCAAGGAGTTAATAGTCTATAATGCCTATGTGATACAGTCTATAATGCCTGCAAATACATAATTATATTTATGAAATGGTTGAATCAAGCCAGTGACATAATTTTGTATGAGATATCGTTAGATTATACTTCTTCAGTAAGAAAAAACCCACCTGCTTGTCTGTAAATGCCACTATACTATCAGTTGTATAAATTAAGCAGATCCCTTTAAAAATTTATAATCTGCCTTTAACAGATATTTTTGAGTACTTACTGTATGCATGAAATTACACTAGAAGCCTTGGAATACCATCTGATATTTACATAGCACTCTAAGGTTTACAAAACATTATTTTTTGTTTCTTTGGATCTTCAGGACGACCCTGTGAAGTAACTGATGCAGATATTATTATTCCAGTTTTAGGGATGAGGAAACTGAAGCTCAGATTGGTGAACCTGTCACAGTGTTACTGATAGTTAAAGGCAGAGACGAGATCCTAACCCATCTCCCCTCTCTGCAACTCCGGAGGTCTTTCTCTATACTGCAGAATCTCTTGGAATAAAATGCGTTATCTGCCTTCAAGGAGCGTGCAGTCTGCTAGAGGAGATTGCATTTTCTTTATTTTCAAGCAATAAAAATGTTCTGAATTTTATCTTTGAACATTAACACTAAATATTGGACCTGGGAAATTTGACTCATCGTGTTGGCTAGCAGTGATAAGGAAAAATGATATTAAAAAAATAAAGTTGGTAGACAGGTTATTGCCGTTTAAAAATCTTAAACCAACAAACTGGCAAAAAGTCATATTGCTGATAGTTCATTGTTTTTTTTTGAGGACGGGGAAGGCATAGGCACGTTTGTAGGCAGTAGGGAAGGAGCCAATAGATGAGGAGAGATCGAAGATGAGTGATAGAGTGGAGATGACAGAGGGAATAATCTGTTGGAACAGATGGGATAGAATGGGATTTCGTGTGCAGGTAGAGTGGTGTACAGGTGAGGAATAAGGCTACCTAATCAAATGAAAGAATCACATCATGATTTAGTTGGAGGAAGAGTCTTTCAAATAAGAAGGAGACACTGCCTGGCTCCTTATCACCAGAGCCCTCTTGATTACGTATGAGACTGGCAGAGGTTTCCCACTCGGAAGCCATGTTCAAATTTTAATGATAACATAGAAAGGAAAAAGTGAGAACATTTTTTTTTCTTTCAGAGTTCTTTTTTTAATTTTTTTTAATTTTTAGTTTACAACACTCAGTTCTACATAATTTTGAGTTCCAGATTTTCTTACCTCCCTCCCTCCCCAAGACAGCATGGAATCCCATATAACTTCCACGTATAACTTGGCATTGAATTGATTTACACACTAGTCAAGTTATGGAGAAGAATTATGACCAATGAAATGAATCATGAGAAAGAAGAAACAGGACCAAAAAAAAAACCAAACCAACCCAAAAACAAAAACTAAAAAGTGAGAACATTTTATTGCTTTAGAAGAAAGAAATCCAACTCGGGATGATGATGGCAGAAGGCATCCAAGTGATGGGAGATGAGGAAGAGAGGAAAAGAAGGAGCTCATGATCAATCACCTCAGTTTTTTTTCTGTGAAATACAAGGCAAGGATCTCAGCTGATAGAGTTGGGGGGAGGGGAAGCCATGAGAGGTTTGAGGAGGGATGATAAAGTGTGGAAGAGCTACTATGGAGAAAGGGATAAGGGATCGGTAAGGGAGATACACTAAGATTGCTTAGTATCAGTTGAGGTAATGGAATATAAATTTGTAGTGAACCCAATTAGAACATTGCATGAATTTTCTCAACCTTGCTTCAGCAGTGTGTATATAGGAGTAAAGGCTGGTGTTTCCTGTCTGGGCCCCCTAACTCCTCACCTTAGTCAGGAAAGATCTCTTTACTTGCACAGACATCAGCTTTGCTAATAATTACCCCTTGGCTTCCATTGAACTATCTCCGAAAACCTGTCACTAACTTCCAAGTGTGTTGGCCTAGTTTACTTTCAGTCTGACTACACTGGCATTCTGATTTATGCAGCACAGCCAAGATCAAAGAATACTGGCCTTAGCTATTTTTTTCACCCTTCTAGGCAGTCTCCTTCCTACAGCACCCACTGCACTAATCTGTCTGACTGAGTGAGAGCCAGCTGCCGGTCCCATACACAGTCAGGAAGGCTCTGGTGACAGGGAGACAGGGAGTGTCCCTTTGTTTGGTCACACCAACCTCTTCCTTATTTGCAGGGCTCTTCCCCAACTTAACCATGATGTGAGCCATGAGGCTGTCTCTCATCTCAGCCTTCTAAGACCACACCAAATGTTGTAGATGTGGCTCTACAGCCAACACCCCCTCAGTTCATATTCTCTCAAGTCACTGAATATTTAACAAAAACGGAGATTTACTTTACCCTAACACAGCAAGGATATGCAACAAGATTACAGTAGCACTTAGCTTTCTTGGATGCTTCAGGGGTGGAGGTGGGTTGCTGCTCCCCTCTCTCTGACAGTGTGTCTGGTCAGTCCGACTTGGATCAAAACAGCTGGAATTAGTGATAAATCCACGAGATGTAGCCACTAAGCACCAATTGAGCTGATCCAGGAATACAATTTTATTTTATTTATGTATTTTAATGACTTATTCACAATTGATGCTTTCTTAAATCATGACCAAGTATGAAGTTATTTACTCTCCAATATAAAGGAAAGCTTATAAATAGGAATGCTTAGGAATGCTTAAAGTAGTAATAAATAAAATGCTTAAAGTAACAATAGGTGCTGCTAATTATACATTGCATATACCTAATAATAGTGACAATTCACATTTGTATAGCCTTTAAGGTATAGCCTTGAAGGACTAATACAAGTATCAATATCCCCATTTTATGGAGGAGGAAACTGAGGAGCTGAGACGTTGTGACTTGCTTGTTGTACATGCAGTAGGAGTATGAGGTGGTGGGCCAGCTAGGTGGCGCAATGAGTAGAGCACAGGCCCTGGAGTCAGGAGGACATGAGTTCAAATCTGACCTCAGACACTTGACACATGTACTAGCTGTGTGACCTTGGGCAAGTCACTTAACCCCAATTGCCCTGCCCAAAAAGCAAAAAAACAAACAAACAAAAAAAAAAGAGTATGAGATGGAATTTGAACCTGGGTTTGCTGATCCCTAGTTTAGTCCTCTTTCTACTAGGCCATCTCATCCTGTAATCATTTGTTAATTATTTTCTTTAAAGATATATTCTTTGACATTTTAAATTAATTCAAATGTGTCTTCCTACCATTTTGTTTAAAGTAATGAAGATTTACTCATTTTCAGCCTAGGGAGGGTCTCTAAGATCCACTTGGTTCCCTCCTTTTTGGCCTTAGGAAGTTTATTTTAGATGAAAAGTTCTGAGTTCAGTCACAATTGTTCTGAGCCCCTATCAGGAAAATTCTTAACACCTAAACAGAGTTTGACCTAACCACTGACAAATGGCAGAGGTGGAGGTGGGAGTGTGTGTTAAGGGCTTTTAAGTGTCCCTTTTGAGTTGCCATATTTTCCACAAACACTGGACCCAGAGCATGCAGGAAGCCCTGTATGTGTCAAGGATGAAGCTCCCCCCGAGCTGATATAATTTGTTGTCGCACCCCAAGCAGGATTCCTTGTGTGTCCTTGGGAGGCAAGAGAGGTGCCAGTCAGTCTGTGCCAGGCTAGGATAATGCTTGTGCAGCTTGGGTCTTTTCCAAATAAGCAGACTTTTCTATCTCCATAGTCTAACAGTTCCCAAGGAACAAGAATGAGGCTTTTGCCATCATCTTGCTCCTCCCCATGGGGAGTGGTCTTGTCTTTTTCCTCCTTCCCCCTCCCATGTCACAACCCTTCCTGGTATCCCCTCCTCCCTTTGTCCTGCTATATAAAAATGTAAACATCTGTGAAGACCTGCAATCCTTTGTGTTCCACATACGTGTTCATTTCTCTTGTAAATAACCTGGTTTTCACATAAGTCTCGTGATGTTGTGATTGCCTATTGACACCATTTAACCTTACATTTCTATGTTTCTAGTTTGTGGTTGAGGCACAATTCAATTTATTGGAAATCTTTATGTAACTAAAGAGCAGATTGTGTTATAGTGCGTGTTGATTGATAGGTGAGACTTCCTTCAGCTTGGGTGCCAGTGACTCTCCTCTATGTTTCAGTTCCTACCCCTGGCTTGTTCCCCATTTTGCTCTTCAAAGGAGTGCTGGAAATACTGTGATCACTTCAAGCTTTCAAATCCAGATCCTGGGAATCTCTTCCTCCAGTTCTGAAATAGGTTCTTCTTTTATACAAATTGCTTAATACACAATTTGGTCTTTCACTCACTGGCTTTGATTTACTCTAGGAGGTGTCCACACTCAATTCATACACTTTGATTCAATCAAAAAGTACTCTTACCTAGTTAGGTATCAGAGCTAAAAGGGAGAGGTTTCAACCCCAATGCTTACACTACCAGTCTTTTATCCAAGAAAGTGGGACTTTTTGTTTTGCTCTTTTTTCTTTTGGAGTTCTAATTCTTCTCAGCAATAAGGCAATCAAATGCCTTTGATTGAGTCTTGCCTGTGTTTGAATCAAGAGTCTTTGATGACCTGCTTAAATCACAAGAAAGCTTGAGTCACATGGTTGTGATGCCCGCTATGGGCTGACCCTAAAGAAGTGTATATATACTCTGAGATTAGTATTTTGCTTTGGGAGACTCACTCACTGGAAGTGTGTTAGTGTGACTTGACCAGACGAGACTCTGGGCAGCCGTTAAGGATCCCCCTCCCCCCCCTTTGAAAACCCAGGCGTTGGTGCTTCTCTCTTTGGTAATTATGTATTTATTGCTGTGGGCAGACTGTTAGAAGCCCTGTCTGTTGACTTGTGTTATTTGTTCTGTTTATATAATTTCTGCTTGTAATTTCTGTTTGTGTTTTCTCTGAAGTTCAGGGTGCTGAATTTTTCCTCTGAACTAAGTGTATAAACATATATGTATGTTTAATTAAAGTAAGATTGTAAATCCCTTAAAGTTGCTTTCCTTAGAAAAGCAGATCAAAGAACCTGTGGTAGCAGCCCTCCTGTGTGCTGGTGTTATTGGCCTTATACCTCAACAGCAGCTGCTGGTAACATTGTTACATCCAGCTCCATGAAATTAGATCTACTGTGCTTAATTGATACAAGTGGCCAGGATTTCTTTATCAGTTGCAAAGTAATTTCTTTGAAGGTTTCTGATACTTTGATACTGAAATATTGTTTTAGTACCAACTCAGAGAAAAATATAAAAATAGAGCATTTTTTCTTCAGTATCCCTAGTTATTTTGGTTAATATGCTAGACTTTCATTCACAAAAATCCCCCCCCCCCCGCAACTACTTCCCTACTCAGCTACAAAAGAAAAAAGGTCAAGGAGGTAGTAACTATATGATGATTTTGACTTATGTGAGAACATCAGTAACTAAGAATAAAAATGTTTTTATGCTTCCTCCTTTTTGGTAAAGAAAATGTAGGCAACTTCATTTTCAGAAATGTAAAAATGAGAAGGTTCATAAACGCTCCATGGCTGACTGGGAGCTATGTGGCAAGGCCCCTGGAGTCATCTCAGATAGCACAAATAAATCTCTCAACCTCTGGTTTTCTCACCATAATCATTAGCTACCTCACCATGTTATGCTCCTCCTTATAGGATTTCTTTGTGGCCTGTAGGCAGAACAGGCTTGGTCTTCTCATTAATATACTTTCTTAACTGCTGCCAAACCTAGCAGTTTCATTCATGTGTTCTTCATAGTTCCTTTAATCATTTCTCTTTGTTCTAAAAGTCTGTGCTTGGTTTCTGAAGCAACCATTTTTCTGCTTATGATCTCCTCCACTGATTAGTATATTAGTATATAGTTGTCTAGTATATGCGTATTCATTTAAAGAATCACCTAATATAGAGTCCTGAATCAAATTTATATAAATAAGAGCCATTCTTAAATTGATAAAGGGTCAAAGATTATGAACAGGCAGTTTTCAAAGTAATCAAAGCTATCTACAGTCTTATGAAAAAATGCTCTAAAGCATTATTGATTGGAGAATTGCAAATTAAAACAGTTCCGAACTACTACCCATCTCTATTAGATTGGCTAATATGACAGAAAAGGAAAATGACAAATGTTGGAGGGGATGTGGGAAAATTGAGACACTAACGCACTGTTGGTGAAGTTGTATACTGATTCAACCATTCTGGGAACAACTTGAAACTATGACCAAAGGATTATATATGTATGAATGTATGTATGTATGTGTACATGGTTTTAACCGTGTGTGTGTGTGTATGTGTGTATATATATATAGATATAGATATATATGTATATCTATCTATCTATATATCTATATCTATATCTATACATCCATATCTATATCTATATCTATATCTATATCTATATCTATATCTATATCTATATCTATATATCTTCTCTGACCAGGCAATAAAAAGGAAAAGGACCTATATGGTCTTTTAGTGGTGGCACAGAATTGGAAATTGAGGGGATGTCCATCAATTGGGGAGTGGCTGAACACGTTGTTTTATATGATTATGATGGAATACTATTGTGCTATAAGAAATGACAAGAGGTTTACTCTCAGAAAAACCCGGAAAGACTTATATGAACTGATGCAAAGTGAAATGAGCAGATCCAGGAGAGTATTGTGAACAATAATAGCAATATTGTGTGATTGATCAACTTTGGATGACTTACTACTCTCAGCAATACAATAATCCAAGACAATTCTGAAGGACTTATGATGAAAAATGCTACCTATCTCCAGAAAAAGAACTGATAGAGTCTGAGTGGAGATTGAAGTATGTTTTTTCTTTACTTTCTTTACTTTTCAGTGTTGTTGTTGTTGTGGTGTATGTGTGTGTGTTAGTCCAAAAGAAATACTTTTTTGAGTACGCATAAGAAATGGAAGCAGAATTGTCAAATGGTCCTCAAGTAGCCATGGGGGAAAACATCTGGTGGGCCTGCTAGTCCTCTTGTCGGTTGTGGCTCATAGCCTTTTAGTAAATTGTCTTGTGATGGTCTCTTCTTGGTTTGGGGCTATATGTTTGAATGGTCAGATATTTGGGATTCCAGTACCATCAAGGAATTTTCAAAGGGGTGACAAATTTTGTTGTTTTTCACTACTCTTAGTGGTACCTTCTCTTATTTGCCCTTAGCCATCTGTAAAATTCTGTTCTTCTACTGAGGCTGAAATGAAAAATTAGTTCCTTCTGTAGCATCTTTTCCATTAGTACTTATCCTGGCAGTAGGGGGAGCAATGGTACTTATAATTAGCCTTCCCCTATGATAGTCATTTATTCTTATTTTTAAATTTTCTTTTTAATTATGAACCTAAAGATCAGCAAACACAAATGTTTCAATACACAACAACAAAGGAAAGAGGATTGTATAAAAAACTTAATTTCATTTATGTACAATTTTTACTAAAATATATATTAACCTTGACACATTAGCAACAAAACTGCCGTGTTTGTATCACCTAAACTTCCTTCTCCTCTCCATGCTTTTAATGTTTTCGATGCTCTTTTTAAAAGGCTTTTTTTGCATTGCTCTCATTCCCTCTTGACCCTTTGCAATCCAAATAGAAGCCCCACATTGTAATTAAAAATTATAGTCAAGCAAAGGAAATCAATACATTGACTGTGTCTGTATATGTATCTCTTTCTGTGCCTCTAATCTATCACCTCTTTGCCAAGAGTTAGGAAACATACTTCATTATCAGTCTTCTGATGTCATAATTCAGCACTGATCAGAGACCTCTGAAGTCTTTCAAAGATGTTTTCCTTTACATTATTGTGGTAATATCTTAATTTTTTTCCTCTTGGTTCTTCTCATTTTACATATGATGGTCGTTTCCAAGAGGACGCAGAAGCATTTAAAGTCCCACAGTGTATTTATCCCCAAATGGGTATGTTCAAATAAATAAGTTAGGTTTTACAGCCACATTGATTAATAGGAGTTTCAGATAACAAATACCTTTATTCCTAATTTATTAAAAGTAAATTTTGCCAGAATTCATGTCTATGTTGTGCCTATTCAGTAACTCAGTGGAAATTGAAATGAAAAGGAGAAGTATTATAATGTGAAGTTAAAATATGCCCAATGTAGCTCAGAGGAAATTCTCACAGCAATATTTTTTTCAGTTAATGTTGACTCATTTGGTGGTATTAAAGTACACTTTTCTACTATCCCCAGAAGGGAAGTTCATATTCTTTTAAGTGAAGCCATTTTAAAAGCAGAAACCAAGCCTAAAACAATCCAGGGTTCTCCAGAGTTCTCAAAAGGTGTGGATTTATTTACTATAGTTAAAACATAATTAGTTCTCCTGGGAAAGTGTATCTTTTAAACTGCTTTATTGCCGCCATATTGATTTTCTAAATAATCAAAAACTTCTGTTATTACATATATTCTAGAGTTTGAACAAAAATGCACTGTAAGTAGAAACAAATGTCAGGAATTGCTGGTTGTTTCTTGCTGGAGATAGGGACACCAGGTTGGAAAGAATATGTACTTGATAGAAAACTTTGAAGAAATACAATTCAAAGATGCTTTATATAAACCAAGTTATGGTATGTGCATATAAAGCGTGTGTGTGTTTGTGTGTGTGTGTGTGTGTGTGTGTGTGTGTTTGTGTGTGTGTGTTTGTATGCACCTTCTTTGGAAATTTTGCTGGAATATTCTTGATTATCTTATAGATGATCTTTATAGTCTCTCCTGACTTTAATCAATGAAACCTGCAGCTACCATACCTTTAAAAATAAATTAATTACCAAAAAGAGAGAGAGAGAGAGAGAGAAAATGGAGAATGTTCTTTTAGCCCAGGATAGACCAGTGTATTATTTGATTTTCATTTACATTTTTGTTGACCAATCTTTCTCACAATTTGCAGGTTGATGTTCGAGGTGCCACCAGGCCTGGGTTTAATAGCCATTGCAGCCCGACAAACACAAGGAAAAGGTCAGTCACCTCTTGTCATTATTCTGTTATGCATTCTGAAATCTTCATGGCAGTTGCCATGGAACTCTAATCCTTTGGGTGCCCGATATCAAAGAATAGTGGAAGCCATCATCAGAGGGAATAGCAGAATCATCAAAACACACTCCCTTTCTGCTGTGATGTTTATTAAAAACTTGATATTTGTCCACAATCATTTTAAACATTTGGTTAGCTAAGTCTTATAAATTTTCCTTAATGATATGTTCCAGGCTTTGTAGTTCTGAAATTCTGGCTGCATTAGAGATAAACCTATTTTTTCAAAGGTTCGCTATGCAAGTACCTACTACATCAGTGGTTAATGTTTGAAGAAAGAGAGAAGATGACTGAAAGGATGGAAAAAGGCTTTTGTTTCACCGTTGTCAGTTCTAGTGATGACTAGTACTTTGTACATAATAAGCAGTAGTGGAAAGAACATTGGTTCTAGAGTCAGAGAACCTGAGTTCAAATCCTGACTGGTTCTAACTACCCTTACAACCTTGTCTAAGTCACTTAATTTCTCAGTTTTCTCATACATAAAGTGAAGACGTTTATATGCAATAGCTTCCGAGTTCCCTTCTACCTCCAATTATAAGTAAGAATTTGCCAAGCTTTCCAATGGAGAATGATTCCTGAGGAGGCAAGGCAGTCTTGTGTTTGTCTTTCCCTAAACTGTGCCAGCATCTGTAGTAAGCACAGTTCTACTCAGTGACTTGTAGAGGCAAACAAAGGATGGCATGAATAGGATTGCAGCACTGTAAGGGGAAAAATGTGCCCATTATAGCAGTTGGGAAAGCTGCCTTTTGTCTCAGAGGCCACTAGGTGGCACAGTGGATAGAGAGGGCTGGATCTGAAGTCACAGGATCTGAGTTCAAATGTGATCTTAGACATTAGCTGTGTGACCCTGGGCAAGTTAGCCAGCCTCTCTCTGCTTCAGTTTCTTCATCTGTAAAATGGAGATAATAATAGCACCTACCTTGCAGGATTGTTGTGGGGATTAAATGAGATAATGTGTGTTAAGTGCTTAGCATAGTGCCTAGCACATAATAGGTACTGCTTAAACACTTATTCCTTCCTTCTCTCTCTGTTCTCTTTTCGACTATGAGGATGACCCAGAAATAATTTTAACATTCAAAAACAGTAACCTGTTCTGATCATAGGGAAATAGAAAAGCTCTTGGAATAACATAATTCATAATTTTCATTTGCCAGGCACTAAGCTAAGTACTGAGGATGCAGAGAAAGGCAGAACATAATCGTTGCTCCCACTGAGCTCTCGCCCTAATGGGGGAAACAACATGCAGACATCTATGTACAAATGAGGCATATACAGAATGAAAGGGAGGTAATAACTGAGGGAAGGCACTAAGATTAAAGACTGGCAGAGTTTTTTTTTTGTTTTTTTTTTTTTTTTTGTAGAGGGTGGGTGGGGTATTAGCTGAGACTCAAAGGAAGATAGGGGAGCTAGGAGGCAGAGATGAGGAGGGAGAGAACACTGTGTAATTGAAACATACTGATCCGGAAGGCAGGATGCATAGAGGCAACTTATAGATAATAGGCCTGTAAGAAAACAACAATTCAAAAAACCTGAACACTGTAATGTAAGAATTACTACAAGAAAACTGCCCACACCTTCTGAACACAGAATCAAGGTGCCAGTCAAGTCATACCCCATCCCAGGCTGACCCGGGGTGTTGGTAGGAGAATGCGCTGGATCAGAAATGCCCTTGCTGCTGCTCTGTGTAAAGTGCTGCCGGATCTCTCCATGGGTCGAGAAGCCAATGAAGGTGAACAATATCGTGAAGTGCTACACACTGGAGGAGATCCTGGAGTACAGCCACAGCAAGAACATTGGATCATCCTATGCTACAAAGTCTGTGACTTGACCAAATTCCTGAAAGAAGATCCTGGTAGAGAAAAAGTTCAGAGGGAGTGAGCTGGAGGTGATACCATTGAAAATTTTGAGGATGTTGGGCATTACACTGATGCCTGAGAACTATCTAAGATATATTATTGGAGAACTTTATCAAGATGCAGATGCAAAATAAAGAAGCCTTCAGATAGTATTATTACTACCATTGATAATAACAGTAATTGGTAGACCAGTGGGGCATCCAGTTAGCCTCTGCACTTGTTGTGGCCTTGATGTATTGTTTCTGCATATCAGAGTGTTGAGCACTTTTTAAAAAGAAGAAACTTCCTTATTCTAGGAAATAAAAGAAGCCAGTTGTCACTGTCCACTTTTCCTGACAGGAACCAATGTGATTTGCAAAGAAAACTTTAATGTGTCTATTTCCAGCCCTCTGACCCCCTGAAAATCAAAAGTAAACTATCCTTCTATAAACTTTTCTATAGAGTGTGCTTTTTTGTTCAAATTATTTTCAAAGTTTAGTTTCTCTTTTTAATGTTCTATCTATCAATACTTTGTCCTTTATGTAACAAAGCCACTAATATAACTACTGCCTGGCCTTTAACAGGTCATTTTGTGTATCCTTTTGTGTCCATACAAGTCAGTCTTCGATATTTAAAAACTTATAAAAAAAAAAAAAACCTTCGAGAGACTATTCATGCAAACCTAAGCGGTCAGTGTTGACACTTTGCTTTAAGGAAATTTTTGGTTTCTGTCTTCCATGCTTTATCTCTAATATAGTACCCTATTGTGGCACTGCTTTCAAGTCAAATTTGATTCAAATCAGATTTTCTTTTCAGAAAATCAAGAGGCCTAGTGGTTACAATTTATGTCCTTCTAATAATAATTGTTCATGTGTAAATAAGAATGATAAGAAGGGGAAATGTCCAGAAGAAATTGCCATTGATCAAGGGAACAGATTGAGTCTTCCCATAAAACACAGATGATTTTGTTCTAGCCCATCCCTCTCACTCCCATTCTCAGCCTAGAATTAGTGCTCTGGTTATTTGATGGGGAGAAGGGAGTAGAATCCTCTTTGGGGGATAGCTCTTTTGAAGACTAAGACCTAGTTGATGCATACTCTTTATTTACGTGGGCTGCTGATTCCTTTTTAGTGAGGACTGGAAGATGCTCTTTGTGATATTTGGATGCTGATTTTTTTTAAGGAATTTAGCTGCTAACTAATGAATTGTAATGATGTTCATGTACCTGGATCCATTTTTTTCTCCCAGTGAGAGCTCTTTCTAGCTTACTCCATTATATCTTAGTCTTTATGCACTGGCCTTTCTCTCAGAAAGGTTAGTTGTTTGATAACATGATGAGAGAGTAAATCTATTTAAAATATAAGCTGTCATGATGAACTGTTATCACGTATATCTCCCTTCATGTATTAATCAAGTAGTATGCACATAAAGAAAACCGCTAAAGCACATTTTAAAAATTAGATTTTTGTCTCTCAAGAAATTAATATAAATTTTAATAATCATTGATATGACTACCATTCTACCTCCCCAATTTTAAACACACATACACACACGCAAACCTCAACCACAGAATGGAGTCACGGCCTTTCTAAGGTTAAGGTGAAATGCTCACTATTTCATCAATAACTGAATTGAACACTTAGGATGAAAGGAGGTAGGGGAGTGTGGGAAAGGGTGACTATGCCAGAAATGCAAAATTATCTTAAAGAAAAATCTTCTCTTAATATTCTTTTTTAAAAATCTTTAATATTTGTAGTTTTCAGCACTGATTTCCACAAGATTTTGAATTACAAATTTTCTCCCCATTTCTACCCTCCTCCCCCGCCCCACTCCAAGATGGCATATATTCTGATTGCCCTGTTCCCCAGTCAGCTGTCCCTTCTGTCACCCCACTCCCCCCATCCCCTTTTCTCTTACTTTCTTGTAAGGCAAGATAGATTTCTATGCCCCATTGCCTGTATATCTTATTTCCTAGTTGCATGCAAACACTTTTTTTTTTGAATATCTGCTTTTAAAACTTTGAGTTCCAAATTCATTCCCCTCTTCCCTCCCTACCCACCCTCCCTAAGAAGGCAAGCAATTCAACATAGGCCATATGTGCATCATTATGCAAAACCCTTCCACAATTCTCATGTTGTGAAAGACTATATTTTGCTCCTTCCTATCCTATTCCCCTTTATTCAGTTTTCTCCCTTTACCCTGTCCCTTTTTGAAAGTGTTTGCTTTTGATTACCTCCTCCCCCAGTCTTCCTTCCCTTCTATCATCCCGCCTTTTTATCTCCTTCCTCCTTCTTTCCTATAGGGTAAGATACTTAATTGAGTGTGTATGTTATTCCCTCCTCGGGTCAAATCCAATGACAGCAAGATTCACTCATTGCCCCTCACCTGCTCCCTCTTCCCTTCCAAAAGAACTGCTTTTTCTTGCCACTTTTATGTGAGATAATTTACCCCATTCTGTCTCTCCCTTTCTCCCTCTCTCAATATATTCCTCTCTCATCTCTT
>CM053622.1:509317608-509355242 GCA_028646595.1 Phalanger gymnotis
CTCTTAATTCGATTTTTCTTTAGGTATCATTCCTTCATATTTAACTCACCCTGTGCCCTCTGTCCATATATATATATAGATATATATGTATATATATATATATATATACATATATATGTGTGTGTGTGTGTGTGTATGTATGTATGTATGTATATTCCCTTCAGCTACCCTAATACTGAGGTCTCATGAATTATACACATCATCTTTCCATGTAGGAATGTAAACAAAACAGTTCAACTTTAGTAAGCCCCTTATGATTTCTCTTTCTTGTTTACCTTTTCATGCTTCTCTTGATTCTTGTGTTTGAAAGTCAGATTTTCTATTCAGCTCTGATCTTTTCACTGAGAAAGTTTGAAAGTCCTCTATTTTATCGAAAGTCCATATTTTGCCTTGGAGTGTGATACTCAGTTTTGCTGGCTAGGTGATTCTTGGTTTTAATCGTAGCTCCATTGACTTCCAGAATATCCTATTCCAAGCCCTTCGATCCCTTAATGTAAAAGCTGCTAGATCTTGTGTTACTCTGATTGTATTTCCACAATACTCAAATTGTTTCTTTCTGGCTGCTTGCAGTATTTTGTCCTTGATCTGGGAGCTCTGGAATTTGGCAACGATATTCCTAGTTTTCTTTTGGGGATCTTTATCAGGAGGTGATCTGTGGATTCTTTCAATTTCTATTTTACCCTCTGACCCTAGAACATCACGGCAGTTTTCCTTGATAATTTCCTGAAGGGTGATATCTAGGTTCTTTTTTTGATCATGGCTTTCAGGTAGTCCAGTAATTTTTAAATTCTCTCTCCTGGATCTGTTCTCCAGATCAGTGGTTTTTCCAGTGAGATATTTCACATTGTCTTCTACTTTTTCATTCCTTTGGTTCTGTTTTATAATATCTTGATTTCTTATAAAGTCACTAGCTTCCACTTGCTCCAATGTAATTTTTAAGGTAGTATTTTCTTCAGTGGGCTTTTGGACCTCTTTTTCCATTTGGCTAATTCTGCCTTTCAAGGCATTCTTCTCCTCATTGGCTTTTTGGAGCAATTTTGCCATTTGAGTTAGTCTATTTTTTACGGTGTTATTTTCTTCAGTATTTTTTTGGGTCTCCTTTAGCAAGTCATTGACTTGTTTTTCATGGTTTTCTCATATCATTCTCATTTCTCCTCCCAATTTTTCCTCTACTTCTCTTCCTTGCTTTTCCAACTCCTTTTTGAGTTCTTTCATAGCCTAAGCCCAGTTCATGTTTTTCTTGGAGGCTTTTGATGTAGGTTCTTTAACTTTGTTGACTTCTTCTGGCTGTATGTTTTGCTCTTCTCTGTCACCAGAGAAAGATTCCAAAGTCTGAGTCTGAATCTGAGAGTGTTTTTGCTCCCTGGCCATGTTCCCAGCCAACTACTTGACCCTTGAGCTTTTTGTTGGGGTATGACTGCTTGTAGAGTAGAGAGTACTTTGTTGCAAGTTTGAGGGTCTACGCTGTTGTTTTCAGAGCTGTTTCTACACAGCAAGCTCTGCCACACCAGAACTCCTCCTCCCCCAAGAACTGCCAACCCCAGACTGTGACTAAGATCTAAGCAGGCTCTTCACTCCTGCTCTGATCTGCCACTTAATTCCTCCCACCCGGTGGGCCTGGGGCTGGAAGCAACTGTAGCTGTAGCTCTGGAAGCAGCCTTAGGGGTGCACCACCTCTGCCGCCCCTGGGGTGGTCCTTTCACTCTGTCCCAGCAGTTTTTTCCCCAGTAACCTTCTCTGTTGTCTTTGTGGGTTGAGAAGTCTGGTAACTGCCACAGCTCACTGATTCAGGGCCCTAAGGCCTGTTCCACTGGGGTTCTGGTCTGCTTGGTCCTGGTGCGGCCCACACTGGGCTCTGCTCTGCTTCACTCCCAGTTCTGTGCTGTAGACCTTACCCAGCGACCATCCAGGCTGTCCTGGGCTGGAGCCCTGCTTCCCTCTGCTATTTCATGGGTTCTGCCGTTCTAGAATTTGTTCAGAGCCATTTTTTATAGGTATTTGGAGGGTCCTGGGGGAGAGCTCTAGGCAAGTCCCTGGTTTCCAGCTGCCATCTTGGCTCCACCCCTCATTTTCTTAATATTCTTAATGAACATGTTCCTGGAACCAAAACAAAACAAAAAACGAAGTATTGATTGAAAGAATCCACAGATAGAGGAGGCAGATCAACAAACAAGTTGTAATGCTGCAAATTTCAAGACACAAAGTGGATACATTTAACAGTTCCACTAACAAATAACAACAAATTTTCAAGCAATGCAGCAATCAGATATAAAGGAAAAGAAATTTGAATAACACGATGTATTTGAATAACAAGATTATTTTGCGTTCATTGAAATCGGTCAAGAACCGAATAATGTATTCCAAAGGGCAAAGGAGCTCAATATGAACTTGCACATCCAAAAGTAGCTATAAATGTAAAAAGATAGACATTCAGTAAAAAAGAGAAAATTCAAAAAATTCCTAGAAAGAAAAGGAGACCTGAAGAAACTGTTTGCTCCAAACAATAGAAATACAAGAAGGATATGCAAATACAGCAACCAAGGACAAAAAAAAAAATAACTACCAAGTCACCATTAAGAGATTTCTCTCTAAATGGATGAGGAGACTAGGGTGAAAGCAGAAATCAAATAGAAGTGATGGGTGGAGAAGCAGTACTACAAGATTAGGGACTAAAACTCAAGGAGAATGACTAAGGAGGCAAAGTGAGGGATGAAGAAGGTGAAAATATTGCTTTAGGTAGTACAAGGGTATATAGCACTACTGAATGCTCCTATGGGAGCATCCGTTAAAAGGAGATTTATTCTATAAAAATGAGAGAGATCTGTGGGAATTTGGTAATTAGAGAGACCACTCATCCTGCCTCAGGAGAAAAGGTAATTAGAGCTCCTCTCAGCAAGTGACATCCAGAAGAGTAGGAGAACATGGACCCAGGAAGAGATTTTGAGGTGAATGGGAAAACAAAATTATCAAGGGTAAGGCAAAGTTCAATAATGAACTACACAATCAGAGACACAGGAAGATTACAATCACAAGGTGATACACTATCTCTTATCTGCAGTGATTTGTATTTTTCTAAGATTGAGGCATAGCAGAAAAAAATGAGACAGCAAGATCTATAAGGAAATAACAAATTCTATAGAAGAAAACCAAAATAGCTATCTCAGAAGTATTAATTTCTTTTTACAGAGGACAGAGGGACATTTTACAGAAGGATTAAGTATGAGTCAAAGAATAAGAGACTAGGATGGACAAAAAGGGAAGATAGTAAGGGAAAGAAAAAATTTTTTAGAAAAAGGTACAGAAAATGAAACGTGAAAAACTAATGAGCAAAATAGGTTGAACGGGAGGAGAGGAGCAGGGATTATACTTGATTACCTGTGAGAAAAAAAAGAAGGAAGAATTAAATACCTAGATAAAAAATAATCAAGAAAAAAGAACTTTAAGCAAAACTCTAAAACTACAGAAAGGGATAATTAACAAGAAGGAGGTGGAGGTTGAGAGTGAGGGGAAGAAAGCTGATAGAAATAGATTTACCTTAAAATAAATTGAGCTGAAATAACTGAAGAATCATTGTGCTGCATTTACTGTGGAAAGGAGGCTATCTTAATCTGGGGAAAACAAAATTAGTGACAAACGAAAGAAGGGAAGGATATCAGCAATTATTAAGTGCTTAGTAGGTTCCAGTGCTACACATTTTATATTATCTCATTTGATTCTCACAACAGCCTCATGAGGTATTACCCTCTTTTAAAGATGGGGAAACTGAGGCAGATAGCCTGTGACCTGCCGAAGGTCAAACAGTAAATGCTCAAAGCTCAATTTAGATTCTGGTCTTCTTGACTCTTGGGCTAGAGCTCTGTCTTTTATGCCATGCTCACAACTTTACATGTGAATTATTAAACTATCCAATAAAATGAAAAAAAATTGACAAATTGGATAAGAAAACAAAACCTGATGATCTATTGCTTACAAGAAATAGTTACAAAACAAATATACGCAAAAAATTAAAATGAGGGGGTGTAAAAAATTTACCATGTAAAAAGTGAATCCAAAAAACCAAAGTTGCAGTCATGCTATTAGATAAAGCAAAAATAAATACTAAAAACATTTAAGGAGTGTTATTTTTTTTAAAAAAAGGAAACTACAGTATACTGAAAGGAACCATAGATAATAAGCCAATATCAGTAATCAACTTATTTTCTCCAGTTACCTTAGCATCTAAATTAAAAAAGGAAACATTAACTGAGCTTCCAAAAGAGAGGGAAAGTGACACAATAGTGACAAAAATTTCGTGGCTTTCTCTCAGTTTTGAATAAGTGTAATATAAAATTGAACAAAATACTGGAGAAACTAGTTAAAAGACTTATGACTTCTAAATAGGAATGCCAAAGAATATATGTATTTCTCAGCATAACATGGAAATTTTATAAAAATTCACTATGTACTTAGAGGTCAGAGATATTGCCAACAAATATAAAAAGGCAGATATAGTAAATACATCCTTTCTCGATTGTAACACAATAAAAATAGTAATTGGTTCAGGGAGCACAAACAAAAAACACAGACCCAAATGGAGACTTAAAATGAAATCCTAAGTAATGAGTCAGTCTAGGAACAAATCAGAAATAATAATTATGCGAAAGAAAATTGCAGTGATGAGAAAACACACCAAAATTTCTGGGATGCAACTAAAATAGTACTTGGGAAAATTCATATCCCCACAAACACACATGAACAAAATAGAAAAAGAGAGGATTAATTAACTAAAGCTCATTTTTTTAAAAATTAGAAAGCCAACAAAGCTAAAATAAAAAGAGGAGAAATTAAAAATTAGAGAAGGAATAGATAAAATAGAAACAAAAACTATAGAAATGATAAACTAAAAGTCAGTATAATAAAAATGACAAAGTCTAAGTAAGTGAATTTACTTTTTTTAATGCTATGCCAAACGAATTATCAAAGGGATAATTTGTAGAACTTGATAAAATACCAATTCATTTGGTATTTGATAAAATATCCAGAATATCCAGGAATTGATTGAATAAAGGTAGGGACAAAAGGGGAATAGTACTTCCAGACCTCAAACTATATTAGTCATCAGATTCATCTGGTACTGGTTTAAAAATAGAAAGGTAGGTCTGTGGAACAGACTAGACAAGGGAGAATTAGAAACAATAGAACTCCATAGCCCACTATTAGATAAACCAGAAAGCATAAATTACCTTGAAATAATTTTCCATTTGCTTTAAAAAATGCTACTGGGAAACTTTGAAAGTACTCTGGCAGAAACTAGGCTTAGACCAACACCTTAGAGTAGACCGGGGTAGGGGAACCTGCGGCCTTGAGGCCATGTGTGGCCGCCTAGGTCCTCAGGTGCAGCCCTTTGACTGAATTCAAACTTCACACAACAAATCTGTTTGGATTCAGTCAAAGGGCTGCACTTGAGTACCTAGAGGGGAACATGTGGCCTCAAGGCCGCAGGTTCCCCACCCCTGCATAGTCTATCATATATTCTAAATGGGTACCCAGTGTTATAATATTAAAGTTCACACTAGAGCCATGTGAATAGCAAGGTGGAAGACTAGATATTTTTTTTTCTGGTCTCTATAATTTCTCAGATTTCTTCAAAACAGAAATGGCGTACCAAAGAAAAAGCAATTCAGCTATCTGCTTGGTCTAGGACACCCAAAATCGGTTAAAAAAATTGAAAAAATCCATTAACTGACTGTGAGCTCAGTCAGCACCCTTCCTTTACCTTCCATACCAGCAACAGTGAGGCTATACTACTCAAGGACACTACCAGGCACATTGGTTGGGCCTTGCAATGAAGCCCAACCCCACACTTCGGTCCCCCTTTCTCTTTCCAATGCCATGGAGACTCCAGCTCCAGGCTCTGAGAGCTTGCTCAAGCAACAACAGATAGCATGGCAGGCAGTAGCACTTCAGGTGCAAAAGCCTACTCGGGGCCACAACTCCAAAGCAGCAAGCAGGCTTTGAATGGCATCTCTCTAAACTGTCCAGAACGAGTGGGAAAGGACACCAGGACAAGATACTCTGCGTGTGTGGCCAGAGTGGGGGGTAAGTAGAGGGAGGTGCTATGTAGCACTTCTCTAAGCCTAAGGGAAAGAGCCCAGCATCTGACTCTGGTCAGTTCTGACCTCCCAAAAGTCTCAGGGCAAGAGATCTAAGATGGTGAATCATGAATTATCCAGTGATGGAGGAGGCTGAGACGCTTTGAGATCCAGCTTTCAAGGCAAGCATCATCAGAAAGAAGAGTCGGGAAGTTAATAGAGGAAATAAAGGTGGGGGCGGGGGGGGTGCTGAAATTAGCAAAGATATCAGGAAGAAGAAAACTCAAAGATCTTGGGCATAAGTAGGTAAATCAACAGGAACAAAATTAACAACTTGTCTCCAAATCTAATAAACAAGTTCAGGCATCCGTGAAAAAATACTAGAAAATAAAGGAAAATGATCCAACCCTTGAGGAGACAGAGAGCTCTGTAGAATATGAGAACATGAAACCACAAAGTGGTATTCGTAAGTAGTTCAAAAGAGAAATGAGAATTATGAAAGCAGAGTTTGTGGCCTGCATACCAAATATGATGAACAGAATAGAAAAATTGAAGTCTTCGGTCAGAAGTCTCACCAGGGTAACAAAAGAAAGAACAATGGATTGGGAATGCAAATATACAGAAGTGAAGGGCAATCCGGAATTAAAGCAAAAAACAGAACAAAACTAAAAAAAACCCTTAAAAGAAAATGAACTCAGTTTGCAAGAAAAACACACTCATTTCTCAGACAGAATGCAGAGAGATAACCATGGTTAAAGTTCTCATAGAAAAATGCAACAGGACAAAAAACTTTAAACCACAGTGTAGAAAATAATTGAAGAGAAGTGCCCAGAACTTCTCAACGTAGAAAATGAAATACCCATCAAACGAATTCAAAGATTACCTCCTGGGAGTGGGTTGAGGGGGAGACCCAGGACTGCAAACTCCAAGACACATAGTGTTTAAATTTAGCAATTGCTAAATTCAGAAACAGGTTCTGCAAGTCATCAGGAGAAAGGCCATAAAATACAAAGTAAATGAAATTTGAAAAGCAACATGACTATTCTGCACCCACCAGAAAGTGGATAATAGATTCTGAAGAACCATTGATCTCAAGATACAGCTCAAAGTGACTTGAAACATTTTTAGGAAGAAAACCACAATTTTAAAAACTATTTGCTTCTTAAACAACCCCAAACAACAATAATGCAAGAGGAGTTAATAAATGCAGTAGCCAGAGACAGCCACAGCAATGGGGTGAAAGCAGAGAAGCCAGTAAGAAAATTCTTTCTAAGTGTAAGATACTGGTGAAGGCCAAAGTCTTATGGAAGTAACAGTGAAGAGACAGGCCTAGGTTATTATGAGCAGAACTTGGAAACACCTTGCCTATAGATGATTTTTTGGAGGGAGGAAGGCAGGGCAATTGGGGGTAAGCGACTTGCCCGAGGTAACTTAGCTAATAAGTGTGTCAAGTGTCTGAGGCCAGATTTGAAATCAGGTCCTCCTGACTCCAAGGCTGGTGCTCTACTCACTGCACCACCTTGCTGCTCCCTGAATTGTTTTTTTTTTGGGGGGGGGACTACACTACAACACAGGAAGGTACATAAAAAGGTGGAGGGGAGCAGGAGGATATAGAGGAATGTATGATACACTGGGGTCAAATCTAGGGCTAGCAGTCAGGAGGAGATGACCCTGTGTTCTCAGAAAGAGAAGAGCCTTTAGGTGAATGGGTGAGCAGGAAGAGGGAAGGATTGAAAACGGGGTTGAGAGGAAGGAGGCTTTTCTTTGGTGGTGGGAGGGGGGTTCCACTGATGAATGTTTCATTACTCCATAGGGAAAGAGAGGACTTTACTCTGGGTGTGACCTGGGGGATTTGATGCTTGAAAAATGTACTTGCCCTACCTCAGGAAGAACAAAGCTGGAACTCATAGGGACATCTGGCACCCTGAGGAAGTAGGAGAGCATAAACCCAGGGAGGAGATTTTGAAGCAAATGAGAGGTGGGGGAGGGGAATTGTATTATAAAAATAACTAGAAACAGATGATATCTCTCCCATAGCTAAACATGTATTCTTAACTCTGACAAAAGATAGAGGTAATTTCAAAGTATAAAATAGATACATTGATTTTTTTTTTATTATATCAAACTGAAAAGCATTGGCACAGATAAAATTAATGCTACTAGAGTTAGAAGATGTGTGGTAGAATGGAAAAAAATCTTTATGTCAAATTTCCTTTGCTAATACATATGTGACCAGAAGCTCTTGCATAGTCCTCATGACTGAGAGTTGTGACTAAGCAAGAAAGAGCTACTTGTAGTCTCTAAAAGGAGAAGACTAAACATCCTTCTTCCTTTTTCTCCCCCTCTTTAGAATATGTGCCTTGGAACTCCAATAATTCTCCCTTGGACTTTTAGCAAGGATAGGATCTCTCTTCACTTTCCCTTCCCCAAAAGCTTTTTGGTGAATATATACAGTGGCAACCATTGCATTTATTTGTCTAGGAGAGCCTGAGACCGAATCTCAAGTCCTGAACTATCTCTTCTCCATTCTTTTTCCTTCATTTTGAGAGATTAATGTTCCTATCCTTAGTGGCTATCTCATGAACTCAAGAAACCCAGTGTAATTAGCATGTTTGGCTGCTGGTCACCCAATGGGAGGCGATTCCTGTAACAAACCCCAGTGGGTCCCTCTACCCACGAAACGATCTGGCTTAAGGTTCAATTAGACTAGGTTCAGTCTTAGGGAACTATTTTGGTATACTAATACCAAAGAAAATGAATCAAGTTTTACCTTACACTCTCACTCTTTATGCCCCTACCTGGAATTATTCCAGGAAAGCCTCCTTAAGTAAAACTTAGTTTTGAATGATGTCTAGAGTCTTCCCAAAAGGGATTAGTAGTCTCTTTGGAAAAGTTACCCATTGTATAAACTAGTGAATATTAGTATGACGGCTATTGATTTCTTCTATTATCAAAGAAATGTAACCTTTAAAAATATATCCCAACTGGTCAGCATCAAAACTCACAACAGATAAAAAAGAAATAGATGAGCACAATAGAAAAGAGTGCAGACATCCAGCCAAATATAAAAAAGATTAGTGTTGGACAAATTTATGGAAAATAATAATGAATCCTTTCTTCAGTTTTTGACTAACATACTTGGCAAAACTGTCTAACCACTTGACAAGAGATAGATTTTGGTGCATATCCCACACTATATGCCTCAGTAAGTTCCAGTTGTTGATGGACATAATTATGAAAAATAACTACATAAAGAATGTAAAAAATGTAATAGTGTACTTTTCTCAATTGTGGAAGAGAAATAACTTTCCCTCGTTATTCAATGAATAGAAGGAATTATTAGATATAAAACAGATGTGCTGAATCACATTAAAAATTTTTAAATGCTTGTAACAATATAATCAAAAGAAAAAGGAAAGGTTGGTTAAAAAAACCTTTTTGGCATAAAAGACAGTTTTTTTTAATTGAGGTCTAAATTACATGAGGAACTACGAAGATTCACATTGGCAAAATAGTCACAGGATATGAATAGGCAATTATTAAAAATGGAAACAATTGTTAATAAATACTTGGAAAAATTCAACTTCTCTAATCAGCTTAGAGATATGCTACCTCACACAACAATTAAAAGCAATAAAATTCAGTGCTAGAGGGATTGTGGAGAAACAGATATACTGATTCGTTGTTGTTGGAATTGCAAACTTCTAGAGTCTTTTTGGAGAGCCATCTGGCACTTTACAGGAAACATTATAAAAAATAATCATCAGTCAACAAGCATTTACTACACACCTACTATGAGCCAGGCACTCTACTCTAAGTGCCTAAAGACAAAAAGCAAAAGAGTTCCTATCCTTATGGAACTTATATTTTAATAGAAGAGACAACATGTGCATATAGAAGTGTAATATCTTCCCTTTGGGGCTCACTAATTCAACTCACACTGCCACTGACAGGTTGCATCCCTGTCATAATCCCTGGATTATGCTTCTTCCAGGATTCTAGGAGTAATCCTGTGGACAGCTAGCTTGCTAAATACTAGCTTACAAGCCCCCAGAGGTGTGCTTTCTTTTAACAATCAGCCAGTAGACTAGTGCTTTGTCAAAGATGTTAGCTCAAATAGTAAAGCAAGAGCAGTGATTCCAAAGCATTTCCCCCAACATTAGAGACATACCACTCAGAGTCCAGGGGGAGGGGAGTAGTAGACATCAACTTAAAGTACAGTGGTAGTGAGGCACATGTGTACAGAACTCAAGATTAAGTGAAAATTTTTGTTTCAATTGCTATTACTGAAAATTCTAAAAATGTTACTATCGTGTCCTGCCTTTACTAAGTGCATAATTTAATCTTCCTTTGATTTCCTATTCTGATGTCTCATCATAGTGTGGAAGTGATGATTTAACCAGAAGATCTTATTTCTAAGTATTTGAGGTAATCAGTGTGTTTCTATGGTTGAATATTTCTTCAGTATGCAGATAAATTCCGTAGCTTTAAAGTAAGATAAAGATAAGAATTGCAAAGGACGGGACGATATGCAAGAAGAGCCATCTGTATTGGTGTAGGGAGTACCTGTACTAATGAGATTATAGACCACTAAAATACTGAAGTATATGTGTTGTGTGCAAAAACAGAAACCTGTGTATTGGGAAGCCTATGTGTGTATGTATGTATATCAAAACAATCCATTTCCTAATGGTTCTTTTCCTCCCCAGGTCGTGGTGGCAATGTCTGGCTTAGTCCTCTGGGATGTTCTCTTTCTACCTTACACATCTGCATTCCCCTGTATTCTCATCTGGGGCAGAGGATTCCATATGTTCAGCATTTGATGTCTCTGGCAGTAGTGGAGGCAGTCCGATCCATTCCTGAGTATCAGGCACGTGCTCTAAACCACTTTTGTATATCCATTTTTAGGGATTTTTCAGTATTTTTTTTAGTACAAATTTTCAAACTTGATCAACTTATACCCTAAATTTTATCTATACAGAGACCAAAGGAGATGGAGCTTGGTGTTTGTTAGTATTATTGGCCTTACTGCTGTCTCAGGCTTTACAGGATTCCTTTACTCTCTGGAATTCCTTCTCTGTTCTGCCTTTGCAGATTTCACAGACTTCCCAACCATGGGAAACCATCTTTTATTTAACTAGTCGGCTGGGTGGAAGCTATTTGTCTGGTTGGGGCGGGGGGGGGGGGGCAAATAAGTTTGTTTTATAGACTTAGAGAAAAGGCTTCTCATTCTCTATCTTTTATTCACTATAGTCTATTCATAAGAAAAATACCCTTCATGTGTCTGACTGAGATTTTGGCAGCCAGGCTCACATGTGACCATTTTTCTGACGGATTTGCCTGCTACATTGTCTTTGCCAGATGCGTTGTTTCCGATTATGTGACTAAGACTACATAGAAAAAAAAACGAATAACACACTTCTTCCTTTCTTCCTAATTTCCCTTGGTTCCACAAACCTTCTTTTCCCTCTTGCTCCCCAAATCTTACCAGGAGAATTTCATTTGGTCAGTAAGAAAAAGGTTTTTTTTCCTAGCACTTATTTTTTGATTGAAATGCCCTTGTGTCATTTGTGGGGCAAGCAATTTAAGAGTATGTCTCTTGAGAAAATTAGTGTTCAAATGAAGAATCAATCATCTTCATCTCCTTATATAACTCCCTTTTAATGTTGCCATTTCCTAATATTTGCTACTTGTAAAACTTTGGCATTTTACAGAAGTAGTTAACTCAGACATATGTTTCCTATATTATATCAAATCAATGACATACACATTTACACGTGAAATTTATTGTAGCACCCAGTAGCGCTGCTGGAGTCTAAGTGTTCAGTTACATGCCTTAACATCCAGGCTTCAGAACTTGGACTGTAAATTTTCACTTTGAAAACTGAGACTATAAAATCTTATAGCAGGAGTAAATATTTTAATACTAGCAGAAATGGAACAAAGTAATGAGTTTAGCACTTGAGAAAAGAAATAAAATACTGCACTCAGAAATGGATGTTAGTTGTTGTTGGTGTTTTTTTTTAACTTGACCTTGTTTTAACTTTGTGGCTTAAAAAAGTTTGAAATGCATATTACTTCAATGATTTTTATAGCTGAGCTTAATTACTAAGTAGATTCAAGTGTCCATTGTATCCTGTGGGTTTATGTTTACCAAAAATAAAATCTAAAATTTAAGGTGATTTGGCGCGGGATCACAAATTCATAGGTTTAGAACTGGAAGAGATGTTATTCAGGAGTGGGGAACATGTGGCCTCGAAGCTGTTTTAGTTTGTTTTCATGTGTTTAGGTCTAAACCAGAGGTGGAGAACCTGTGGCCTCGAGGCCATATGTGACCCTCTAGGTCTTCAAGTGCAGCCCTTTGATTAAATCCAAGTTTTACAGAACAAATCCTTTTGCTTATGGAATTTGTTCTGTGAATTTGTTTATTAAGGGGATTTGTTCTGTGAAGTCTGGATTCAGTCAAAGGGCTGAACTTGAGGACCTAGAAGGCCACAGGTTCCTCACCCCTGTTATAGGTCATTTAGTTGAAGAATTCAGAGAAATTTAAGAAGATTTGCATGAAATGATACAGAATAAAGAAAGCCAAGCCAAAAGAGCAATAAACAGTGACTAACACTAAAAGACAGCACAAGTTCATTGCAATGAATAGTTTTGGTTCCAGAGAACAAAGAATATCTTCCTTTTGATAGAGAAGAGGTATGGAATGTCGGAGACACTGTAGGCCTGGGGTTCTTTGTCAGTCTCTTTAGCCATTTAGCTTTTTACAAGGAAGGGTTCAGTAGAGTATATATGGGGAAATGATTGTAATGTTCTTAAAAAGGAACAATTCAAAAAGTGGGAAAACAGTTTGTATAAGCTGAAAGACAATAGTTATCAAAAGATGTGCAGCATGTTTTAGCTCGGCTCTGCAGAAGAGCCCTATGTTCCCCCAGAGCCCTGCCTTTGGTGGTGGTTTTGTGCCTGTTCTGCCCAACTACCTGGGAATTCTTCTTTGTTGCCCGAATGGTGGTGGACCTTTCTGCTGCCCAGCCTTTTGGGACCGGTTTTTGGGTGGCCCAGGGCTGAGAGAGAAGGGAGTGGCGCCACCAGTGGTTGGCATATCCTTGTGCTTAAGTGTCCCAAGTTTGTGTTGACTTAGAACCCAGGGGAAGGAGCAAGGTAGATAGGCAGGCAGGCAGATAGATGGATGGATGGATAGATGGATGGATGGATGGATAGATAGATAGATAGATAGATAGATAGATAGATAGATAGATAGATAGATAGATAGATATACATACATACATACATATACATATAATATTTAATGGAAGAAAATATGAAGTTAACAATTATAACCTTAAATGCGAATGGATAAATTTTCCAATGAACTTAAAGCAAATGCAAAGATAGCTTTAAATTAATTAAAAACAATTTAAAAATATGTGTATATACACCTAAAACACATCATGACATATTTTATATGATAATGTAAGACCTTCTGAGTGAAAATGATTGGATAGAACCAAATCCATCATGTTTAGGTTCTTCTAAAAACCATGAATTTTAATCATATGGATTCAGGTAAGGCAACAACAAAAATTGGTAAAGCCAAGAGAGACAAACAAGAAAAGCATATTATACTTAAAGGCACCATAAACAATAAAATTTTTTATGTGACACATGCACATGTATGTGCATGTATATCTATAGATATATACACACATATGTATAAAAGAACAAAATTGAAAGAAAGCAGTAATAGTAAGAGACTTTAATTTTTTTCTTTCTGAGCTGGTTAAATCCAACAGGAAGATAAAAACAAAAAAAAAAACATAGAACTGAACAAATTTTTATAAAAATGAGATTTGACTGCCCTATCACTGCTTCAGAATGCAACTATTGAGGAATACAAATATGTTTCAGCATTCTGTGGTATTTTCACAGAACTTGATCATTTTCTAAGACATAAAGGCATCATAAATTTTATTAAAAGCAAAAATAATAAACATTCTTTGTAGATTATGATTCAATAAAAATGATAATAGAGGGAGCATAAGCAAAATATATAGACCTATGATGGAGCCTAAGTAATGGCATCCTGAATAATTGTTCAAAGAACAAATCCTAGAACCAATAAATAATTACATTAAAGTTAACATTAACAACAAGCCAACATACTAAGAGGCTGCTGTTAAAGCAGTTCAGAAGAAAATGTCTCTCTGAAAATTTACGTTAAAATGGAGAGATGATCAGTAAACCGAGCATGCAAATTAAAAAACTGTAAATAAATTAGCAATCTCAAAATGCACAAATGCACAGTCGTTGAAATGGGCTGAAATATATGAGAAAATATAGTTCAGGAGAAACACACGAGAGAGACAAAACACTTTAGATATTAGGGAAAAACAGTTTCAGCACAGGCACAGAGAAGAGCAGGCTGGCTTGCCTTCAGGAAATTGCAAAGTTTCTTTAATGACCCCAAATTTCTCCCAGAAACAAAGATCTTTCTTTTAATACCAGTAGTCTACCTGTGTTATTACTTGACTGCAAAACATGGAACTCAATAGTCTCCAAAGAATTTAAAATTAATATTACACAGTACAGTGAGGAGGCATGTGATAAATATATGCCGGATGAAACATAGTAAATAAGGAACTTTGGAGAGTGGGAGTTAAGGAAATATATGATAGAAAAAGGAAATGGGCTGATCATATGGTGAGAGAGAGGAGTGATAGAACAGACTGAATGTTCCATCAGTATTTGTAAGATATGAGAAAAGGAAGAAGGCCCTTAGTATGTTGGGTATACCTCCTTTACCAAATGTATTGGACAAGAGTCAAATAGGATAGGCAGTGATGTTCATCTTTGGAAAGAATATTCAAATTCATGAATATTTTAATATTTTGAATGTTGCCACTAACACAATGGGTAGTCTCAGTGGTTTGTTTTTGTTTTCTTGGGGATTTTTTATGTTGTTTTTGTTTTTAGTCATAATGAATTTTGACAAGGGAAGAAAACACTGCGATTGGGGCTAAATAACTTTCCTAAGTCTTTGTCTCTGTTGTCCCATGAGGTATCTTGAGCCTAATGTTGGATTGTGGGAAGTAGGTCCCAGAGCCCATGATTAATATGTGAGTTTTTCTATAGGACATCAACTTACGAGTAAAGTGGCCCAATGATATCTACTACAGTGATCAAATGAAGCTTGGTGGAGTTTTGGTCAACTCAACACTTGTGGGAACAACTTTTTATATACTTATTGGTAAGTTTTTATATTGTTTTACCAGCAGTTTTGGAGATAATGTAATAAAATTATCTTCAAGTGGAAAGTAAAAATAGATCATGCATTGACCACTTTCAGTTTGTCATCCCATTTAGTCTATAGCTTTTACTTTCTTTTATCACCATGCTTACAGAATACTTAAGATACTGATATGTCAGTTAGGAGATTACTTAAGAAGTTCGGAGTTCCTAAATAATTTATCCAATTCTTTGAAATCCAAGAGCCTGGATTCAGGAGCAAAGTTGCTGTCACACTAATGATATTTGTGGGTATTCTAGCCCTAGCCCATCTTGGGGTCTGGTTTGGGGTCCTCCTTCCCCAGAGAAGCCTCTTTGCCACTGTCACCAAAGTCCTGACCCCCTATTTCCTTCTTACCTTTTTCCATAACTAGCCCTCTTGGTGATTGGATTCAGAGGCCTCCTCTGGACTTACTGCTGAATGTGGAAGCAACTAACTTCCATGCTCTACTTCAGTGTTTCAACCCTTCATAATATTTGAATGCCCAGTTTTCCAGTCCCTTGTTGCAAGGGCCCTTTCCAAGGCCAGAGCCTCTGACCGTGGACCGAAATAGGAGCTAACTAGAGTATTTGAGTATTTTCTGAGTGTATCATAAACTATCATCTTGGGATGAGCCAAAGAAAGTGATGCCAAACGTGAGTTCACTCAGCTTCTTGGAGACCTGATCTCATTAGATGTTTATTATTTCAGATTCTCAGGCTGATTTCCTTGCTGGTTTAACACCTACTGTTTGAAAAAAAATATTGCCTGAGACTGAAATCCATCATAATATCATAAAATCATGTTATTTCAGAGTAATGGCCGTCTGTGACCCTGGAGGAGTAGTCTCCAAAGTTGGAGGCAGGGTGACCTGAGGAGCCATGGAACGTGATCAATCAAAGGGTGGGAAGATGAATTAGTTCCCATCCTTCTCAAAATAGCCACTTACAGGGCTTGCCTACAATAAAGCAATACCTACCCTTCACCCATTATAGCTTAAAACTCCCTCACACTTCATTCCTTCTCAACTGCTGTGCAAACTCCAAAACTTTTGAGCCAATCACTGGTCCTTCAGGACAGTTACAATCTAATCATGATCAGAGCACCTAGTGGGAAAAATTTTACCATCAAAAAAATATGGAAACCATTGCCCTAGAAGGTCACAATCAATTGGTATTTCTGCCATTCCATGGCTAGTAAAAAGCCACATTGTTTGAATGTCATACATATGTTTGCTAAAAGACAGTTTTATGGAGAACACTCACATGGAGGTCAGAAGAACCAATATGAGAACCCTCAAGGACTCTATGGAGAGCTTTGGTATCGATTGTGAGAAATGGGAGACACTGGCACGGGACTGCCCAGCATGGCATGCCCGCATCAAAGAAGGCTCTGTGCTTTGTGAGCAAAGTAGAACTGCAGTGGCTCAAAAACATGAGATGCACAAATTTAGAGACAGCTCCACTGCAAATGTTCTTATGGACTAATCGTGCCCCACCTGTGGTAGAGCCACAGCTTGTTTTGGTCTGATCAGTCACAGCTGGACAAGATGTACCTTGTGATGTCATTTCAGTTCTCTTCGAGAATGAAGGATAACAGCCAGCGAATAAATTCCTATCTCATTCCCTCAGGACTTTGTAATTCAGAGTCTGCAACTACCTCCTAGCACTTCCTGCTCTCTCCCTTCTGGCCATCTCAGCCATTCTTCTCCCCAGTTTCCATCTTTCTCTGTCTACCACTCCCTTTGTGCTCTGGAATCTCTTTTCTTTTTGTGTCTTTGATCTCATCTGTTTTCTAGCTCTGTCATCCTCAATATCTTTTTTTTTTTTTGGCTTTTTGGCAGGGCAATTGGGGTTAAGTGACTTGGCCAAGGTCACACAGCTAGTACATGCGTCAAGTGTCTGAGGCCACATTTGAACTCAGGGCTTCCTGAGTCCAGGGCTGGTGCTCTACTCACTGTGCCACCTAGCTGCCCCAATATCTTCTTATCCACTGGCTCCTTCCTTACTGCCTACAAACATGCCCAGCTCTCCCCGTCCTTAAAAAAATCTAAACTTGACCCTGCCGTCTCCTCAAATTGTTTTCTTTTGCTTCCTCTTTTCATAGCCAAACTTATTTCCACAGCTGAAAAGTCATTTGCACTCATTGCCTCCACCTCCTCATCATCCACTCACTTCTTGGCCTCTTGCAAACTGCCCTAATTTTGTTAAAGACATTCATCCTACAACCTAGGTAGTTCAGCAGCCTGAGAGTCATACTTTGTTCTTTCCTCTCCCTCACTCTCCTCATAGGCAGTCAGTTAACATTATCTTTGATAGATAAGAGTCCTGGAGTTTTTAGAGCTAAAAGGGGATTTAGAGATCATCTAATCCAACCCCTTTACCTTGTAGATAAGGAAACTGTGGTCCTTAATAGTTAAGTGACTTATTCAAGGTCACTTAGTAAATGGCAGAGCCAGGACTAGAACTCATTTATTCTAATTTGTCTAAGCAGATTTGCAACAAATTATAGTTTATTTAAACTAAATAAGTATACTATGTAATAGAAGACGTTCCTATTACTGTTAACATCGTCTGAGTTCCAATATGGACTAAATATGAATTAAATTAAGGGTTGGATACACTTTCCTTTAGAACAGCACCACAAATATTTGTGTTCTGGATGATGATGAAATAATACTTGTGTTCTTGCTGTGAAATTCAGGCTCAGCAGGTATATAAGGTGAGGTACACTGAGAATGTCTTATTTCACCTTGAACCAGCCTAGAATTTATCACAGCACTGGAAAAAGCCATTTTCTCTCGGTCTTTGATCCTCAAGTTGGCCAACATGGGGTGAAACAAACAGGACTTTATTCCTAATCCAGTAAAGAGAAAATGTTTGTAGAATCATGAGATAAAAGTCAGTGTGATCTATGGTTGGTACCAATTGAATTCAATTAAACAAACACTTTTATCAAGAACCCACTACGTCCCTTCCTGAGCACTGGGGAGAAAAACACCAGGCCAAAACATTCTTTACCCTCAAGTAGCTTACCTTTTACTGAGGGATAAAACATATACAAAGGCAAGTAAGTAAATGATTTAAGGAAGGCGAGAACACTAACAAGTAATGGAGGGAAAGGAAGATCAGAACAAAGTTTGCATAGAAGGTTGACATGGGACATTACTGTTGTCATTCATCGCCAGGGATCTCAGGGGGATATAGGAGACTTCCAAAGGATGTTACGGTGGAACAAAAAGGAATCTATTATTATAAAGTCCTGCTGTGACCAAGGTTTGAATCCACTGGGTTTTTCAACTGAGCAATTTATTTTTACTTTTCTGGCAGAAGTCTCCACTTACAAATATGTGCTCTGGTGACATAGGAGAAATAACTGAAGACCTTGTTTTCTGTCAGATTTGGCCTGCTCTAGAGCTCTTGGTTTCAGCACATCAATTACAGTCAGAAATAATGCTGAGAAACCTGTTTGCCCGCTCCATCATGAGCAGCTTCAGTTTCAAGATGAATCTATTTTGTATTTTCTGCCTCAAATTATCATTTTCCAACAAGACTTTTGTGAGTAGTAACAGTGAATATGAGTAGGAGATATTAGGACCAGTCAGACTGACAGTTATCAAGGGGAAAAAAGGATGAAAAGGAAGATGGCATCAGAAAGTCCTTCTCCAGATGATCAGAGTAAAAAAAAAAAAAGTGCTGTGTAGGCTCAGGCAAAGGGGAAAGAAGCAGGAATTGCAAGAAAGATAATGTAATGCTTAAAAATCTAATTTGGGAGAGGAAAGAAATCATCTTTCTGACTGATTTCATTGTCAAACCGTTTATTTTCCAATAGTGATTTCCTGAGAATATGAGGAGCTGTTTGTGTCTTTCTTTTGATTTGTTTATTGTTGTTTCAGGCTGTGGAATTAATGTGAATAACAGCAACCCTACTATATGTATCAATGATCTCATCGTAGAATATAATAAGAAACACAATAAAAATCTAAGTCCGTTCCGTGTGGATTATCTTATTGCAAGAACAGTAACTGTGTTGGAGAGACTGATAGATGCATTTCAGGATAAAGGACCTAATGCAATTCTTCCTCTGTATTATAAATACTGGGTGCACAGGTTGGTAGTATTCCTTTTATAAGCTTCCTTTTTTAGCTCCATTGTCAGAGAAATAGTTCATAAAAGGATAATTCTGATGAGCCTCATAAACATTCACCTGGATATTTAAAACCCTTTATTTCAAGCAATAGCCAGAATGTAATTTTATAAAATCTCTGTTTTTTAAACTCATAATAATATTAATTAGAAATAGTGTAAGAATCAATTTAACCTACAGGTTTTCCCTCCCTCACATAACTGCTTCCACACTGAAACCTTTTCTAAATAACTTCTTTAAAACAAATTCTAACAAATTTTTTCAAACAAATTTTTTTCAATCCTCTTCCTATCTATTTTGTTTCTAGAACAGAACAAAACTGGAATTGAAAAAAATTTTTAGATCTTCAAGTAGAGTTTTAATTGTGTAGGAAATAAAAGATAGGTTATCAAAGTCATTATTGTGTAATATATAAAAACTTGAAGAGGAACGTCAGCTTTAGGAGAAGAGATTCATGACTCTTGTCTTGGATTTTTCATCAGTCTCTTTATTTTACTAGTTATAAAAATAATTCAGATCTCACAGAATCTGGTAAATTTCAGCTCTTAAGCCCCTCCAGAATAACTGTGTAACATAGTTTTGTACAGATTGCAAAGATTTATTCCTTTGTATGCCTTAACTTAAGATGTTGTATCATATTTCCAAATAATTAGCTCCACTGTTCTTGATCTACAGTGGTCAGCAAGTCCGTTTGGGAAGCGATGAGGGGCCAATGGTATGGATTGTTGGTGTCGATGATTCTGGCTTCCTTCAAGTTCATCAAGAAGGAGGGGATGTTGTGACTGTGCATCCAGATGGCAACTCTTTTGACATGCTGAGAAACCTCATCATCCCCAAAAAACAGTAGTCACGGGAGCCAGTGAAATGGCTGCCTGTTGTGTCCGGCACTCAACTGTCACGATCACAGTGACACAGTGTGCCCCATCTAGTTGAAATTTGTTTAAGGCAAAAGTGCACAACCACATGCAAATACATTCCTATTTGATTTTGTAGGTCTTTCCTAAGCCTACCAGTCTTGAAGCTCTGTTTGGGATTGTGGGTGCTAGAGGTTTTTTCCTTCTTTAGTGACTTTTCTCATGCCTTTTTGTTACTTTTTGTTTACCATTTATTTCTGCCTCCTTTTGAGAAGAGTCACCAGCCTTTCCCTTCTTAGATTTAAATTGGTGTTTATTGACACATGTAGCTTTTATTGGGAAATGGTTAGATATTTTCACAATACCAAAGACCTCACCACTGTTCCCTTTAAAAAGAAGAAAAGCAACAATCCTCCAGTCTTGAGTCATTGTTCAGTTATGGGGAATGGTAATCGCCTTTCTACTCAACCAAGGGAGATGTTTTGCAAAGAGAACATGTGTTGACACTTGGTATTTGTTTTTATTTCTTTGTTAAGAAAAAAAAGTAAACATTTTTTCAGAGGTGGTGCTTATTATTTCATTGTCACTTGTTATACTTAAGTGGCTAAGGAGGTTTAACGTGTGAAAAGAGATCAAAGATGTAGTGGAAAATCACTAATTTATAGTGAGTTTATTTGGAGAGTGGGAGTGTAAGTTTAATGTATTGAAATTTACTACAGATTCAAGAGTCGAGTGAATTTTTCAGATCAAACTCAAGATCTTTAAAGGAGTTTTGTGGTGTGTGAAGTTGACATGGACACACCAACAAAGTAGAGTGTCTGATGGTGGTGTAATCACATCTTTGGGAGTGTGTGTTATCCAGGGTGTTTCATAAGTGAAGTTTTAAGCTATTGAAGTCAAAATTGCCTGAGATTTTTGGGACATCCTGTACTCTAAATGAGAGTTGAGACCTTCTATAAACAGTTCTAGGTCTAGTTTTGAAATGTGGGAAATTCACTGGATCCTAATAAGGACAGATTTTTTAAAAGCTAACAGGTTAGATTAGCTTCTAATTCAGGACTGAATGACTTATCTCAGCATTTGGTTTGTACATTGTAAGCTTTCTTGCTCCCTCATTTTGTATTGTCAAGAAATAAAACTTTGAGCTGATTTAGACTCCGTATCGATTAGTTATTTTAAGGCTTTGAAAGATGCTAAGAATCTGGTATAGACAGAACAAAAGAAAGGAAGCATTTTTTTCATGTTTTCTATTCCAGATATGCTCCATGCTTTCCCATGAAATTGTTATCTGCCTTTAACTTTTAAATCATACATGCTACTTATCAACTATAACTTTTTGTCTAAGCTTTCCCCACCAGTCTTGGTGAAATAATTGGAAAGAAAGTAGGATAGAGTTCATAGCTCTGTGCAAAACCTCTTCATTGCATAGTGACACTTTCTTTACACCATTCTTATGCAGGAAAGCTGATGCAAAAACTATACCAGTGAGACACAGATAGCCTTTGATAGTAAAGAAATATTAACATATTTAGCTATTTTAACCAGTCTCTGGAGATCTAATATAAAGAAGACTCACAGATTTTGTAAACAAAGTTTTACTTGGAATTTGTAAAAACAACAACAAAACCTATCTTCCCAACATGCCTTCTTTTGGGATTTGTCACAAGTTGTGTTTTTTTTTTGTTAATCTTTCACTTAAATTACAAAAATGGACTCATCTTTGAGAAGTAGTCTGTGAAATTTCACTGAAGTAAAAAGCTATCTTCAGTCTATGTAGTGAGGAATTTTTTTCTTGAACCTTATGACAAGAAGCAAGTCATCCCTTGGAATTGCTGTCATTAATTTTTGAATCTCTTTGGGGAGGGTTACTTAATGAAAAACATGCTTCATTTTATTTTGTTTAAACTGCGATACTATTTTGGAAATTTCTGCTTTGGAAAAATGTTTTATTAAATTTACTTTTGAAAAGTAACGAAGTATGGAAGCATTGGAGTCCATAGATACACTTTGATACTTTTGCCTTTATGCTTTTAAATGGGCTGTTTAGAATTGTCCAAGGAGACAAAAGAGACTTTAATTGAATGCTGCATTTTTTAATAAAATTGGTTTTGGTTCTGATATACCAAAGAAATTATTGTTTTAATCCTGTTCTTTAGAATAGCTGAATTAAGGCCATTTCAGTGTTTTGCAGTTACCGTCAAGGAAACCAGAATAATTTTTTAAATCAATTTCATCTGAACTAGATTTTTTAAAATGTGATCGTTATAGGCATTTTAGATCTTTTTCACTCTCTTTAGAGCAAGACAAGAAAATAAATCTTAGAATTATGTCTAAAGCAGTAATATAGCAATATAATTGAGCAGCTCCCCAAATCCTCGGAAAATACATGCAATTATTAAAACCTCTAAATTACTAGAATCATCTCTTCCACTATAATGTAGTGGTGGTGGTGGTAATAATGAGGAGGAGGAGGAGGACAAGGAAGATTACAAGGGCAGCAAAGTGGTTCAGTGCATAGAGTTCCAGGAGTCGGGAAGACCAGAGTTCAAATCCAGCCTCAGACACTTACCAGCTGAATGACTCTAGGCAAATCGTTTAACCCTTCTTTGCCTCAGTCTCCTCATCTGTAAAATGGGGACAATAATGCTACCTCCCTCCCAGGGTATCAAGTGAGATAAAGAGTGCTTAGCACAGTGTCTAGAACTTATATAACTACATACACACACACACACACACAAGCTATATATAACATAAGTAATATAAAAGTTTACTATTACTAGCTAGCTATTATTTCTGTGAAAGTGGTTTATAATGTGCCTAGATTTGTTTTAAGAAGTTTTTCCTCAGCCTACCGTGGAGAAAAGGTGCCTCTATTATACACAGCAGAAATATCAGGATTTTCTTTGGAATACAGACTACTCAAGGAAATAGTATGTCTGAATTATTAACTTACAAAGAGTGGCTATATTTGTGGATATACTTTATCTGGTATTTAAAGTTTCCATCTCTTCCGTTATCAGTTAAGTCATCTTTAGAACATTCAGAAATGTGGATCTCTTCTGAGTATAAGATCCATCAGGAGCTAGTTCCTAGGACTTCATTAGAAATAGTTGCAGTTAAAAGAAAGTTCAAGGACATGTATTCAATGGCAACATTTTTAGTCCTTAGGTAACATTTATTTGAAAGACCCTGGCACATGGAGCTGGGATGAAATGGATACTTATGAAGTTAAAAACATGAAATGGATATTTATGAAATAAAAATACTAATATTACTTGGCAATAAAGGAGTTGCTTTTAATTTCAACCAAGCAAAGGTTAAGTAGCTGTGATGGGAGGGAAGAGTGACCCCACAAAGCCCTGCAGCAAACTCTTGCCTTGAGGAGTAGGATCCCATGGGCAGCAGCATTTTAACTCCATTCACTTCATTACTCAGAAGGTTGATGGATAAAAGCTAATGGAGTTGTAGATCATGATTATAACTGTGGAGAAAATAATGGACTTCTCCCCCAGTGTAGGAAAAGAAATGGTAAATGAGAAGTTTTAAACTTGTGTCCAAAGAGTTTGAACTTTGAACTCACAGAAAATTAATTTCTTCTTAATATTCAGAGACCAAAGACACTTCTTGTTTCTAGGAAATTGCTGTACACAAATGTAATAAAATGAAATATAAACTTACATTTTCAACTTTGGGAGAACAACCATGGTAAAATAGTTAATTAAAGTAAATGAGCAAGGTCTTTGGAAAGGAAATGCATCAAAATAAATGGTTTGGACTCTGTTCTTATTCATACTGGATATTTGATTTAAGACAGCAATCAACCATATTTGGTGATAGTTTTTTATTAATATTAAAAATACATTATAAATGAAAAGTACATAATAAGGAATGCATATGTATTTGTAAGCATTGAAAATTTGGGTGCTTTGGGGGTTGGTTTTGATATATTTTTGACAGAAGTTTATTTTCATCACAAAAAGGTCCTAATGTATAAAAAATCAAACTCAGAAATAATTAGAAATTCAAGTGGTTTTAAAATAAAGTTATGATATCTAAAATTTTTGTCAGCTAAAAGTATTTTGAAATATTTCTCCTTTCACTAAAATGGCTTAAGTTGCATATAACATCCATTTTAACAAATGTGTGCTTTCAAAGGACTTATCACCTTTGAATATTGTGCTTTTTTCCGTTTTTTTGGATAATGTGTTTTTGATAACCAAGAGCTCAGTAAAGAGCACGATAAAATTTTGTGGCATTCTATAATTTGTTCTATTACATTTTAATTATAGCATTACTCATACCTTCTTAAATGTTTCACTCTTCTAATAAATGAAGACCAGTGCTGCCCACCCTACAAAGCTACTCCATCACTCTATGAGCTAGATAGAAGAGCTTCTCTTGCAGAAAACTTTAACCTCCATTCTTATTTCTACGTGAAATATTGTTTCTTAATACTGTTATTAAAGTAATGTCTAGATTAACTCTGTGAATGTTGGTTCTTGGAGCAATCCTTTATAGGTGAATAAAAAATTAAAAAGTTAGCTTTGTAATATGTTTCTTTAGAGTAGGAAATTTTCACTGTTACACTTAATTTGTTAATTACATGTGTACAAGCTATATATAGATATACACTGTCTTAAGCCTAGTAGTCCACACTGTCTCTCTTTGCCTTAATAGAAATCCTTGCATAAGCTAAACAAACAAAAAACCTACATGATTTCATGCTTTCTAATTACAGCTTCAAAATGTTAATGAGAAGATAGTCACAAAAGGGGTACTTTGTTTAAAAATATCAGATGATATTTCCTACTTAAGTTAGTTTTTGCCTTTAAGGAGTCATGATTTCATTATGAAATCCAAAGAATACTCAAAAAATTACAAAAATTTGTTTTATATATGCATAGACTCATGTAAGTATTCTAAATCAGGAGTGACTAAGGGTATAAAACAGAGTGGATATATCTGTTTCTTAATGAAGCGAACAATGTTGATTATAGTGATACATACATTATATACATATGTTATATTGCATTGTTAATTTTTTATTTCTTTCAGAAGACAAGTTGGTCCAATATAGTAACTGATTCTTTTAGGTCCTATATAACAACACTAGTTTGACAAAAGAAAATTTCACAATTTAACAACATGGGACAGGTGGATCTTTAATTTAAAATGATAGTGGTGGAAATTTCTGACTTCCTTTGAAACAGAAAAAAAAAAACAGAAGCATAAGTTGTACAGTAAACCATCTTGTAAAGACAACAAAAATGATACAATGTTGGTAGTTTAGAGCATTAGGAGAAAGCATGTAAGAGTGGGTAGAGGAGAACTTTGGCCAAGTGAAATATTTAGACCAGTGCCGAATTAAGTTATCTTAAATGGTTAGCCTTCAAGCAACATATATGTATATACAGACATATGTATGTGTTTATTTCTAAACTCCTGTTTTTTTAAAAAAATACTTATTATATATTTAAATGGTCATGTAAATATTCAAAGGTGAATGTATTTTTTTTTTGTATTTTACTTATTTTACTAAAATGCAAGTAAGAAAATGTGTACATTATTTTCATCACATTTTAAAAATTATTTTTATTGAACAAAGTGAGTGGATGATCGATAATTTTCCACATTGCACATGCAATTCAATTAATTTTATTAGGGTTACTTGTATTAATCATGAGTAACTATGAATTTCTGTATGCCAAATTCTGAATGGTTGCCTTGTATTTGAACTTGACCAGGCTAACAGATTTTTGTATTGCAGGACAACTATACATTCTTCTCATAAACTGTTTTCTGACTTTTTTTTTCATTTAATGCCTATTCAATTATGTGGGTACTATTTTTTTTTACCATGAATTCATAGATTATTGGGAGTTGAAAGAAAATAAGAGCTTATCAATGTATCTTAAGTATACACAACAACAAAATGGAATTGTATCATCTTGACAAAAATGTTTGCACCAGAAGGGAAACAACATATATTCTTGTGTGCTTTTATGAGAATGAATACTCCTGGGAGCAGTGAAATAATCTGTTTTTCTTATGACTATTTTAGCCATATTCTGCGTTTTCTAAGGACATGTCATGAAAGGTAACATGGCCTGGGAGTTAGAGAACCAGTCTTGGTACCAGGAAGATCTGGCTCAAGCCCTGTCCCTGACATTAGCCACATGACCCTCTCAGTGTTCCAAACATCTCTCTAAAACTAGAACGTGCAGAAAAGCCTCCCTCACCTGAGAGTTCCCTCTACCGATGAAATCACAGATCTAATTCCCATCCTAAGGACAGATCAAGCTGTTCTTTCAGGACTTTCGTTTTGATTAGGATATTTTAAAAGGAAAAGGAAATGTTCTCAAAGTTTAGAGTTGAGATTTTTTTAAATCATTCTTGAAGAAACATTACTTCAAATATTGGCCATTGACTCTGTCAGCGTTCCATAGAATCAGGAGGCTAAAGCTTGATTTCAGACGAGGAGAATGTAGACTACCATAAGAGTATAGATTCAGAGCTAGAAAGGACTCTAGAGGCCTTCTGGTCCAATCCCCTCATTTTACAAATAAAGAAACTTAGACCAAGAGAGGTTTAAGTGACTTGGTCCATCAAGGTAGAGTGGTTTGAGGTTTTAGAGTAATGCTTGGGCTAGTTATGCCTTTTAAAATAAAACCAGGGCTACTTAACAGTCTATTTTGTTCTTGTTTTGGTTTAGTTGATGAGATGTAAGGGGAAAAGGAACAAAATAGTTTCAGCTTGAACGTTTTCCTGAATACTCAGCACAGTATTTTTACAGTTCTTCACGCTCATAGTTTATGGCATAGTTGATGGTAAAAATCTAAAATGTATTTTTGAATCAAAATAGTTACCTCTGTATAAGATAATTTAAACCTATGCATACCTAGTCCTTTGCCTCTTAAATCTGTTTGACACTCTAAAATAATGAGATCTGGCATCTGGCATCTCATTAGCATTCTGCACCAGAGATCAGGTCATAGTAATGCTACACTGAATCTTCAGTGTTTTTCTCTGACCTTCAAGGTACTGTTACACATGGTTTGCCAAGAACACATGCCAGTTTGTCCCTCATTGACCTTCCTGCTCTGCTTGGTAAGTGTAACCATGTTGTCTTGTGTTCTCTTTGGAAATGCTTCCAGTTTGTTTGCTTTTAATTAAGAGGCCAGTTTCTATTATTGTCACCTTGAATTGATTATTACAGAAGTTCCAATATAGTGGCATAGCTCAGTTTCCCTGTGGGTTTCTGGGGGTGAGACTGAGGACAGACTTGGGTTTTTTGAAATAAATGTGTTTACCTCTTCTGAACTAGGTCCATAATTTTCAGCTACATGTCTGGTGGCTGTGCACGAGGATGGCTGGAATGTCCCATGTTTGGATAACAGGTGGTGGTAGTTTAGAAGTAGAAAGGGAACTTGTCCAGTGGGCTGCATATCCATCATGTGTTCACTCTCAGAGTCATGGTTTACCTTTGCCATTGTTATATTATTGCCATCTGACTGATCTGAATGAGGGGTATGGTGTCCAATGGGCCCATACTTAGGTTCCTTCATGTATATCCTTGTTTGCTCATATAAAGCTGGCACTGGTAGAAGATGGCTTAGTTGTCCAAGTGTCTTGGACTGGAAACATTCTGATTTAGGCAACAGGGGATTTGGCACAAAGTTCAAGGAGGGCTTTTCATTTGCATTCATTTTTTCTGGTATATCCCTGTTGAAAGCTAACTTGTTTTCTTCCTTGATGAGATGGTGGGGTGGATGCATCCTGCTTTCTACTTTGTTGGATTTCAAGATGCTGGAATCATAAACATCCTTCTTTGGCAGGCTGGTAGGGATGGCTGTGGCACAGCTGGTAAAGCTATCAGATATGGCGTCTTCATTGTATCTTTGGGCCGATATGGGCACTTGAAGGGAAAAGTATAAAACATTAGACAATGGAGTTTCTTAAATCAGGAATCAGGAGCCATATAAAGAACTGTGATCTCATGTCAACATTTATACATTTTAAGTATAGAGGTATATATGTCCTTATGGGGGGGAGGGAGGGGAAGAGAATGACCTCATTAGTTATCATGTAGATTGGCTTAAAAGGAATCCAGACTAAAAAACCAAAATCCCCATTAATCGATGCTATGAAAATGTCTAAGAATTTTTAAACACGCTAATTTAGCTGTTTGGTTCCAGAGTTGAAATAAACAGGAAACCCTGTCTTGCAAATTTTTTGTTTGTTTTTTGACAGAAATAATAACCACCCCCCAGAGTTAGGCATATGTAATCAGTTAGCTCTCTATATTTTTGTTTTTCTCTTGAAAAAAGGATTTGTTAAAACCCATTAGGAAAACTAGAAAGCAATCTGGTAGAGGCTAAGTATAGACCAATATCTCACACCACATATCAAGCTGACCTCCAGATGAATACATGACTTAAATATAAAGGTTGACATCATAAACAGAGCAGCAAGGAAGAAATTACCTGTCATATATAGATAGGGGAAGAGTTTGTGATCAAAGAAATGATACAGAGGATCGCAGAAGGTTAAATGGACAATTTTAATTATATAAAATTAAAAAGGTTTTGCACAAACAAAACCAATTCAGCTAAAATAAACACAGGTAAATGAGGGAGGAAGAAAATCTTTTCATAAACTTTCTTTGACAGGGTCTCATTTCTAAGATAGTGAACTGATTTAAATTTGTAAGAATAAGAGCTGCCTGCCAATAAATGGTCAAAGAATATGAAGTTTGCAGAAGCAAATACAAGTTGTCAAAAGTCATATGAAAAAAATGCGCCAAATCTCTAATAAGTAGAGAAATACAAATTAAAACAGTTCTGAAGTTCTACCTCACACCTATAAAGTTGAAAAAAAATTAACAAAGGAAAGAAAACAGCAAATGCTGGAGAGGTTGTGGGAAAATGGATACATTTATGCACTGTTGGTAGAACTATTAATTGGACCAAGCCATCCTGGAAAGCAATTTAGAATTATGCCCCCAAAGTTACTGAACTCTGCCTACCCTTTGGTCCAGCTATACTGCTACTACACCTAGACTCTAAAGAGTATAAAGAGTAAAAAAATGGAAAAGGATTCATATGTACGAAAATGCAAGGTGTTTAAGCATCAGCATCTTAAAACTGCCCTAAGATTTTGGGGATAACTTGTATTTATAGAAGCTCTTTTTGTAGTGACAAAGAACTGGAAACTAAGCGAGTGGGGCATCAGTTGTGGAATGGTTGAAATAGGTATGGTCTTTGAATGTGATCGAATACTCATGTGCTATAAGACACAAGGGATGGTTTAAGAGAAACCTGGGAAGTGTGTAATGTGAAACACAATGAAGTAAGCAGATTCAGGAGGATAACAACAATATTGTAAAAACAAGTAACTTTGAAAGACTTAAGGAACTCTGAACAATACTATGCCCAACCATAATTCCAAAGCACTCATGTTGAAACATGCTGCCCACCTCTTGAGAGGTGATGGACTTAGAGTATAGACTGAGACTTTTTTTTTTAATATAGCCAACGTAGACATTTATTTTGCTTAACCATACATATTTGTTATTAGGGATTTTTTTTTCAACTGGACAGGGGGAGAAGTAGATGGGTGAGAGAGTAGAAAGTTAATTGAAAACATTTTAATTTTAGGAAAAAAAGCAAAAATTTTTTGTAGTACATAAATCCCACAGAAATTAGGAGTTGAATCACAAACTAACACCATTATTTTATTTTTGCTAAGCACGTAATTGATGGAATTATGTTGAGCCTCTCTCAGTTCTTTTCAGTAGCAACACAAAAATATAATCTTGTGTCAAATTCAAAGCAAGGAAAAGAAATCTGTGGCTATATGTGAATAAGTATATCACTGATATCAAAATCCTTATGGTTTCTTTAAAAAAATTTCTTTCTTTAGATATTCTGGAAAATATCTTTTCTCATTAGTTTAAGGGACCAATTGCATTTGTTATTACTTGAATCTCCACTTCTGATGCAAGTACTGTTTCTGTTGTAACAAGTCACATATTGCTAATATCACTAAGTCTTTTGATCCTCTTACCTGTTTTTTTTTTTAAGCAGGTTGAAGTTGGTTTAGGGTTTTTTTTTAAACTCTCCCTACTCCCACCATGTTTAATTCCTTCGTCTCAGAAAATGTTATGCCTCCCAAATCAATTCAGTAAGCATTAAGGATCTATAATATGTCAGGCACTGTGTCCCATGATGACTAACTTTACCAATTTGAGAACTCAAGTTTGTACGTGTGAATTCAGAAGGTCAGTAAGTGATTGTCCAGGAATAGTATAGAAAACAAATAGCTGACTCGGGAAAAACTTCTTTATGCCCAGGCCTACATGATATAACAGGCTGCCTTAAAGTTATTATTTTATTTATATATATATATTGAACATTCACCTATTTAAACAAGAGATGCTATAATTGCAAAGTCTGTATTTTTGCTTGAATGAATTGAAAAAGCATTTATTAAGTGTATGATATACAAAGCCCTTTGCTAAGCATGGGGGATACAAATAGAAACTTTAGACATTCCCTTCTTTCAAGAAGTTTGCATTCTATGAAAATAAGAACCTTGTCAGAATCTTATCTTCTGACATAACTTCTTTTCTGTGGCATTTGCAGTTGCTTGCCCATAGGAATTGTGTGTTGTGATCATTTTTTGATCTACTCAGTAAAACCTGTTGGATAGTAGTTCAGTTTGGATGAACAGAATAAAATTAAGAATTCCTAAAAATTCTTGGATTAACTCCTTACCTCAACTACCCTACCTAACTCCCTCCACCTCCCCTGCCTCCACCCTATAACACCTACAGCCACCTCCCTGCCAACACCACATGCTAAGACAGTGTCAGTCCAGAGAGCATGCAAAAGCTCTGTTCCCAGATTATTTAATAATGGTACTTATCACTAATGCTGGAGAGGAGTATATGAAGATTCACTATCATCTGCTTCCTCTTTAAGGATGTCTTTTTATCTTCCAAGAGAAACTAATTGTTTGCCCAAGGACAAGAAGTCCCAGACACACACAGAGGAGCCTAATCTTGTGCCAGCTGGCAGCCCTGTCACTCACTACCAAGTGCTGGGTCACAGAATAAAGGTAGAATAAAGAGGAGACCTATGCCTAAGGGTGGTAGTCCAGAAGTGGTATGCAAGAAATGGTTGAGGTACCTAGCTGTGTGGGGCCCAAGGAGCAAATACAGAAGAAAGCAGCTGTTTAACTCTGACATGGGAGCAAGGTCTCAGGTCCAGCTCTGAATCCAGTCTGAAGCCTGTGGTGGAACCCCTGACTGAAGGGAAGCCTACAGTTTTGTCACTAAACTTGCAGATGTTGCCAACTGATTCCAGCAGTCTGCTTGAATTCCAACTTGTTGCAAGCCCACGGTTGTGTTGCTCAGACCCAAACCCAGGTTTAGAATTTGCAGAGTTCAGAAGCACAGTGCTCAGACTTTACCTTGGACCAAACAACTTTGGGTACACTTAAAGCATACAGGTCTCTAGCCTGAACTGTCCCTGAGATCCTGGAATAATGATACTTAGTGCCCTGAGGAAGCAGCAAGAGGACGAAATACAATGTAGACATTTCCTTAAGAAGCTCATGGAGCCTCACCACAACACAAAGTTTGAATTCATGAAGTAATAGCTGAAGAATGAGTAAACACACAAAAAAGAATCCTACCATAAAGAACTAGTATGAAGACAGGGACGCTCATGACAGAAACCTAGAAAAAGAGGATGACTAAAACATCTGCAAGAAAACTTCAAAGAAAAACATAACTTAGGCACAAATTCAACTAGAATTCCCGGAAGACATGAAGCAAGAGGGGAAAAATATTTTAAAATTATTTTATAAATTAAATGAGACTACTAGAGGAAACACTAGCAAAAGAAATAGAGAAAAAATGAGAGCTATCAAAAAAAAGACTTGTAAAGAGAACTAATAGCAACTTGGCACAAGAAGTACAAAACTTAAGCAATAGACCCCTTGAAAATTAGGATGGATAAAATAGAAGTTAATAATCCACAGAGACAACAAGAAATAATAAAACAAAAACAAATGTCTGGAAAAATAAAAGAAAATGTAAGGTATCTCAGCAGAAACAGATGGAGGATAAAAATTTACTCATTGAAATTGCATGAAAACCTTGAATAACAACAATAGCAAAAGCCTTCACACCGTGTTTCAGGAAAAAATAAAAGTAACATGCTTATGTCTCTTAGAACCAGAGGATAAAGTGAAAATAGAATCTACTAGTCACCTCCTAAGTTGAACCTCTAAAAGAAAACTCCCAGGAACATTATGGCCAAAATCCGAAGCTTTCGGTTAAAATAAAATGCTTTCAACAGCTAGAAAAAAAGAATTAATGTACAAAGGAACTGCATATCACATATTTTATAGGCACCACTATAAAAGGGCAGAGAGCTTGAAATACAATATTCCAAAAGGGTAAATTCCACATATTTGGAAATACAGGTGTGGGTAAAAACTTTGAAATATGAACACAGGAATCAAGAAAAGCAAAGTAAATAAGAGTGAGCAATCATATGATACTGAAAGGCAAAAAGGGTGAAGGGAATAAGCATTTAATTAAGCACATACTGTATGCTAAGCAGTGTGCTGAGTGCTTTATGAATATTATCTCATTTGATCCTCAACAGCAACCCTGGCAGGTACTATTATTATTCCCTATTTTACAGTTGAGGAAACTGAGGCAGAGGTTAAGTGACTCCAGGCCCAGTACTCCATCCACTGCAACACCTAGCTGCCTCTAAAAAAAAAAAGATGAACTGTTTACATTCTAATATGGAGATAATATGTGCATTCTCTTGGAATTCTATTATCAGCAGGGGTCACAAAGTAAATCTAATAAGAGAGAGGGATAGTGAATGGTTTTGATAGGTTTTGATGATCTCAAGAAAGAAAGGGGGGAATACACTGGGCAAAGGAGGAGAGGAATTGTGGAGCAAATTAACAGTGTGGAAGCATACACACACACACACACGTAGAGAGAGAGAGAGAGATGGAATATTAAGTATTTATTATGTGCCAGGCCCTGAGCTAACTGATAAGAATACACATACAAATAGAAAGATAGTCACTGCCTTCAAGGACCTTACATTCTAATTGGGGGAAGACAATACAAAAAGGGAACTGAAAAGTAGGCTGAAAGAGAAGTGAGGAGGAAGTAGAGAGGTAGTCTAAGGCACCATGGGCTAGACTAGGTTTGAAGGGATCATGATGGCTCAAGAAGACATATCTTCAAAAGGCATTTTGGAGAGGCATTCACCATTCAGAGGAAGAGCCCATAGGGATGAAGGTGTTACCAGTCTGAGAGAAAATCTGCCGGGGCAGAAATGGAGAATTGGTCTGGAGTTTCATGAACTGATCCAGATTGAAGAAAGTATGATGGCTGGTGTCAATGATCCTCGAAAGGAAGAGGCCATACAAGTGGCAGCTTTGCCGGAGTAAGAAGAAAGAAAATAAGGAGAAAGAGGTGGGGGGAGCTGGCGACACTTGAACCTTACTTTCATCTGAACTGGTCAAAGGAGAGAAAAATATACCCACAGAGTTCAGTATGCAGAAATATATTTTATTCAACAGATGCAATTAGGGAAAGAGGAGAAGGAAGAGGAGGAAAAGAAGGAAGCAAACTCAACTACAGAGGGTAGATTGAAGAGGGATTGAAGGGGGAAAAAAGGATAACCTGTGACTGGGGTTTGGGAGAGGGAAAAAGAAGAGGAGTAAGGGAGCACCTGGAACACTCATTTTAGTGCATTCCTCTCTCACAACCCTCTTTGTTATGAGATGGAAGAGGGGAAAACAAAGAAAAAAAGTATGCAATAGAATGAATGAAAAAACAATTAACAATTAAAAATCTTAACTGTGAATCTGAGTGGGCCGAACTCACCCATAAAACCAAAAAGTAGAATGATTTGGAAAGCAGAATACAAAAATACTGTTTACAAGAAACATACTTGAAACATTCACAAATAGTTAAAATAAAGGGCTGGAGCAATACTTTAGATGAAATTTAAACAAAAAAAAGCAGGGATAGCAACCATGATCACAGATAAGGCAACAGAAAAAAGGAACTCAATTTAAAGCTATAAACAGGAAAATTATGTTTTGCTGAAAGGTACCATAGAAAATGGATTAATGTCAATATTGAACAGTATTTACATATTTTAAAAAAGTTAAATGAGTTACAGGGAGAAATAGACAGTAAAGTGATAACAGGCAATCTCAATGTTCCTCTTTCAGTCCTAGATAAATCTAACCCATGAATAAATGAATAGATTAACAAATAAATGAATAGATAAACAGACAAATGAAAAAGATGTTAAGGACCTCAATAGAATTTTAGAAGTTAGATATGATAGTCCTCTGGTGATTACTGAATGAGAATAGAAAGGAGTATACACAGTTCTCAGTTGTTCATGTTAGTTACCTTTACAAAAATTGACCACGTGTTAGGGAATAAAAACTTCACAAATGCAGAAACATTAAATATATCTTTTATGGACCACAATGCAATAAAAATATATTCAATAAAGGATCACTGGAAAGTGTTACAAATAGGCTAGAAATTAAATAACTTAATCATAAGGCATGGGTAGGTCTAAGGAAACTGTAGACATAATAGAGAATTTCACTAAAAGGTAACTACTGCAATGAGACAGCATAACAAAATTTTGGAGATGCAGTTCCATCAGTCCTTATCATATCTCTAAATATCATCTGTTTAAAAGAGAGAGAAAGGCCATAACAACATATTGGGCAAGTGACTTTAAAAAAATCTAGAAAAAATTAAAAGCCCTCAATTAAGCCCCAGATATAGATTCTGAAAATAAAATGATACAACTGAAATCAAAAGAAAAATTGAATTAATAAATAAAACAAAGGACTTGGGTTTTTTTGGGGGGCAGGAAGGGAATATAATAGATAAACCATTAGCTTATCTGATTTTTGAAAGGAAAACCAAATTACCAGTATCAAAAATTAAATAGGTGAATTTCCTACAAATGAAATTATTAAAACTATTTTGTCTGATTATATAAAAAAATTAACAATCTGAATGAAATGGATGAATATTTACAAAAATACAAATTGTGCAAATTAATAGGCCAAGAAATAAATGACTTAATCTCAAAAAAGCAATTGAACAAACTATAATGTGAACTCCCAAAGAAATAACTGTCAATAGATAGATTTATGAGCAAATTCTTTCAAACATTTAAAGAATGATTATTATTTTACAAAGGTTGTTTGAAAAAAATAAAGAGACTACTAAATGAATATGGACTTGATACCTAAACCAGGGACATTCAAAACAAAGGAAGAAAGCTCCAAATAATAGTCTCAATTAATATTGATGCAAAAAAATTTAAATAAAATATTAGGCAAGAAAATTACAGCAACACACCACAAAGATTATATACTGTCGTCAAGTAAGATTTATATGAGGAATTCGAGATTTGTTCAGTATTAGGAAAAATATAGATGCAATAGAACATAAGAACAAGAATAACAAAAACCATATGATTATGTCAATAGATGCAGAAAAAGCTTTTAACAAGATACAGCACCTGTTCTTGTTTTTTTTTAAAAAACATTAGAAAGCATAAGAGCATACAAATCTTTCCTTAAAATGATAATTATTATATAGAGAGCCATTATTATATGTAATGGAGGTAAACTAGAGGACTTCCATTTTCACTATTGCTACTTGATATAGTGCTAGAAATACTAGCTATAGCAATAAAGCAAGAAGAGGAAATTAAGCATAGGCAAATTAAAACCAAATTATTGTATCTTCCCCCCCCCCCCCCGATAATATGATAGCTTACTTGGAGAATCCTAGAGGGTCAACTAAAAAGTTAGATGAAACAAAAACTTCAGCAAAGTTGTAGGATATAAAATACATTTACATCATCATTTCAGCATATTACCAAGAAAACTCAGCAAAGAGAGAAATGGAAATTATCATAACTAATAAACAATTTAGAGGAGCATGAAAGAAATTACTTATTAGATCTATGGATATGAAGATAATTCATGACCAAATAATGGATGGAGAGGATCACAGAGGATAAAATGAATAGTTTTGATTACATAAAATTTAAGGTTTTAACACAAACAAAACTAATGCAGCTAAAATTAGAAGGGAAGCAGGTAAATGGGAAAAATATTTGTAGCATTTCCCTGATAAAGGTATCATTTTAAAGATACACAAGGACCTGATTCAAATTTATAAGAATAAGAGCAATTCCCAATTGATAAATATTCAAAGAAGATGAAATAGAAACTATCAAAGGGAGAAGTCTAAGTTATCAATACCCACATGAAAAATACTCTAAATTACAAATTTAAATAACACTAAGATTCCATATCACAACAATCATAGAATAGCAAAGTTGACCAAAAAGGAAAACGATAAATACTGGAGGAGCTGAGGGAAAACAGGTGGAATGTTGGTGGAACTGTAAACTGGTCTAGTAATTCTAAAAAGCAATTTGGAATCATGCCCTGGAAGTTACTAAATGATATATCTTTTGACCCAGCAATACCACTACTAGGTCTATACTCTAAAAATATCAAAGAATAAGAAAAAGGACCCATGAGTACAAAAATACTTATAGCAGCTGTTTTTGTAGTGTCAAAGAATTGGAAACTAAGGGATGCTCCTCAGCTGGACAATAGCTGAACAAATCATGGCATGTGGATATGATGGACATTAAATTGTCCATTACCATTGTGCAGGGCAGTTTGATGATGAATGGGACAATTTCAGAGAACATTAGGAAGACCTATACAAACTTATGAAAGTGCAGTGAGAAGAACCAGGAAAACAATTTATATAATAATATCATAAAGATGGGGGGTGGAGCCAAGATGGCAACTGGAAAGCAGGGACTAGCGTGAGCTCCCTGCCAAGTCCCTCCAAAAACCTATAAAAAATGGCTTTGAACCAGTTCTAGAACTACAGAACCCACAGGGTAGCAGAGGGAAGCAGGGCTCTAGCCCAGGACAGCCTGGATAGTCTCTGGTAAGGTCTATCCTGCATGGAGCTGGGAGCAGAGGGGAGTGGAGCTGAATGGAGCAGAGCCCAGCGTGGGCGGCATGGACAAAGGAAACCAGGGCGGAGCCGGGCGGAGCATGCCCTGGCGCCCTGAATCAGTGACCTGCAGCAGTTACCAGACTTCTCAACCCACAAACAGAAAAGACAACAGAGTAGGTTAGTGGGAAAAGCACTAGGGACAGAGTCAAAAAAGGAGTTCA
>CM053622.1:509355742-509375376 GCA_028646595.1 Phalanger gymnotis
ATGTGTGACTCACCCTTGATGCGGAAAAAGATGTAAAACTAGGGCTTGGCCTCCTCTTCCTTGGAGCTCATTCCCGCAGCAGTGGTGGCGCACGTTGACTCTGGGCCAGCCCTTGTTCTGAGCTCCTGGGCTGAACCTAGACGTTGGTAACTATGAATTAATTGTATTGGGTCTGTCTGTTGATGTTTGTAATTTGTTTGTAATTTGCTCTGAAGTTCAGGGTGCTGGCTTTTTCCCCTGAACTAAGTGAATGATATTTGTATGCTGAATTAAAGTAAGCTTGTCGACCCCATCACCTTGCTTTCCTTAGTTAAGCAGATCAAAAGAACATGTGCTTTCTGGGTGCTGGCAGCTTTCTGGGTGCTGGCTGTGGGTGAATCTTACACCCCCACTGAAGCTGCTAGCCGGATTGTTGAAACATGAAGTCAGGGAAATTTAGGTTCAAGTCATTCCTCTAACACATGGGCAAATCACATTTCTCAGTGCTTACTCTCAAGACTGTAAATCACAAAATTGCACATAGCTGCATTGGGGGAGGAATTTCCACACTCACAGTTCCTTGTACTGATAAGGTCCTGACCTCAAAATAAAAAAATGAAGCCAATTTTTATTTTGAAAAATCCAATCTGTTGCCAAGGCTACTAATTTCAACTTCATTTCTTGAATGCTAACCCCACATCCTGTCCCTACCACCACTCTACTGCAGGTCCTGATCACCTCATGCCTGGATTACTGTAATAGTCTCCTGATGGGTCTCAATGCCTCAAGTCTCCCCAACTCCAGTCCATCCTTTATTCAGCAACTAGAGTGATTTTGTTTAAGCACATATCTGACCATATAACCCCTTTAATCAATAAATTCCAGTGGCTCCTTCTTGCCTCCAGGATCAAATGCAAGAAGGCTCTATTTGTCATTGAAAGCCCTTCATAACCTAGCCCCCTCCTACCTTTCCAGACTTATCTCTTATTCCCTGACATGTACTCTTCCATCTAAAGACACTGGTCTCCTGGCTGTTCCACAAACAAGACACTCTTCTCTGTCCTGGGAATTTTCTTTGCCTATTCCTAGTGCCTGGAATGCTCTTCCTCCTCTGCTCAGTCTACTGAACTCCATAGCTTCCTTTAGGTCCCAACTAAAATTGCACTGGAAGCCTTCTTCAACCCCTCCTAATTCTGGTGCCTTCCTTCTGTTAATTACTTACTATTTATCCTGTACATAATTAATTTTGTATATATTTATTTGCATGTATATATTATTTTGGGCATCTAGGCGGCGCAGTGGATAGAGTGCCAGGCCTGGAGTCAAGGCAGACTCATCTTCCTGAGTTCAAATCTGGCTTCAGACACTTGCTGGTTGTGTGACCCTGGGCAAATCACTTAATCCAGTTTGCCTCAGTTTCCTCATCTTTAAAATGAGCTGGAGAATGAAATGGCAAACCTATCCAGTATTTTTGCCAAGAAAACCACATATGGGGTCACAGAGTGTTGGACACAACTGAAATGACTAAATAATAACAAAATAGATTATTTTGCATATATTTGTTTCCCTCATTAGGTTTTAAGTTCCTCGAGGGCAGGAACTGTCTTTTGCTTCTTTTTGTATCCCCAGCACTTAGCACAGTGCCCAGCACATAGTAGGTGCTTAATAAATGTTTACTTAATAATATTTAAACAATTAAACAATAAAATGCTTACTTAATAAATGTTGTCTATCACACTTCTAAGAACAGCAAATGTTGGAGCAATGTCACCCCTTATTGAATGTTTAGTCTCACTAAAAGTGAATTACACATTACATTTCTCAAATCCTATATGGATAAATGGGTGGGTTTGTCTGACTTATTGGGGGGATGGTAAAAAGAGGGAAAACTGTTGATAGTTACTTATCACATTGTAAATACATGATATGGAGAACCTAGGAATAAGTTGTCTGTGCCATATATTAAACTAAGGTTTCATTCTCATAGACTTGACAATAAGTGAGTTCAGTGACAAATTTTAGCTATATATTAAACTTTAAACTGTTATTAACATTCTCAAGGATAGAAATATTTAATGTTTATAATCTTTAAAGAATATGATCTTGCAACATGAAAAACGTAAAGATGTGTTGGTATAGAATATATACATGCATATACACGTCTCTCTCTGTCTTCAAATATCAACCAATGCCATCTCCTACTACACACTTTTTCTGATCCCTCCAGATGCTTGTTCTTCTCTACCCCCATGTACCAAAATTACTTTTTTACTTTACATAGATTTTAAAGATTTTTTTATATTTATATGTATTGATAAATTTCTTAAGGAAGGGACAATTTCAATTTTGTCTTTGTATCCACAGTGCCTAGCATAGTGCCTGGAAAACATATACACATACATACACACAGAGAGATATATACACACATATACATACATGTGTATAAATACATAATACATATGTATATGTATATATATATACATACACATACACACATATATTCCATTATATTTTCCATAATTTATTTTCCATTATATATAATATATATTTATTTTCCTATCATTATGCTAGACACTACATGCACATATGTATATAAGTATGTATATATATATATATATATATATGTATGTATGTGTATATGTTTGTATGTGAAATCTAGAGTGCCATCACCTTGTCTTTCCTGGCTCTTATTCCAGTGTTCTCATTCATTCTGAATATAGATTGTTTTGGATATGTTTAATCCAGTAGTAAACAAGATAGTAATTACAATCATCATTATCATTTCATCTTTTCCATTTATAAGCATATTGTCTTGTGTCTCCCTTTCACAGATAAATAGTGTCAGTAGTTTTTTGAACCCATTTGTTACTAATATAAAATAGTATAACTTTCAATAAGTTTACCAAAACAATTAACCAACATCCAGCAAGTTGGAAATCTACTAGCCAAATTTCAAGAAAATCTCCTGCAAAACTAGGGCACAAGATCAAAAAATAAGAATAATGACATTAGTAAGCACAGCCAACAAGGCACTTCTTCCATTCAGATCTATATTTCCTTGCGAATTATCTTTTGGGGTTATGACAATCATTAAAATCAAGCATTAAAATAAACTGGACTTAGAACAAGACCTTCAAATTACTGCATCGTATAAGTTTAAAAATAAGATCTTCAAAAATAGATGCATATTCTAAACTACTCTAACTGAAAATATTTTAAATACTAGTAATTTATTTAATAATATGAAATTATTGATAATTTGTGGGAGAAAAATATATTTTAAAATATTATTTATTTCATCTCATCCTATCCTTTAAAAGTTTTTTGCATGCCTTATAGTTTACATGTATTAGTACACTAGTACCTATAAATTATTAATATATGTATATTGGGATACATGCTCAAAATTTTCTCACTGATAGGAATCAAAAATGTTTGGAAACCACTGCATCAGATAACTGATTTAACTTTGCCCAAATTTTCTTCTGCCTTCATTTAGCTTTTGGAAGAATCAGTCAGGACCAACCAGCAAGCATTTATGAACCACTTGCTATGTGCCAGGCATTGGCAGGCACTGGGAATAGAAATAATGAAAATGACACAGTGACTGACCTGAAAGAGCTTATATTCTGCTTAGAAGATACAACATGGATACAATAAGTAAGTGCAAGACATATATAAAATGAGAACAAAGTGCTTTGGGCAACAAGGGAAAGGAATTAGAGTGATCAGGAACAACCCTTGAATGATGCTGCTTGTTCAATACATCTGAGCTTAAAGTCTCTACCAAACTCAAAAGTTCCTAAGACTCTCCTGTTCTGACAAATCAAATGCTTTCTTTCTCATTTTGTATGAATTTATTTTTCCCTAAGAATCTTTTGTCTCCTCTAAAGTTACTTCATTTGTAACTGGAGAACACAGGAATTTGATCTACATTTAATAATATCATCAACTCAAGAAAAGACCTTATCAGTACTTGAAGCCAAAGAGCCAATATGCTAAAGTCCTCTTTTCATTCTTATAAAAGATCTGACCAGTTCTGGTAGTAGAAAATTCAATCAAGTGCAAGAAGGAATCTTGATTCCCTGAAACTCATCTTTTTTATAACAGAACTGAGCATGGAGATGTCTTTATTTTATTTTAAGAATGATATCTTTTGAGTTCACATTTGGCCAGGTAGAAAGAGGAAATCCTTTTCCTTATCCCTTGATCAACTAATTCAACATAGGTCTCTGAGATTATCACCTAGAGTATGGGCTCCAATGTGTGTGTGTATATATGTATAAGAAAAATGGTACTTTCCATTTAATTAGCCAGTTTTTGTCAGAGACTATTTATTAATATTTAAACGTGTTGCTTTGTGGTGGAAGATCTGTTGTTATTGGAATTCTTCCTAACTTGGGCAATCTTTTTTTTTTGAAACTGAATCTCCCCATTTCACTCAGGCTGGTAATACAGTTGCTACTCATAGGCCTGACCCAATTACCGATTTGCATGGAAGCTCTGACCTGCTCTGTTCTAACCTGGAAAGATCTGCCTTCCCTTATCCAGCCTGGTAGTCCCCTAATCCCAGGAGCCCAACACAATCGTGCTAGACTTAGTGCAGACAATTGATAAGCTTTAGCACACTACAGCTCAGAAATCCAGAGCTCAAGTACTCAGCTAGCTTCAGCCTCCTCGGTAGCTGTGATTACAGGTGTAAACCACTGTATGTGGGCCTCTCATTACTTTATAGTATTCAGGAAACAAAAGATAAAATTCCTTCATCAATATAAAGCAAGACAGCAAAGTCTAGGTGAGGGTTTTTTATTTGTCTAAACAGAACAATAGCAATGTCGATACTGGTGTACCCTAAAAGAAATATGTTTCCCAAACCAATTATTTCACCTTTAACCACTTCCTCCAAGGACTTCTCCTTCCTATGTGGTCAAAGGTAAACTTGCAATATTATTTTTAAATTGAACAAAGGCATTTTTACTCTCAATTCTGTTACCATAAACAAGATGAAGTTCTCTTGAGTTCCAGGGAATAAAGGAATAAGATTCTTCATTGAACTTGATTGAGTCTTCTACTAGCAGAACTGATTAGCTCTCTTCTAAGAATGAAATGAGGAGTTTTAGATTAGGATATTGACTCCTTGGCTTTGATTAAGTACTGATAAGGTCATTCGTTCAGGTGAGAGCCTTTAGGCTTTAGACTAAGGTACTGGCATTATTTCCTAATTTTTCAGAAAACAAAGTGCTATATACTTTTAGACATACTATTAAATAACTGAAAGAAATGTACACCAAAATGAATGTTTTTTCATGTCCTAGCCCATTCACCCTGAAATTTGGGCGCATGTACACACACGTCATAGAATAGTTTTATACTCACTTCCCTATTCCTCACCTAACCCTCCACCCCAGTGGAAAGTACTACTTCCCTTGATATCTGTGGATTTATTTACTTGATTCAAAAGTCAGCAACATTGAAATATTTTAAATGTATGAATATCCACATCGTGTTACTTACATAGATGATGAGCATAGCGTAAGTAGAACATATCACAGCCATGGACATGATGGTAGAGGGTTTTCTCTATCAAGTCCTGTGGTTCATATCCAGTTAGTTCAGTCACTCTGGAAGAAGAAGGCTATCTAAATTAATAATATTGCCCTACAGATTTGGTTTTAATTAAACTAATATTGATTTTGCTAAGTAATCAAGCGCTAAAGGACTAAAAGTGGAAACAAATGTTGACTTTGGAACCTGAAAATCCTCTTCTTTATAAGAAACAACTTTCGAACTCCAGACCAATGCAGGTTATAGCATTACTCATATTTGGGAGAACTTCAAACACCAGCCAACGAATGGATCCTTTAAGGTAATTTGCAATTTCATCCTTTTCCAAAGTGAATTTAAGTTTATCTAAGAACTGACACTTTGCAGAAAGATATTTGACATGTGAATGCTTAGTATATTTCAGGAAAGTTCTGGAAAAGTCTTAATTTTATGATTAACAGTATATAACATTATTAACAGTATATAATCAATCTAAAAGGAAATTTTATTTCAAGAGTGGTCAGAGAATATTCTCATATTACTGAGAATAGTTTAGTAATTATAGGAAACAGTTAAGAAGCAAATAAAATTGCTATTATTCAAAATCTGCTGATGAGTGAGTAGCCCACTTCAAATGCTACCTTCTCTATGAAGCTTTATCAGATCTTCTACCCTCATAAAATACTTTGTTTTACAACTGTCTGATGTCCTTATCATGCAATATTATGTACTTTGTTTCTTGGTTTTCATCCTACTAGACCAAGAATTCTTAACCTGGGGTCGAATTTCTGGGGATCAATGACCTTGGAAGGGAAAAAACACATCTTTATTTCAATAGTTGTAATCCTATGTAATCCTGTTTTATGCATTTAAAACATAATTCTGAGAAGGGGCCCACATGTTTCACTAATCTGCCAAAGAAGTCCATGACACAAAAAGCTTAAGAACCCATACTAGACTACAAATTCTATGAGGACAGAGAAGACATCTCTCACTACTTAAGCCAGCTAGTACTCTGCACACAGTAGGCATTTTATAAGTATTTCTTAATGAAGGAATGTGTAACAGGACATTCAGATTTGTTTAAGACTGATTTCTATTCCGATGGATTTTGTATGTTCAATACTGATCCCCACAGGCAACATAAACTCTGAAATCTAACTAGATTCCTTGGATTTGTAGTTCTAAAAGCAACATTCCTTCCAAGGCCTGAAAGAGATATGATGAGGTTTAAGCCTGGGAGATGGAATTCCACCGGAATGGAAGATTTTGAATTATTCTGTTACAGGGCAAAAGGGGGCAGACAGAAGAAACAGCCTGCATGAGAGAAATGGAGTGGAGTGAAGAGGAGAGGGTAACAGCAGCAACAGTGAGCTGGTGACCAGGTCTCCTGAAGGCTTGACCTTATAGTCTGAACTCCAGGACTACAGGTTGAGCACATCAGGCTTTCTTCGAGTCACTGCCTTCATTTAATGGGGCAAAGAATTCAGGCTGAAGCTTCCAGGTTCCTTTAAGTTCCTTTATAGTTAATTTGGGTATTTATAGTAGTCAAAATAACTTCTTCACTCAAAATTCTTCTTAAAACAAACATTATTTCATGGAAGTCTTTCCATGTTTTTCTAAGATCGCTGACCTCATCATTTTTTTTTATAGCAGAGTAGTATTCTGTCACTATCATATGCCACAACTTATTTAGCCATTCCACAATTTCTGAGTGTCCCTGCAATTAATTTCCAGTTCGTTGCCACCACAAGGAGAGCTGCTATAAACATTTTAGAACATATAGGTTCTTTTCTTTTTTCTTAATCATCTTTGGAAATAGACCTAGCAGTGGTATTACTGGGTCAAAGGCAGTTTAATAGCTACTTTGGGCATGAGTCTAGATTGCTCTCCAAAATGGTTGGATTTCTTTCCAAGTCCTTTCCATGCCTGTTTACCAACTAAAGTTTTTATATGTTATTTTCCTGGCTATTTCTTTAAAATATTTCTATTTTTTGAGTTTTGTTTCACATAAAAATCCATTATCAACAACGAATGGTTTGTTGGTACAGCACAACACAATGTCTGGCACATAGTAGGCACTAAATAAATATTAGTTATTATTATTATATTTATTCTTTGCTGGGAAATGGAGGGTGTCAGTAACTAGCTTAACTAAAAATAACTTTAAAAAAGTCAGGGGCGTAGGCCCTGTCCTGATGGTCAGAATTTGGTTTTTACCTGGGGGAACCAGGGCTGCATAAATAACGGAGAAAGGGATCCACAAGGTCCCAAGCCATTTTGTTGCTAAGCTATGGAGGTGCCACTGATGTACCCCAATTCAGGTCCTTTCAATACTAAGGGAAATCCTGCCCTCTGTTGCAAAGAAAAGTGACAAGCAGTGTAAGGGTGTGTACAAAAGAGAAGTTAGTGGCCACTGGGCTACCTTGGGAGAGGTATCAGGAGACATAGTGGATAGAGGCAGTGAGACCCAAGTTGAAATTTGGCCTTGGATACTTACTATCCATGTGACCCTGGATAAGTCACTTAACCTGTTTGTCTCAGTTTCACCATCTGTAAAACGGGGATAATAATAGCACCTACCTCCCAGACTTGTTGTGAAGATCAAATGACCAATGTTTGGTCGCAGGTACAAAGTGCATAGTTCAGTGCCTGGCACACAGCAAGTGCCATATAAATGCTAGTTATTATTTATTATTCCAACAATAGGAGAAACTAAAGCATGACTGCAGACAAATTTGTTCTACAGCGACACCTGCTGTTCACCTATGAATGTCTCAGGCAGATTTCTGAGGAAGAAGTCCAAGTTATCAGTAGTCATATATACGAAACATGCTCTAAATCACGAATAATTACAGAAATGCAAATTAAAACTATCTCTGAGCTACCTCTCATGCCCATCAAATTGGCTAAGATGACAAAAAAGAAAAATGACAGACTGGAGGAGCTGTGGGAAAACAAATAGATATACACCCTGTTGATGGAGCTGTGAACTGGTCCAACCATTGTGGAAAGTGATTTAGAACTATGACCCCCAAACTACTAAATCTTTTGACTCTGGGATACGGGCCTCTAAAAAGTCTCTACCCCTAGATCAAAGAAAAAAGGAAAAGGTCCATAGTCCAAAAAATAATTATGGCAGCTCTTTTTTGTGATGTCAAAGAATTGGAAACTGAGGGGATCCCTGTCAATAGGAGAATGACTGAACAAGTTGTGGTCTATGAATGTGATAGAATACTATTGTGCTGTAAGAAATGACAAAGTGTATGTATTCAGAAAAACCTGCAAAGACTTGCATGAACTGATACAAAATAAAGAAATGAAGTGAGAAAAATCAGGAGAACAGAATATAACAGGAAAACTGTAAAGATAATCGACTTTGAAGTCAGTATTGAAATTGAAACATTTGAAATTCACATAATGAATAATCATAATTTCAAAGAACTCATTATAAAACATACTTTTTACCTCCAAATAGAGAGGTGAAAGATTTAGAATGCAGACTAAAGCATATTTTCTTCTCTTTCTTTCTTTTTCTTTTCCTTTCTTCCTCCCTTCCTCCCTCCCCCCGCCTCTCTCTCTCTCTTTCCTTGGACATGGCTAACACAGGAATTTGTTTTATGTGACCCTGTAATATTTTAAATAAATGTAAAATTAATTTGTGGGGTTTTGCCTTCTCAATAGGTTGGAGGGGGTAAGGTAAAAATCTAGAACTGAAAATAAAATTAAATTGAATTAAAATAAACAAATTAATGCCCCAGAAAATATTAATACACTATAACAAAACCAAAGAGAAAAGGAAAAACACACTCTAAATAAACATGCAAATGTTTGTTCTGATGTCTATATGACTCCTTATATGCCAATTATCTATTCAGGTTAATTACCAATTAATTATCCAATTGAATTCTTGAAGGAAAGAGACGCTGGGCACTATAAAAATTCAAAGTCTTATAACTATAAATACAGTTTTCTCCACTTCAAAAGTTCTATTGTGAAATGGTATCTATCTCTGGGCTGTGAAAAATTGAGCTGCAAAACAGGCTAGTAGAAAAAAAAATCACCTAGAAGAGATAAAATTAAGTAGTCTCATAATGAATATCCCTGAAAGGAACTATCAGCAGTGACCTTTCCATTCAGGAAATTAATGGAATGTTAAATGTTAGCTGCAAATTAAATAGACTGAGAGCTCGACTGCATTTTGATTCTTTAGGTCATTTCCCTTTCAGTTTACATCTCAGTTGTGCTTGTAGTTGTAAATCTCTGAAGACGCCATGTTTCCCTGGAATTGATCAGCATTTGTTGTTTATATTTCCATACTATTTCTCCACAATAGAGAGGTATAATGGAGAGTCTAAGAGAAGAAGAGAAGGAGAAATCTGATCACCAATTTCAAGGCCTGGTAAAGTTGCAGAGAATCTAAGTCTTATTTCTACTCTGCATGGTAGAAAAATTCAAATGTCTGATTGCAAAGAAGCAAAGCAAAATAAATCAAGGAATTGTGAGTCCTTCCACTAATTGGAAGTCAGGTTACAGAACAACCACCCAATAAATGTAAATTAATCAAAACCACATGTATTATGTTTCCCATTAAGATACATATTGGCTTAAAACTTAAAGGGAAAAGAGTCTCCCTAAAGGTTTTTCTGGACCTCTAAAGTCAGAGGAATTTGCCAAATCTCAAACATGGCTGTATTTACCCTCTGTCAGCAAAAGCACCAGCTAGAGTTTCAAAATGAAATATCATAAAATCCTTTTTAACCAAATTTCAGTTTTATTTTGAATTATACTTAATAACAATGCCACCTGGTTCCGTGAGAGCCAAGGTACCACTATTCTAGCGTCTTTAGAGATAGACAATATACTTTTACTCTACTTCCCAACCTTTACCCTATGCCCTGGCTCTATAAGCACTGGAATTTTAAAAGCAGTATCTGTTGAAAGCCTAATTTCTCTTTTCTTCTCCCTAGGTCTGTTCATCCTACTGCTTTCTTGGTACACTGGCCTTGTGAAATCAATACAATTAGCATTCTGCAAAAGAAGCAGACTTGTTTTTGACTCTTTTTTTTTCTTATTTCACTTCAATTAATCTAGACTAGGACCCTTCCTTTTTTAGGACTAAAGGTCATGAAAAGTGAGAAACAAAAGGGCTTTGCTGGTAAAATGCTGAAACTCAGAAACTGACTCAGAAGTCAATTTCCCACCATGAGATCTTCTTGTAGGAAAAAGAAATTGATCTTTACAGCATCCCCCCCACCCCTTTTTCCACTCTCATTAGGAAGACTGGTATTAATCCCTTCTAAATTAAATTGGTAGTTCAATTAAATAACAAACATTTATTTAGCATTGATAGGAAAGCACTGTACTTGCTGGAGACGCAAAAGTGATCCTATTATAATGAGGAGTAAATAGTTGGTCTTTTGCTCTTCTCTAGCGGGGGCACACCCCTTGAAATGGTAAGCCATTCCCCTGACCATGTCTGGAGAAACATGGCTCAGATAGGAAGGACTTGTTGCTTTAGATAACAAAGAAAATCTTGGATTGTCCCTTAGTACTTTTCCCTGTGATAGCTGAAGTGTGATTGAGCCTGCATCACAGTTTAAGTGGAGAGAATTGGCCACTAAGAAAGGAGGAGTGGACTCCGAGCCACTGAGCAGTAGGCGTGAAAGGGAGTGACCCACTCTCTGGATCTTTTCTATCTGCCAAGGGTAAATGGAGATTCTCCCTGGAGAAGTAGAGGAGGACTCAGTCTCCTCCCACCCTAGAGAGAAATGGTGACCTGCTGCCCAATGGCAGCTAGAATAGGGAATTCTGCTAAATAAGCTGAGCCTGGACTTTGGGATTTTTTCCACTTTACTGACCATAGGTGACAGAATAAAGATCCCAAGATAGACATATTCAGCAAGGGAGGCACCCTTGTGAGTTCAAGAGCTCAGGAGCAGCTGGGTCTTTTATTCAGCAGAAAGATAGCAGCCAAACCTAAGCTTTAAGTAATTTTTGTCCTGGGGTTCCTTAGTTGGAATATAAAAAGCCAAATAATATAGGAGAATTTGACTCCTCCCTTTAAGGGCAAAGATTCCTAGTCAATACATGCACAGATACAGAGCTACCAAGGAGCCTCTAAGGGAGAGGGAGAGGGTGATCACTGCCCCATTAGTTGCCCCATTGTTGGAACACTATGATCCTATGAAAAGCAACACTATCCTTTCTCTCTGGAAGCTTTAAAAATTAAAAAGGGATTAAAAATTAAAAAAAATAAAAAAATTTAAAAATTAAAAAAATTAAAAAGGAAAGTGAGACTTATAAACAAATAAGAACAAAAATAATAAAAGAGATATATAGATAAAGCGATATAAACATTAAAATATTAAGTCAAAAGACATAACTTTCAACTAGGAGGGTGGTGCAGAATAAAGGAAAGCGCGTAGCTAAGTCTTGATGGAAAAGAATTATTTCAATAATGGATGTGCCTTTTCCCTATAGCTCAGCTTGTGCAGTGACCTAGGAGGGCAATGTTCAATGGCATTTCCCTTCAGACCAAGGTGAGGTGTTTCCCTCTCATTCTGTAAATAAATCCTTTATCTCTTCCCCTCCACCACCACCCTGCCCAAGAGCCTAGAGTGTTTCCTGATTGAACCTGCTTCTGAAGCTCTTTTGTATAAAAATATCTCAAGTTTCAGGGTCATGCTGCTTGAACTCAGTAGCCTACTGTCTTTCTTACTCTAAGTAACTAAGAATGCCCTGCTCCTCATTCCCTAGGACCCCAAGAACATACTAGGGTTTAGATGTTTTTTTTTGGGGGGGGGATGAGTACAGCACAAAGCAGTAAAAGAGAACCAAAAAGAAGTAAAGAAACAATTATGCTCCAGAATTTCTTGAAAAAGAAACTCAGGAACTAGCTTTCCTTTGGTCAAGTTATTCCTGAGCAAGCAAAGAACTTTTCTGTCATAATTCATTTCTCCTTTTAATTACATTTATTATTGTTATTATTATGCACCAAATATCTGCCATCCCACTAACTAGCTGTGATAGGAAAGTCCTTAAACATACTTGTACCTTAGTCAAAATGGTGAATTTTGCCAAGCTCAAATTTTTCTAAATAAAATAATAAGTTTAAAAATACTTTGAAAAAGTTGAAAGCACAGTATCAATATACATTGTTTAACCTTGATTAAATTGTAAAATCAAGACTAACAATGGTATAATTCATAGAATCTATCTCACTGATTCCCATACATTCAGAGAAAGATTAGCAGCTCCTATGCATCACCCACAGACATTGTGCCTGAGAAAAATGTAAAGATAATGTATGCATGTAGATTCCCAGACTTTGAACAAAAGAAGTAATTTGGACCAGGAGCATAGTGTTATGCTAGGGGCACAAGATGCTTTAGATTACCTCCTAGGGAGCTAGAGTTTTTTATCTTTAACTTGCTTGGTGGATACTGCCAGATTCCTATGTCTGAGGAAGACAAGGAAAGGACAGCTTTCATCTTTCCAATTATGCAATGGAGTGCTGCCCTATCAATTTGAGTGTATGCCCTAAGGCATCTCAGGGTACCAGTCATTTTCCAATAGCTATTGGAGAAACTAGTTAATGACAGGAACTACCTGAAAATATATTGATGACTTTTATAACTTTGGTAAGACATTTGAAGAACATAAGTAAATATTGGAAAATGTTAGATTGGCTGGAGGAAACCTGTCTGAGGCTGTCAATAGATAAATGCCAGTCCAATTAGGACATAAATATGTCCAATTAGGACATAAATAAATACAACTGGTTTTATGAAGAAGATAAATGAACCATTGGTTAATATTTTAAAAAAGAAAGAAGAAAACCAAATTACCAGTATCAAAAATGAAAAAGGTTAATCCACAACCAATGAAGATGAAATTGAAGCAATTATTATGAGCTATTTGGCCCAATTAAATGCCAATAAAATTAAAATATAAATGAATAAATATTTATAAAAATATAATTTAATATATTAATATAAAAATATAAATATCATTTTAAACATAAATTAACAGAAGAAGAAAGAGAATACTTAAGTACCCTTATCATCTTAGAAAAAGAAATTGAACAAACCATAAATGAACTCCCTAAGAAAATAAAGGACCAGATGGATTACAAGAAAATTCTACCAAACAGTTAAATAATAAATAATTCAAATATTATGTAAACTATTTGAAAAAATAGGTAAAGAAGGAGTCTGACCAAATTCCTAATATGATGCAAATATAGTTGTGATGCATAAACTAGTAAAAGCAAAAACAGAGGAAACTATAGACCAATTTTCCTAATGAATACTGATGCAAGAATTTTAAACAGAACATTAGCAAGAATATTACAACAACACATCACAAAGATCATACCATGTTGGATTTATGCCAGGAATTTAAGATTGGTTCAAAATAGAGAAAATTATAAGCATAATTCAACATATTAATGACAAAACAACAAAAATTGCATGATAATGTGAATAGATGCAGAAAAAACTTTCAACAAAATTCAGCACCCATTCCTATTTAAAAATACTAGAAAGCACCGGAATAGATGGAGCCTTTCTTAAAAGGATAAGTAGTATCTAAAACCAAGAGCAAGCATTATCTATAATTAGGATAAACTAGAAGTCTTCCCAATAAGAAAAGAGGTGAAGCTAGGATGTCCATCATCACTACTATTATGCAATACTGTGCTAGAAATGCTATCTATGGTAATAAGACAAGAAAAAGAAATTGAATGAGTAATCACAGGCAATGAAAAGACAAAACCATTACATTTTGCAGATGATATAATGGTATCCTTAAGGAACACTAAAGAATCAACTAAGAAAATAACTACTTTAGCAAAGTTGTAGGATATAAAATTAATCCACACAAACCATCAGCATTTCTATATTTTTGCAAACAAAACCCAATAGGAAGACATAGAAAGCAAAATCTCATTTAAAGTAATTGCAGACAGTATAAAATACTTAGGAATCTACCTGCCAAGAACTATATGAACAAAATTACAAAACACTTTTCACTCAAAGACAGATATAAACAATTAGAGAAATATTTAATTGTTCATGGGCAGGATGGGCCAATATAATAATAAAATAACAATACTACTCTAATTTATTTGGGGCCATACCAATCAAACTATCAAAGAATTATTTTTGAAAATAATAAAATTCATCTAGCAGAACAAAACATTGAAAATATCAAGGGAATCAGTGAAAAGAAAAGTGAAAGTAAGCAGCCTGGCCGTACTGGATCTCAAATTATACTACAAAGTAGTAATCAGCAAAACAATCTATTACTGGATAAGAAATGGAATAGAATAATTATACAATATACAGAAGTAAATGACCACAGTAACTTAGTGTTTGATAAACCAAAAGATTCTAGCTTTGGGGGCAAGAACTCACTATTTGACAAAAACTCCAGGCAAAACTAGAAAGCAGTCCAATATCTTACACTATATACCAAGATAAGCTCAAAATGGGTGATTTTAGTCATAAAGGGTGAGAGCATTAACAAATTAGAGACACATAGAAAAAAATACCTATCAGATCTATGGATAAAGGAAGAGTTCATGACCAAACAAGAAATTGAGAAGATCATGGGAGGTAAGATGGATAATTTTGATTACATCAAATTAAAAAACATTTTCTCAAATAAAATTAATACAGCTAAAATTAGGAGAAAAGTAGGAAACTGGAGGAAAATGTTGACAGCAATTTTCTCTGTTAAAAAGCCTCATTTCTTAAACATATAGGAAACTGAGACAAATTTATTAAAATAAGAACCATTTCCCAACTGATAGTCAAAGGATATTAACAAACAGTTTTCAGAGGAAGAAATCAGAGCTACTAAGTCGTATGAAAAAAAATGCTCTAAATCCCTAAAGATTAGAGAAGTACAAATTAAAGTAATTCTGAGGTACCACATTATACTCATCAGACTGCCTAAGATGACAGAAAAGGAAACTGATGAAGGCTGGTGGGGATATGAAAAAATAGGTATATTAATGTACTTTTGGTGGAGTTGTGAATGTGTCCAACCATTCTAGAGAACAATTTGGAACTATGCCCAAAGTACTATAAAACTGTATAAAACTATCAAAACCCTTTGATTCAGCAATATCACTACTAAGCATGTATCCCAAAAAATGATAAAAGGAAAAGGAAAAGGACCCATATGTATAAGAATATCTAGAGCACCTTTTTCAGTGGTGTCAAAGAATTGGAAACTAAGGGGATGCCCATCAATTGTGGAATGGCTGAACAGGTTGATATGATGGTGATGGAATACTATTGTATTATAATAAATGATGAAGGGAAAGGTTTCAGAAAAACCCAGGAAGAATTATATGGGCTGATACAAAGTGAAATACGCAGAACTGGGAGAACACTGTACATGGTAACAGTACTATTGTAATGATAATCAACTGGGAAAGACTTAGCTATGTTCAATACAATGATCCATGACAATTCCAAAGGATTCACAATGAAAAATACCCCCAGAGAGAAAGAACCGATGAACTCCGGGTGTAAAATAAAATACATTTTTTTTTACTTTATTTTCTTGCTTTTTTTTTTCTCTGCAACATGGCTAATGTGAAAATATATTTTGCATGACTTCATATTTATAATGGGCATCATATTTCTTGCCTTCTCAATGGCTGAAGGAAGGGTGAAGAGAGGGAGAAAATTTGGAACTGAAAATAAAAATAAAAATTTTAAGATTATGCAGCTATTGAGAGGTGGAGCCAAGATGGCAGAGTAAAAGCAGGTACTTTCTTGAGCTCTCCCCCAAACCTCTCCAAATACCTGTAAAAAGGACTCTAAACAAATTCTACAGCTACAGAACCCACAAAGTGACAGAGTGAAACAAATCTCCAGCCCAAGACAACCTGGAAGGTCGATAGGAAAGGTCTATCACACTGGGCTGGTAACAGAGCACAGTCCAGCAAGAGCCTTGCCAGCACAGACTGGTCTGGAGCAGGCCTCAGGGGACTGAATCACTGGCAGCTGTGGTGGTTTCCAGACTTCTCAAGCCACAAACGCCAAAGACAATGTGGAAGGTCAGTGGGAAAACTCTGTTGGACTGGATGAGGGAGGAGCCCTGTCTGGCCCTAGCCCTGGGGTAGTGGTGGCAGTGATGGCAACAGCAGCAGCAGCAGCAGCAGCAGTGGTGGTGGTGGCAGCTGTTTCTGGAGCTCCAGACCCACAGATAATGGGGAGTATCAAGCAACTAATCAGAGCAGGAGTGCAGGGATCTATTTGCTGGTGCTGAGGCAGGATCCTCTTACTTTACCCTGCTTGGATCTGGGCCACAGTCCTGGGTGGCAGTCCTGGAGTGAGGAGGATTACTAGTGTGGCAGAGCTTGTGGTGGCTGTGGAGAAGGAATCCCACTCACAATTCCAAGGCATAAAAGAATGCTTGAGGTCACTCACAGACTACAGCATAGACCAGGAGAGGCATAAACACCTCTCCTTTGATCATATCACCGTAGAAGAAGTGAAAATTTGCAGGCGCCTAGAAGTATCTCTGAAAACAGCTGCACAAAGCCCCTGAAACTTGGGACAGAGCACTCTCCACTCTGGAAGCAGAGACAAAGAGCTCAAAAGTCAAGTAATTGGTTGGGAAACTGAGCAAACAGCATAAAAAAACTCAGACTATAGAATCTTACTCTGATGACAAAAAGATCAAAACGTACAACCAGAAGACAACAAAGTCAAAGCTCCTACATCCAAAGCCTCCAAGAAAAATATGAGTTGGTTGCAGGCCATGGAAGAGCTCAAAAAGGATTTTGAAAATCAAATTAGAGAAGTATAGCAAAAATTGGAAAGAGAAATGAGAGTCATGCAAGAAAATCATGAAAAACAAGTGAACAGCTTGCTAAAGGAGACCCAAAAAAATGCTGAAGAAAATAACACCTTAAAAACAGACTAACCCAAATGGCAAAAGAGGTCTAAAAAGCCAATGAGAAGAAGAATACCTTAAAAAGCAGAATTAGCCAAATAGAAAAGCAGGTCCAAAAGCTCACTGAAGAAAATACTACCTTAAAAATTAGAAAGGAATAAATGGAAGCTAATGACTTTATGAGAAATCAAGAAATTATAAAACACAATCAAAAGAATGAAAAAAATAGAAGACATTGGACATCTCACTGGAAAAACCACTGACCTGGAAAACAGATCCAGGAGAGATGATTTAAAAATTATTGGACTACCTGAAAGCCATGATAAAAAAAGAGCCTAGACATCATCTTTCAAGAAATTATCAAGGAAAACTGCTCTTGATATTCTAGAACCAGAGGGTAAAATAGAAATTGAAAGAATCTACAGATCACCTCTTGAAAAAGATCCACAAAGGAAAACTCCTAGCAATATTGTAGTCAAATTCCAGAGTTCCTAGGTCAAGGAGAAAATAGTGCAAGCAGCCAGAAAGAGACAATTCAAGTATTGTGGAAACACAATCAGGATAACACAAGATCTAGCAGCTTCTACATTAAGGGATCAAAGGGCTTAGAATATGATTATCTGGAGGTCAAAGGAGCTAGGATTAAAACCAAGAACCACCTACCCAGCAAAACTGAGTATAATACTTCAGGGGGAAAATGGATACTCAATGAAATAGAAAAATTTCAAACATTCTTGATGAAAAGACCAGAGCTGAAGAGAAAATTTGACTTTCAAATACAAGAACCAAGAGAAGCATGAAAAGGTAAACATGAAAGAGAAATTATAAGGTACTTATTAAAGTTGACCTGTTTACATTCTTATATGGAAAGATGATATGTAACTCATGAGACCTTTCTCAGTATTAGGGTAGTAGGAGGGTATATACATACATACTATACATATAAATAGATAGATAGATAGATAGATAGATAGATAGATAGATAGATAGATAGATAGATAGATAGATGGCACAGGGTGAGTTGAATATGAAGGCATGATATCTACAAAATAAAATTAAGGGGTGAGAGAGGAATATATTAGTAGAGGAGAAAGGGAAAGATAGAATGGGATAAATTATCTCACATAAAAGAGGCAAAAACGCCATTACAATGGAGGGGAAAAGGGGGGAGATGAAAGGGAATGAGTGAACCTTATTCTCATTGGATTTGACTTAAGGAGGGAATAACATACACACTCAATTGGGTATCTTACCCTATGGGAAAGTAGGGGGAAAGGGAAAAGGGGGGGGTGATAGAAGGGAGGACAGATTGGGGGAGGGGATAGTCAGAAGCAAACACTTTGAAATCGGACAGGGTCAAAGGAGAAAATGAGTGGAGCCAAGATGGCAGCTGGAAAGCAGGGACTTGCCTAAAGGTCTCCCCCAGGACCCTCCAAACACCTATAAATACAGCTCTGAACAAATTCTAGACCTGCAGAACCCATGAAATAGCAGAGAGAAGCAGGGCTCCAGACCAGGACAGTCTGGATGGTTGCTGGGTAAGGTCTATCACACAGAACTGGGATTGGAGCAAAGCAGAGCCCAGCGTGGGCTGCGCCTGGACCAACCAGACCAGGAGCCAGGCAGAATAGGCCATACCGCCCTGAATCAGTGAGCTGTGGCTGTTAACAGACTTCTCAACCCACAAGCACCAAAGACAACAAAGAAGGTTAGTGGGGAAAAAACTGCAGGGACAAAGTGAAAAGAGTTCTCCTTTGGCCACCACCCCAGGGGCAATGGAGGTGGTTCAGCTACAGAACTATAGCTGCAGTTGCTTTTGGTCCCAGGCCCACCTGGTGGGAGGAATTAAGTGGTGGATCTGAGCAGGAGTGCAGAGCCTGCTCAGATCTGAGTCCCAGTCTGGGCTGTTGTTTCTTGGGGGAGGAGGACCACTGGTGTGGCAAAAATATCTCTGAAAACAACAGCACAGCCCCTCAAGCTTGGGACAAAGTACTCTCTATTCTACAAGCAGTCATACCCCAACAAAAAGCTTAAGGGTCAAGTAGTTGGCTGGGAACATGGCCAGGGAGCAAAAACACTCTCAGATTCAGACTCAGACTTTGGAATCTTTCTTTGGTGACAAAGAAGACCAAAAGATACAGCCAGAAGAAGTCAACAAAGTTCAAAGAGTCTACTTTAAAAGCCTCCAAGAA
>CM053622.1:509375876-509409299 GCA_028646595.1 Phalanger gymnotis
AGTTAGTCTTTCACAATATGACTATTATGAAAGTGTTTTGCATAACTACACATGTATAACCTATATGGAATTGATTGTCTTCTCAATGAGGGTGGGTGGAGAGGGAAGAAGAGAGAGAATTTGGAACTCAAACTTTTAAAAGCAAGTGTTAAAAATTGTTTTTACATGCAACTGGGAAATAAGATATACAGGCAATGGGTCATAGAAATCTATCTTGCCTTTACAAGAAAGTAAAGTGGAAAGGTATAAAAGGTGGGGTGACAGAAGGGAGGGCAGACTGGAGGAAGGGGTAATCAGAATGTATGCCATCTTGGAGTGTGAGGGAGAGGGGAGATGGGGAGAAAATTTGGAACTCAAAATCTTGTGGAAATGAATGTTGAAAACTAAAAATTAATTAATTTTAAAAATACAAATTTTAATTTTTTAAATTTTAATTTAATTAAAACTACAAAATTTTAAAAATACAAAAAGCCCCACCATCCCCCAAAAGACTATGCTGTTATTGCTAAACTACTTAATGACCTTACTGATACACAACTGCAGAAAGTCAGAGCCAAAAAAGGTGGAGAGTCAAAATTGTCTTGAAACCTTCAAAGCCTTTTGGGAAAAGATGCACAGACAAATATGAGAAAGCTTTCATAGTTTTGAAATCAACTGCCTTACCATGCACTGGTATTGGCTTATGCAGACTCAAATAAAGCTTTTGTTCTTCCCACAGATGTCAGCCTGGAAGGTTTGGAAGCTGTCCTTTATCAAGAAAGTGATGGTCACCAGAGGCCAATTGCACTGTCAGCAGAAGTTTGACTAACAGTGAGTCTCACTATCCTGTCAATAAATTTTAGTTTGTGGCTTTGAAGTGGATCATAATTGAGAAATTCAAAGACTATGCATATAAAGCAAAACTCCTTGAGTAGACTGATAATAATCCATTGATATATCTTGACCAGTGCCAAGTTGAATTGGTACTGATGCTTGCCAGATAGAAGTAACGGCCCTGGCCAAGTATGATTTCAGCATAGAATATAGGCCTGCTAAGACTAATGTGAATATAAATGCTTTGTTCAGAATTCTGCAAAACATTAGAACCATGATGATACCAGAAGAACACAAACTTTTAACACTTGAGAAGCAAACGAGGCTGAGCACTTGAGGCTATCAAGTGCATACATATAAACTCTGTGTTTTCTTTTACCTGTCCTAGTCTGTGGATGACTAGCAGTGTGAACACATGGTTGATGAAGGACTGAAAAAATGGAATAGAAGCTAAAAAGCACAATTATGATCCTCCTCTTCATTTCTGGGTATTGGAAAGAAACTTCTTGTTGGGGCAATATTAGAAACTGGAGCTAAACAATGAAATGTTATATCATTCATTGTGATTGCGACAGGACTGTGATTGAACCTATATATGGCACCAGGAAGCACCTGGCGCTACCCAAAGCATAGCAGTCTATATATGTGTGTATGTGTGTGTGTGTGTGTGTGTTACATGATGATTTTTGTTGTATGAACCAAGAGGGTGAGTTGGAGGGAGTATGGGGTTGCCTAGAGTATGTATTATACAGTTAAACCTTTGGCATGGTAGAAGTAGTTAAAAACTTCACATTCTGATTTCATAGGCCTCAAATTATAAAATTCATTGTTTCCACAATAAATCATATCAATTTCAGACCTTATCATCATAGTTAAGAAATAAACATAAAACAAAGAAGTTTAAGAGCATTTAATCAAAATAAGTTACTCCCTGAGTAATAACTCAATTAGTGTATTAGGTTTTTAAAAATTAAATTTAGGCTTAATTTCTAGCCTGAGTGTAGAACCTGGCTTAATATGTTGTGGCTTTCAGACAATTTCAACAAAATCAATGCCTCAAAGTAGAAGGGGAATTTATTTGCTTACCTGGAATCCAGAAATATTAATTTTAGGTCCAAACTTGCCCTAAACATGAACATATTACTATGAAGTTTGATCTCTGTGATTGCACTTGGAGGCAAAGACTGACCAACAGCCACCAGCCCCACAATTTGGTAACAGGAGTCATACAAGGACATGTCCAACATATACTGTCTTATCTTCAAATAGCCACTGCAATGGATGACCTGGTACAAGAGAAAAATGAATAAAGTATTTGGAGGCAGGGGGATAAAGAGATAGAATATTTTCATAATGATTCTGGGCCTGTCAATTTCCTCAAAAATAATGTAATGTTCCTTTTTAAATCCCATTTGTAAATTGGGCTTTCCAATATTCTGATGGGACCAATTTATTAACAGGAAGTGGCTGTAATATAAGAACATAATGGAATATTGTTGTGTTGTTAAAAAAATATGAAGATGAGGAATTCAGAGAAACATGGGAATACTTATATGAACTGATTCAGAGTCAAGAAAGCAAAACCAGGAAAATATGCTCAATAGCTATAATAATGTAAATGGAAACAGCACCAAAAAGCACCTGAACTCCTATTAAATATAATGACCAATCTTGTTTCCAGAGGACAGGTGATCGAAAAAACCCTCTTCTGAGTACAAACGTGGAATGCTATACTAGTAGGGAATGTTGCACATAGTATCAGAGAAGGTCATTTTGTAAATTGATTTTGTTTATCTGGTAAGGGGTGGGGAGAGTGATGTATTAGGAAGTGACTGTGATATAAAAATCAGGAGATATCAAGAAAAAAATGTTTAAGGGATAAAAGGAGATGTGATCCAAAGTAATACTGTTGTTGGAATTTAGAATCCACTCTCAGGTACTCCAGTTGCATGAAACAGATAATGAATTACTGAGACATCTTCAAAATTGCACAGAAGCAAAAGAAAGTTGTGGGGGCAACTTCAACCATAGTTACATCTGCTGGTGATCTCTTTCTGCTAAAAGCAGAGTAACTGACAAATTCTTACCTTACTTTGTTTCTCATCTCAGCCTGTTGAAATCCTACCCTTTTTTCAAAGTCCACTTTCTCTGCCTCAGTGAAAGTGTTTTGCTCAGATATCTCAGGAGACTTTGTATGGACCTCCTCTTTGTACCTGTTTTTTAACCTGTCTGTGAGTCGGGTTGAATATACTTCTATATAGTGTCTCCTCTTTGATTTCTGTGACATGAATTCTCATGATTCTCTTTCTGTCTGTTGATAACTCCTTTTCTGTCTCCTTTTCTGATTCCTTATTCTCTCCTCGACCCTTAAAAGTACATGTTTCAGGAGGTTTGACACTTGACCTCTTTTCTCTCAACCTTCTTCCTTTGTGAATCCTATTACTTTTGCAGCATCAATGATCAGACCCATACAGATAACTCTCCAATTTATATCTCTATCTTTAAATTCTTCCCAAGGTTCCAAACCATATCAGCAACTGCCTGCTTGGTAGCTTCACCTGGATAGTTTTCTTTTGCCTCAAAAGTCAACAGGTCCAAAATATCAAAATCAGTGGTACCATCATCCTCCCAACAGGATAATAAACACGGAATTTTCTTTGATTCCTTCCTCTCCATCACCCCACATATTCAAAACAAGAAGCAAGGAAACTACGCTGTTCTTACACTTTCATCTGTTGTATATTTCAGTTTCATAATAAAGCAAACAGGGTTACATTATTCAGGGCACCGTGTTCAATTAATACTACAAATTAAGATTATAATATGTAATTAATTTGTACTTATTAGAAGAGTAGCCTGATAGCCAATCAGAGTACTGATTGATGAGAATGGTAAGGAAAAGTCCATTTTTATAGTATATCTATAGACATATAAGTTTACGTTATAAAGCATCATAGATAGAGTGCTGTACTTAGAGTCAGGAAAATCTGAGTCTACTCTGCCACTAAGTTATAGACTTAAAAGGCTTCAAGTTATAGAAGGGTCATGATGTGCTTCAGAAGAAAGAGTTCCCACCCCAGGGTTTCCTGTACTAACAAAATTGATTTAGTATCAAATCACTTGAGGAAATAAATGATCAAATCTTAATTTATTATTTGAAATACCACATTCAGAAGATATTTTTCAAGCTTTCTGAATATGCTTACAGAATCTTAGAATGCTAAGCCTGAAAGGGACATTAGGTTTAGTCTAATCCCTACAGGATAAGGACATTAAGCCCAGAGGTTTGATTGTCCAGCATCATACCTAGAGCCCAGGTCTTCAGATTCTGATGTTCTTTCCATTCCCAGAAAGCACACATGAATGTGTGTGCGTGGGCCTGTGTTCACTCTCATTCTTTGTCAGTGTAAAATTTAGATTAACTTATAGAACTCCAGGGCAATCCAGAGAAAAAGAAAAGTTACAGTTTGCAAATGAAAAATACAGGTAACGACAGAATGTCACTTGATGGTGTAGTATTTGAGTGGAGGCTACTAGAATTTGGGGTTTCTAAACAAAACTTTGGATACCAAGACTAAGTATTCAAACACTTGCTTCTTTCTTGTATGGGAAGTTCTTAACTAAATTGTAGAAATTATAGGTACAGCCCTGGAATCAGGAGGACCTAAGTTCAAATTTGGCCTCTTGACACTTACTAGGTGTGTGACCGTGGGCAAGTCACTTACCCCCAATTGCCTTGCCAAAAAAAAAATTATAGGTAAGCGTTTTCCCTAGAATAAATGTTGTGAAATCAAGATTTGTACTCAGAGTAGTCTCAAACAGTGGGGCAGGGAGGGGTTTGGGTGGGGGTGGCAGAAGGCAGATCTCCTTTGCTTTTAGAATTTTGTTTATTTTTCAACTGGGTTACTTGACAAAATTTTGAACAGGGTTGAACTGACAGGGTACAGATCCTGGGATACTCCCCACCTATCTCGCCCTCTTTCCTTGAACTTTCCCACATGGTCAAGCCTGGAGCAACTGGCTCTTCCCAGTTACTAACCCATAAGTGGTTATTCCTGGTGATTTTAGGGGCTATGGACCCTCCCCAAGAATATCATTAATTATAATATATATTCCATCAGTCTTTTAAATTAGGCATTGCCTTGTCCTTTAGATCCATTTTTAAAATACAATTTCTCCTGGAAAGAGTAAACAAAAAACACACCAAGTTGCTTATATCAGCCCTATTTCTAATTGTAACAAGAGTGAACAGAAAGCATAAGAGCAGTGGATTCTAGGGGTGAAGAGTCCTTAAAATTCGAGAAAAGGGCTCAGAAATGAAAGGCCTGTGCACTAAAAACAAACTTTACCTATTTGACAAATTTGCCTCAGGTTGACCTGAGCACAATATTTCAGTGGTGCATTCTATAAAGAACACTGTCCTGAGGGAAGTAACAGATAAGTAAGGAAATCTCTTTTTTTTCTTTTGGAGGGGGGAAGGCAGGGCAATTGGGGTTAAGTGACTTGCCCAAGGTCACACAGCTAGTGTGTCAAATGTTTGAGATCAGATTTGAACTCAGGTCCTCCTGACTCCAGGGCTGGTGCTCTATTCACTGTACCACCTAGCTGCCCCTAAGTGAGGAAATCTTATCAAAAAGGTCCCAGGAATCCAATGTTCCAACTATATCGCATAATAATCTTGACTTTCAGTTCCTAAGAGTGGAGACTGTTTTTTATATACTTTGGTAAGTCTTGTATTCCCTACCATGCTCCACCATATTCCATAAGAACTGATTGTTTGATTGACTGATGAAGGTGAGGCTCACATACAAGGTTGGACTTTCATTTAGGTGCCAATCCCAATGTCATTCTATTCTTTCCACTCTTTTAAGGATTCTAGCCAGTTTTACATCTGGTGTTTTTTTTTTTATGATGCTGCTACTGAATAACAATTCTAACACTTGCCTTGCAAGTGTGTCATTACCTTTCTGGGGGTTGTCAAGTTTTCTTTTGTATTAAATTTTCTTGAATATGAAGCAAGGTAAAACCTGAGTATGAAACAACCAGAACCCTACTCTTTGAACTCACCAAGAGGTGGATCCTCATACCTTATAGCCACTGCATGTTAATCCCGCATTCCTCTTTGCTAAGACACACTTCATCCGAAGGAAAAATGACCTCTCTATTTCATACTCTGAAAGCAGAAAATAAATCAATTTTCAATTTGAAAAATATACACATTTACCAGTAATGTTTCTTTCTTTAGCATGTGTCTTGCTTGCTAATCCTGAAAGTGAACTCCTAGAAGCAAAAATTAAAAACCAGCTTTTTTTCTTAAGTATGCTTCAATCTGTAAACAGACCCCATCAGTTCTTTCTTTTCATGCTTGTGGTGAGATAACCACCTCGTAAATACAGAAAGTTTTAGTATGCAATGGACAACATATGAATGTGCAGGGGTATATGACAACAGCCACATTTTAGTTTCCATGTATTATCAGAAAAAAATGACATTCTGAAGGAATGAACGAGAATTTCAAGAATGCCAACCTGGAAACAAGGTAAAGATCTTTTTTGGAAAAAAGGGTTTTTGCATGAAAATACGAAATAACAACTGCATGGGTTAGACATGGCTCTATGCTAGAGGTTAATAAAATATTTGCCCAGTGGCTTATGGGACAATAATCATTTTTGCCCATCTAGAAAGGATGGAAAGCAGTAAATTACTCCAAATCCTGCCAAAAGGTCTTTCATCATAGTAACTCCATTCATCAATTTTGTGAGAGGTGAATGTTGCTGTTCAATTGTTCAGTCATGTCCAACTTTTCATGACCCCAAAGACCATAGCACACCAGGCCCTTCTATCCTCCCCAATCTCTCAAAGACTGTCCAAGTTCATGTTCGTTTTTTCCATGACACTATCTATCCATCTCATCCTCTGCCATCTCCTTTTCCTTTTGCCTTCAAACTTTCCTAACACCAGGGTCTTTTCCAGTAAGTCCTGTCTCCTCATTATGTGGCCACAGTATTTAAACTTCAGCTTCAGTATTTGACCTTCTGATGGATAGTCTGAAAAGTGAATAACCTAGTAATATGGTGTAATGGGTGTAATCCAGCGCGGTGGAGTGGAAAGAGCACTAAATTTTTAGTTAAAAAACCTAGGTTAAAATCTCAGCTCTGCCACTTACACCTGGGGCAAGTCATTTAACTTCTCTGCTCCTCAGTTTCTTTATCTGTAAAATGAAATAAGACTGGATGATCTCTAGAATCCAAGATGCTAGAATTGTCATCTTATGATTCTGTGATCCTTCCAACAATTTCCTTCATAAGGAATATTTCATTTCCCTAAAATAGCAGGTACTTTATAAATGTCCTAATTTCTGCTCCTTTTTCCCCTTACATTTACATACTCTCTTATGCTAGTTGAGGAAACAGAATTTCAAGATTTCAGTCTCGAAATTAGCCTCACAATGCAAAATGGCAATAAGAACCGAATGTACTCTATTACATCAGAATGAGAGCTTTTTTCATTCTAACTGCTTAGAGGATCCATCTCCACTGCTCTGATACTCACCCAGTTGGCCAAAGAGCTTTTCCTTAATGAGTATTTACAAAAAGCTCCCTTAAGCCCTGTCTTCTAATGAATGGATGCATCTACTCTAAGGTTTAAATACAAAATTGTCCCTTCACTGGATAAAGTACATGTTATTCCCGATCTTTAAATTAGTTATTCGTAGAAGTCAATAAATTAATTTTTTTAAAAAAGGTAACTACAAAGTGTTGAAAGCAAGGTCTTTAAGCTTCCAGATAAGTTTGAAGTCTCCTGGATCTAATGGATCTCACTTTCATAAATCCATATCATCGTTGAGGTTTTCGTATTTTACACAGAATCCCATAGGCTATGAACTTGGGTTGGGATATGTGAGGCATAAAAATTTCTATTTAGCCTAGCTGCCTGTTAGAATCAATTCCAGACATTCACTGTTGTATGCAAAGCCCGTGTCTAGAGAACATATCACATAACAATTAATAATTGAGCTTTGTGAAGTGTCTTCTTTGCACACCAAATCACCACAGTGAAACAATGAGAATGTCTAGATTCAGAAAATCTACCCTGTGAATGGAAAGCTGGGAGAAAATGCTGGATGGTGTTATCTCCAAAGTTAAAAATTATCTCAATGACCATCTTAAATTAGTGTGATATCACAATTATATATGCTTTTGCTGCTTCTGGGAGATCAGGAATGAAAAAAAATCTGCTGATATTTATCAGACTTGAAAAATTCTTGGGTTGTGGAGCCTTGGTGTCAGCGTAGCAACTGTTTGAAACAAATCTAGAACACACATCAGACCTAATCCTGATGAGGAAATCCAAATAAAAGTCTCAGTGAGTCATTTTTCCAATTCAAATAGGAATGGAAAGACAGAGGGGTCTGTGGACAGTGGGGATAGGGTCTGGCCAGGAACACTCAGGGAGAGTACTCCACTATGCTGAAGAGTGAAGCAAGGTTCCAGACCTATACCAAGGCTCCACCTTGTGCAAAATGTGGGAATAGATGACAGCTGGAAGCTTTGTCAGCTACTACTACCCAGTTCCAGGTCACAGATACATGGCAAACGGAGCAGGGGACCTGTGTCTAGGGGTGCTTGTCCAGGGTGAGAAGCTGTAGTGGCTCCTATCTGGTGTACTGCAAAGAGAAAGTTCAAATGTGTTTGATCCCAGGAGCAGGGCAGGGTCTCAGCTCCAACTTCCAGACCAATCTGAAGCTTGCAAAGGAATAACCAGGGTAGCAATCCCAGACAAAAAGATTTGAGTTGTGTAACTGTCTATAATTCTGTCACTCTGAACCAATGGGGGCCATCTCCAGTCTTCCTGATCTACATCTTGCCACTGTACCCAGATGGTTCTGGAGAAGAGAGTGAGACCAGCGACTCTGCACAGTGTCTCACTTAAATCCAATTCACTTGCAAGTCAAGACATCACCTTTCTGATGTCATCGGTCCTCTTCAAGAACGAAGGACAAACAACTCTGAAGCAGCAAAGCTTCCTGGTGACTGATAGAGGCAGAGTATCACAATAGCCTACTGATGCTCAGACTCAAACCCAGACCAGAAACTAGCAGAGTTCAGACCAGGAAAGCAGCGATCAGACTTTCCCATGGATCAGACCACTTTGAAAACATTGAAAGCTTGTCCCTGAGCTGTCTCTAAGAACCTAGAATAACATAATACTCAATACTCCAAGAGTATAGCAATAAGACCAGTCCAGACCCATGTGCAGAGCCTAGTCCTAAAATAAATGTCAAAGTCAGAAAGTAGATTGGGAGAATGAGCAAACAAAGAAACAAAAAAGAATCTCACCACAAAAAGCAATTATGATGACAAGGATGCTCAAGACACAAACCCACAAAAGTATCTGCCGGCAAAACCTCAAAGAAAAACCTGGCTTAAGCAAAAATTCTACTAGAAGTCCTAGAAGAGACAAAAGAGGAGTTTAAAAATGTTTTTATAACTGAAATCAGAGTACAGGAATTAAAAAATAGAAAACAAATGAGAGCTAGCAGAGAGTGACTTGGAAAAAGGAATAAATAGCTTAGAAAAAGAGGTACAAAATCTTGACTAAGCAACAAATTCCTTGAAAATTATAATGGGCTAAGTAGAAATCAATAACCCCACCAAACAAAATGAAATATTTAAATAAAATTAAAAGACTTTAAAAATAGAAGAAATTATAAATTATCTCATAGCAAAAACCAAAAAACACATTGAGAACAAAAATTTAAGAAGCACTAGATTGAAGCCATGAAAACCTTGAAACCTGCAAGCAAATGATCAAAAAGAGCTTAGACATCATATTTCCAGAAATCTTAGGAGAAAACTGCCCATATATTTGCAAAACAGAGGAAAGACAGAAATAGAAAGAATTCATTGGTCACCTCCTGAAAGAAAATCTCAAAATTAAAAAATTATAGCCCAAATCCAGAGCTTCTAGGTCAAATTAAAAAAAAAAAACACTGCAAGCAGTCAGAAAGAAAGAATTCAGCTACTCAGGAGCCACAGTCAGAATCACACATAATTTATCAGCTACCATCATAAAGAAACAGAGAGCTTGGAATATAATATTCCAGTAGGTATAAAGGATATAGGCTTACAAGCCAAGGATAACTTAGCCAAAAAAACTTTTAAGTGAAACAAAGGACGTTCCTGATGAAAAGACCAAAGCTCCTTAGGAACTTAGAAATTAAAACACAAGAATCAGAGAAACATATAAGGGTAAACAAGAATGAACAATGATAAAAGACCAAATAAGGATAAATCACTCACACTTACGGAGATGTGATGTGTGTGTTCCCTCTGAACCTTACATTATAAAGGGTCGTAGAGGGAATCTAATTAGACAGAAGACTTGGAAGTGGTTCTATTATGATGATAATAGAATGATAACATTAAAAAGAGAATGGAAAGGGAGAAGAAGAGGAATATGCCAGGATGGGGGAAAGAAAAAGAAAGTTAGGAAAAGTTATCTTACATTAGGATATTGATAATACATGCATACTTTTTATATAGAGTGAGTAGTATGAGACATATATATGTGTATTTTTATATTTGCTTGTATATATCCATATATATACATAGATATGCATATATGTGTGTGTGTCTCATTTTACATACTCTGAGTTCTTCACCTCTCTTTTAGGAGGTAGGTAGCATGTGTCATCATCGGTCTTCTAAAATAATAGTTAGTTATTAGGCTCATTAGAGTTTTAAGTCTTTCAAAGCTATCTTTACAATATTATTATATATAAATATACATATTTAATATAATATATAAATAAATTATTCTCTTGGTTTTGCTTACTTCACTCTGTATCAGTTCACACATGTCTTCCCAGTTTCTCTGAAACCATTCTCTTCATCATTTCTTTAAGCACAATAGTATTGTATTACATTTATATACAACAGATTGTTCAGCCCTTCATCATTCACCAATTGATGTGTACCCCCTCAGATTCTGATTCTTTGACACCTTAAAAATAGCTATAAATATTTTTGTACATCCTTGGTTATAGTTTGTTTTGCTTAGGACTAATTCCTTCCTTAATCTACTGTATATAGATAATATATATACATGTATGTACATATATGCACGCATATATTATATATGTGTATATATGTATATACACATATTTGTTTTTAGAAATGACTAATGTGGCAATTTGCTTTGTTTGATTATGCATGTTTGCAACAGGGATTTTGTTTTTCTTTTATTCTCAATTGGAGGAAGAGAAGAAGGGTTTGTTGGTGATTGAAAAAAAATAAAATTTAATTTAAAATAATAAATTCTTTTAAAAGCATTAAGCATGTATGAAGGGTAAAGGGAAAACTATTTAGGGAAATAGCAAAATTTCAATACTGAAAACAACACCATGGGTTTTTTCCTGAGATGCCTGTGCTCCTTATCCAACTTTAAATAAACCTACAGTGAAAGAATGAAATTCATGTTCCATACTCTATCCCATCCTTCATTTTTAAAGAAAATATTATTGCTTCCATTACCATAAATTATATTAATGGATACATTTTATTTTCTAAGTACTTTGGAATTACAGATGCATTGATTAGAGAGGCACTTCTCATATTATCTCATCTATTCATCTATATCAAAGAAAGAATACAGTTAAACTCTCTCAAGGCAGCTGTCTATTCTGTTCCACAAAATCTATATATAAATACACACATTCTTGATAACATCCTATCCATCCTCTACATAGCCACCCGTGATTTTCGTTAAGGGTAGGTCTGATCATATCTCTCTCTCTCTCTCTCACACACACACACACACACACACACACTCAAAATCTCTCTCTGTCTCTTTCAATAAACCCCATTGACTTCTTATTACCCCTAGGATCAAACATAAACTCTCTGTCATTTAAAGGTTTTGAAAACTTGGTTCCTTCTACCTCTTTGGTCTTTTATATGTTAATCCTCTCCACTCACTCTTGGATCCATCTGTACTGTTCAACTTATTCTTCTCTCAAAATGCTCTACTCCTTATTTACATGACTCTTCACAGGCTTTCCTCCATGCCTGGAATGGTCTCTGTTCTCACCTCACCCTCAAGGAGCTCCTTGTTTTCTTCAAAACTTGGCTCAGGAATCATCTTCTGCAGGAGGCCTTTCCTAGTCCACACCAACTTTAAATGCCTTTCTTGTGTCTATTTTGTGTATGGTTTGTTTATGCCTATATATGTACATGTTGTATCCCCCATTAGAAACTATGGTTCTTGAAAGGAAGGACTATTTCCATTTCACTTTTGCTTCTTCAGTCTTTAATGCTTAATAAATACTTGTTCATTGATCGATCCTAGTACTGTCTAACAATTATTTCTTGAATTCCTATGCAAGCAGGCAAATCCTAAGGTTCACAGCCTTCTTCCTGTGAGAAGATAAGGTTTAAAATATCTCTAGTTTAACTCATTTCTTATTCTCTGCTCCCCCAGACCAAAGATATATGTTGTGTTTGTACGATTTTAGATTCCTTCTCAGTCAACAATCAATAAATTGAGTACCTATTGTGTGCCAGGCATTGTACTTAGTTCTGGGGATAAAAAAGAGGCAAATGACAGTCCCAAGTTGCTCATAATCTAAGAGGGAAGACAACAAGCAAAGAAATATGTACAAGTAAGCTACGTATAGGAAAATAGGACATAAGTCAAAGAAGGAGGGCCACTAGAATTCTGAGAAAGCCTTCCTGTAGAAGACGAGATTTTAGTTGATTCCTAATAGATTTTATATGACTGTGCAGTCATCATCTAACCAGTCTTGTCAGGAGGGAACAGCAGAGCCAGAAGACACCTTTTCTAACTGCTTTTGAGCTTCCTCTGATAGATTCATGAAGTTCCTTGTTTTAGCATTATGTTTCACTTAGAGATCCACATGGTAAGAGACTGATCAGTGAACAGCGATTAGGTATACTTGGCATTGTTGGACTGACACATTTATTTGAAAGAGTCTACCTTTGTCCCTGTAGTATATCTAATTAGGTGTAATAAATAATAATGTTTGCTCAGAATGGATCCTGATCTTTTGGATATCTTTGGAATTAGGACTAAGGCCCTAGTCTTGTATTTATATGCCCACGTGTTCCCTAGAACGCTGGGAGGTGATCTCGTGTCTTTGGCTATTTGGGCATATCGTGTCCTCTTGGTATAATGTAAGCTCCTTAAGGGAAAAGATTCACTTTTATATTTTATAAATAGTACCTAGTACAGGGTCTGGCATGTAAAAGGTACTTAATAAATGCTTATTGACTAACTGGCCGGAGATGGTCTCTGACCTGGTGTTTGAATTGTTTTTGTTGAGCTGGCATATGCTACTCCTTCCTTCAGCAGGCACTAGAAGAAGAAAGGCTGGCCGCCGATATTAGACGCATACTTATCTTGGCATGTTTTCATTTTGGTTTCTTTCCCCCTTTGACAGCCCTTTGAGATAATACCTTGTAAGAGATGATGATGAAGAGGCTGGTGAGCAGCGAGAACAGCTGTCATCTCATCATGGTCAGAAGGATGGATGTACTCGTAAATACTATTGCCAGTGAGTTCCACCTGTCACAGAAGTACAGCATCAGAGCATGCACATGGTCTTTTTCCTTTATTAAAAATCTCTTCAATGGAGATGGTTTGTGCAATTTTCATAGATTGATAAGCCACATTACCTACAGGATTTAAGAGGACTCTCCAGTTACAGACAGCTTTCACCATATGATAGTGTTTTCCTCGGGCACTGACCATTAACCTACTAGTGCATACTGACACATGAGAGGTTTGATGGGGATTTCTGAGTTAAGCCCAGAGGTAAGAAAATTCTTAGTAGGGAGAAGGGGGATGTAGAAAAATGAGTGCAATTCTTCTAGCTTATCCACAAATATAAATGTTTTCTATGGATTCCATAATCACTTCTTTCTGATGAGAGCCCTAAAAGTTAAGGTTTAGTATTGTCCTATACATATCTATCATCAAGCTCTCAGAAAAAGGTGAAAATACACATTTTTTTCACTGGAAACTTAAGAAAACATTAGGGAAGTTCCATAATGAACATCCGACGTGCAAACTACCAATTCATCTGAATGCCAATTAAAGAACTGAATAAGCATGTAGAACTAAGACCAGGACTGATTCAGAAGGATTTAATGCAGACTTCTGCTCCTCTAAGGAATTTTTCTTTTTCTTTTGCACTGAACCATGTTCCATAGGCACACCCAAGCCTCTTTTATCAGTGTGTCACTGTTCTGTCCAATCAAACATAATAGTGTTAATTCCATTGCTCTGAACCGATTGGAGTGTACCTGGATATTTGCAAGTCTTTTCTATTTTGGGTCTATTCTAAGTACGGTTTTATAGCCATCATAAAATCTTATAAGCATTTTCTCTGCCAAATGCCCAAATAGTCTATTTGCTAATGTTGTTTTCCCATAATCGGCCACTAGCTATTTCCAGTTGTGCTGAATGTGCAGATAAAACCTACACTAGAAACTTCATCAAGACAAGAAGTTACTGCCTGGGCAAGGTTAGGCTGCACTGTGTTTCTTGAAGTAACTTTTAATCGACAGGACAGAATTGAAGTCTTATTCTTGGCCACTGAAGGTGTAAGTTGTAGCAAGTTTACACTCATCTGACAAAGATGACAAAAAATGATGAATATGAGAGGGGTACACTAGGGAACCCTATCTCTGGTCCAGACATTTTGGAAAGCAATTTGGAACTATACTTAAAAAGTTACCAAACTGCTCATGCCCTTCAACCCAGCTACACCACTACAGGGTCTATAACCCAAAGAAATCAAAGGAAGAAGAAAAGAATCTTAATGTACAAAAAAATTATAGCAGTTTTTTTTATATTAGCCAGAAATTAGAAGCTAAGAGGGTGTTCTCCTGTTGGGCAATGGCTAAATGAATTGTGGTATATGAATGTAATGGAATATTACTGTGCCATGAAATAGTTTCAGAAGAAACTCAGAAGACCTTTATGAACTGATGAAGTGGCATGAACAAGGAGAATGAAAATAATTTATACAGTGACAACAGGGTTACTCATTTCTTCACCAAGGCTTCCAAATCCTTGGTAATACAGACCAGAAAGGCAGGAGAAAGGTGAAGTGATGTAACCTACTGTACTCAATTGAGCCAATTTATCCACTTGCTAAAATGTAAGAATTGCATTTTTATTCTCATATATATTTAGTTGTCTATCCTGCAAAATAACCTTGTTCTTAATATGGCTTTTACCATTCTATTTTCTGATTATTCATGAACTATTTCTTCTTAATACTATGTAAACAGAGCAACAGAAAGAATTGGATTACAGAAATCTAACCCCTACCAGAACCGATCCCATCCCCCATCTCCTTAATCTGGTTTTCCACCAATGTGCCAACTAAACATTTACCCACATTAAGAGTTTGGGCATATTTTTTCTTCTAAATGAAATACCACAAGTTTATACTGTTTAAGTTAGTAATGTATGTTTTCATAGACATTTGGCCGAATCAGAACATTTTCCTCCTCAGGAAGGGAAATAATCATTATTATTTAAGCTTAATAGGCTTAATGGGAGACATTAGATTAGGAAAGAGTAGTATCAGAGAATGAATAAGGGTAATTGTCTTTAAAATAATCCACAGAAAGAACAAACACATACAAAAAACATCAAAATAAATGTAACCAAATTATAGAGATCAAGCATGGTGATGTAAAAAAATCAATAAAACTTAGTTTAAAAATAAAAAATTATAATTTAAAATTCCTTACTTTAAAAAGAGGAAAACAGATTTATTAAAATGTTTATAACTTTTTACTAGCCATGATTTTCTCACATAGACAAATATACTTTATAATGTTGTATACTGAATATATTGCTGTATTTTCATATTAGTTATTTATTATAATTGTGTTTTTAATTTTTGAAAGAAACATGAATGACTCATAATAAAAAATTTATTGTCTTCATAAAACAGACCTATTTGTAACATTTTGATATCTACAAACCCCTATGGTACTACAAGATGAATTACTTTCCTACTAAGAGCTTTTAAAATGTTTAACAGAAAAGCTTTTCTTTTTATGAAGAAAATTATAAATTTGGAACTTAGTTAATATATTCTGGGTCATGTTTGGGAAGGAGAAACCAATCTGGTATACTTAAGGCACAGATTTTTTTACTTTGGGTAATTTTTCAAATTAAACATTTGTAAATTAAATGGTTTTGGTTACAGATCTTAAGTCCTATGTAGAAATAAAAATAAAACTTTATCCTCCCTAACCTACCTTTGAAAGTGAAAAGGATTGGCTGTGGTTCCATCTGGCCCACTGGTTTAAAAAAAGTTGTGCTTATTGTAATGATTTTAAATATCAGACTTCATGTGTCATATAAAATTATTGCAAGCATATAGAACCTTTTTATATACACGTAAGTAATACAATTAAACATCTATATCAGTTTGAAAGGGTGTTTTATTGCATATAATTCTGTGAGAAAATATAAACCACAAAGACCCTTTAAAAATGCTTGGGGGAAAGATGCGCAAAGAACATAGAATATGATCCTCAACATAGAATAGATATGAGGTTTCTTTTCTACTTCAAATGTAACTTAATTACATTAGCAAAGGGACCATGAAACTAAATCTAAATTCATATGGCAAAACATTCCTATTTATCCCCTAAAGAAAAAAATATCCTACATATTCCTAATAATATATCCTACATAATCCTAATATCTCATTTATCCCCTAAAAAAAAAATAAAGTACATCTGACTTTTCCAATTCAGAAGCTTGAGCTGTGCACACAGAACTTATGCTGAAGGGACCTACCCTTCATTCTGGATACCTCACTACAGGTTTTTGGTACCAGAGTTTGATAATGGGATTATTTTTGTTTTCTAATTTAAAAATAAAAGCAACCATATAGCCATATGGAGTAAATTGCTCTTTCCCAAGCTCATAAGAAGTGTCTTTTTAGAAATATGTCAATTTTTGGTAAAAGAAATTGCATCTACCTCTTCAAGATACAGAATTATTATCTGGACAATTCAGTTATCTATTTAATTGAAGTAAAAATAAGAGTCTTCTCTTCCTTGGCTGATAACTGCCTCAATTTTCTGATCAACAATTAGTGTCTAACTTTAACTTTTTTTTTATTATATTTCAAGTCTATTTTCAAAAGCTACAAAAAATAAATATTTCAAAGTTATAATATATAATATAAAGTTATAATATGTAACATAATATAAAGTAATAATTAGTACTCAAAGGCCCTTTTCAATAAATTAGTCTATCAAAATACTCCTTTTTCTTTCAGAAAAATTTTCTCTCTAGCAGTGGATAGTATTTAACAAACATTTATTTGGAGTATAGGACAATGATTTAGTTCATGCACTATTGTTATGTTGATTTTAAGTGGCCTTGCTTCTCAAATCAGTAAAACAACTGGTCTCAAAATACATAGAACCAACCTCACTGATTTTCCCCCTCCCTTACCATGTACCTAGGTAACTAGATGTTTGACTAACATGACAATTCAACCAAAATAGTGTAACTAGGAGTCATTCCTATATAGACCGAGCCTATTTCTTCTACTATTGAGGGACAGAAATTTTGAAGAAGTCGAAGAGTTTAATTGAAGGAGATTTTTTTTTAATCATCAAGGAGGGATATTTGTAAATAGAAAATCAACAGAACTTCAGATATTGACCAAATGTTCTAACATACGAACATGTGAAAATGTTTACAAAAAATAAAGAAGTGATATCAAGAGTGAGAGCACGAGATTGCCCAAAGAGAGAGACTGGGGGGGAGGGGAGAGAAAAAAAGAAGGGGGGGAGAGAGAGAGAGACAGAGAAAGAGAGAGAGAGAGAGAGAGAGAGAGAGAGAGAGAGAGAGAGAGAGAGAGAGAGAGAGAGGGAGAGGAGCATGTATTATCCATTTGACTTTTAGTCAATGACATTTTTTCCATTTAAGAAAAGAATGTAGAAATGAAATTCACATTTTGAATATTGGCTAGATTTCCTTATGAGGAGTTAGTATAAACAGGAGTTAGCTTTTAAGAACTATTTATTATAGGTCATCTAGACAAACCACTATGCTAGACTCCAAAAATACTAATGAAGAACTCACACCTGTCTTCAAGTATTTTACAGCTATATACAGATATTCAGACAATCCAGTAGGAAAGAATACAATTCAGTCAATTCATTAGTTGCTTTGTCCACACAAGGGAAATTTTTTAAAAAATTGAATATTTAAGAACTGAATTTATTTAATCAGATACTTGTTTTGTAATCTGAATCAGAAAAGTTCTTGCTTTTGTCAATTGTGACATGCTCTTTCATATTTTCTTCATATTCCAAGGAAATAGTTTACTTATTGACTGCATAGATCACAGATCTATGAAATAGTGTATTTTATCCTGCCCACATCAGTCATATATGAAACACAGACATGCATATATTTTTGTGCATGAATACATTTGTGGATGTGTATATTTTTTTTCTAAAAGTTGTTACCTGAAAATAAATTCAGCACAATGATGATAAATTATTTCCAGAAACATTTATGCTATTGGATTGGTCGTAAACATTGAATTTACTGGTCATTTAATTGGTTTGACTGTATTCCCCTGATGTCAAGACATTTGTTGTGCATTGGCTGAACTGGTTAGTAATCTTGGCATTATGTAGATGGTATATCCAGAAAGTAATATATTTTATGCATCTAGAAGGCATTAAATACAGAATGAATGAGTGAATGAAAGAAAGAAAAGAAAAAAGGAAGGAAGAAGGAAGGAAAGAAAGAAAGGAATAAGGAGAAAGAAAGGAATGAAGTTAGGAACAAAGGAAGAAAAAGATGAAAAGAATAAAGGAAGGAGAAAGAAATTAAGGAAGGAAGGAAGGGAGAAAGAGAAACAAAGAAATCCTAAGTGATCAAAAGACCTTCCCTTGGGTTTCAGAGAGAAAACTTGTGAAGAAGCACTCTCTGTCTTAGGTGAAGTAGAAAGTCCTGAATAATTAAAACTAGAGCCCAGTGGAAATTCAAAAAGTTACATTTTGATGTTTACAGAGATCATAACCTCTTCCTATTTAAAATGTAATATTCTGTGGTATTATACCAAAGTGTTATATTACACTGAAGTGAGAAATATTAGCATCAAAGTGAAGCAGCAGCAAACAATGAGGAAAGCACCATTTTGGAAAGGAAACAGAAACTTAAAACAATTTCCATATTTCAAAGTGTTTTATGAGTACAATACACATCCACAAACATTCATACAAAAAAAGGACACACATACAAATGAGTCAAGAATTTTTAAATAGCAATTTTTGAAGTATATTGACGTGGGAAGAAAAGGAATATACCTAGGTAGGAACAACTACGTCAAGGTTTTTTTCAAGTTGGTACTTTTTCAATTAGGAAATTCAAGTCACATTAATTGACATGTTTTATTTTGGTTTATCTTCATTTATACATTGATACAATGTTGATAGCTCTTTTAGCTTCTTAGGTTTATGTTAGCAACCTAATTTCCTTTTTTGTTTCTTGCCAATTGCTTCACAAAGTATCCTGCTTTAAAAATTTTACAACTACTTTTCATCTTAGGGTAATTTTCATTGCTTATATTATGAAAAACACATAATTTTCATGATGATTATTTATAATAGTTAAATCATAGTATTATGAAAAGCAAGGAATTGCTTGGATCCTCCTGGCCAGAGTAAGTTATGATCTCCAGACAGAACAAGTCACAAATTGAACTGAACACTGACCCTAGAATATGTTAAACTATGACTTAACAGTAGGAGACTTCATTTACCAAGAAAGACAACATTTCTAAATACTCTGAAGCTAGTTCATTTCTTGCTGGGCAAAACAGTAGTAAACTGAATTTTATGACTTTCTATCACAAGCACATAAAATGCTTCACTGAAAAGACCACTAAACTGGGGGAAAAAAACACAGGAAAAATTATCCTAAATTCCATGTGAACACTCATAAATCTAACCCTCCATTTTTTTTATTTCTCTCTCAAAAGCACATTTACCATAAAACTCATGTTCCACTTCAAACTTTTCTCTCTTTCATGGCAACTCACAGTATCGCATGCAATCCACAAAGTAAGGACTCAAAATCTCCCCTTTGTAATTTTTTTTCCAGAGGTGTATAGCATTACCATATAAGCAGTCGGTTAAAGTTTCATACTGAATTTCAATACATGATTGAGTTTTGCAAGGATATGCTGGTATTAACCTCAAAGGAAAAAGAAAATAAAATATAATAGAAGAAAGGGTATATGGTATCTCTCCCACCCCCATACAAAACAATTGTGCAAAAGTAAATAAAGAGATCATTTATACAAAAAGAGCAGAAAGTTACACTTACCAATTTATGTGTTGCAGAATATTGTCAAAATTCATAGACAATGAATTTGATTTTTAGATGAAAATGGAATTACTCCTACCTGAGATAAGCCTAGATGTACAGAAGCTGTTTCAGATATATACATTATTTTGCCATCAGATGCTACCACAAAAACAAAGCCATCCAAAGTCTGTAAAAGAGGAAGATTCTGGGTTAAATCCAATAGCAATTTAGGTACTTAAACTTTATATAATCAATTACATATATTTCTTAAATGTAAACCAGAACACTGTTGGTGCTGAACACAACGTCATTTAAAATTGTTATGATCCTTCCTCTTGAGTGGGATACTTTCTGAAAAAATAATTTTTAAACATTCTTGAATCTGCGTCCACTGAATTTGTGCTTAATATTAGTGCATATTAAATGCACTTTGCACAGAAGCAATAGCTTTGCTGCTTCTATTGATTTTTTAAAAATCATTTACTGTGGTAAATGTGGTAAAAGCCTGAAAAATGTCATAAGAAGAAATCTAGCATCATAAAGACAATTTTACATCATAATTGGTAGAAAAAATTTGTACCACTTTGGAATACATTTAATTTTCAAGCATACCCTAAATAATGCTTGCTGACTATTCATCACCCATTCTTTTGAATCATTTCATTATTTTATTTTTAAATGTTTTTAAAAATTAAATAATGAAATGATTCTTTAAAAATTTAATAATGAAGATGATTTGTCTTTTTAATGGATGACTTCTGGCTAATTATTTGCATGTTGAAATGTAAAAAGTAGTAAGTACAAAACTGGGAGTGAAAAAGATGCCTATTTCTGGAAAAGACTAAACAAATTAAATTTTAGAAATCACTGATAAAGCAGTTACGACTCCCTTCCCCTAAACCATTTCAAGGAAAAGTTATAGAAGTTTATCACAGAGAAACAAAAATATAATTACATATGTGAAGAATGGGGAAAATGATATGTTTTAAAAAGAGAAATACTTTCTTAAGTACAAAGAATATATAATTGTTTTTATTTCTCCATTCACATTTCAAAATTTCTGAACCAAAATAAAAGAATAACTAGATTTTTCTTTAAGAGTGGAATATTCTGCCCTTCAATTTAAAAAAAATTCCAAATTAATTTGTGGCTTACAAATTCTACTTTTACCACATGCAATTAAAACCATATTATGATTTGGCTTTTACCTCTATTTTGGAATATTAGTAAAAAAAATTGGTAGCAACATTGACATTTGAAAGGAATAGTTATATTCTGCTCTCTCAAATGCAGTTTTGCTTGAAATATTTTGTCGATTAGCCTATTGTAAAATTGACATTAACACTTCCATCATAAATGCTTCCTAGATGAACCTTGGCATTTCAAAGTATCAACTATTGGAATAATTTTAAAATAAAGAAAAGTGTTGATGGATTTACTTGCATAATTTCTAAATAATTGCTTTGACAAAAATTCAACTGAATGAAAAAATAGCACATAGATTATTCTGTAGCTAGAAAGAGAAATGATTGTTATTTGAATTCTAAAAGCCTGTAGTAATAATCAAATATGAATTTTAAAGACTGGTGTTGGTTTGTATGCTTACAAATCTCAGAATTATATAATTCACTGATGATACAATAATTCCTTTTTCACCATAATCATTGTATCATTAATTGGGTGGAACTGTTTACTTGTAAAATTTTCATTAAAATTCATAGCATTTTGCCCTTGTTAGTGACATTTATAATATGTATAAGAATAAAAATGTTAAAAATACAGTGTGTGTATTTTAAAGTGAGCTAATAATGAGTCGTGTGGAAGGGAGGAGATGTGGGAATGGCTCCAAGACAACCATTACCTAGCCCTGCCTAAATACATATTTACTTAATGTAATAAATACTATGAGTTTTGAATCTTTCCATGAAATTATCCCTTCCCCTTACACAAATTTAAAACAAATCAAACATGGGCACTAAGTGCAAAAAAAAACCTTTTAGGATCTGCCTTTTTAAATGTCAAGATTGTTGCCTGCCTGCCTGCCTAAACACCTGAAGTCAAACTATACCATGAAACATTGGCATTTGAATTCTTATTCCCTGTTTTTGTGTTTAATTTAATTTATGTTTAATAGGATATAAGCAAACTTAATTTGCCCTTATCCCAAGTTTCCTGAGGTTTGGTAGCTGTTGTTTCACTTTCAATAGTTAATATGTATGTATATGTATGTGTATATACATGTGTGTATATAACAGCGTGAAAAGCGAATTGTAAGCTAGTTTTTGGAAAACATTTTAAAATAGAATATACAAATTATGGGTTCAGAGACATCTGAATCAAGCTGTTCATAACATTATAAGCAAACATTTTTAGATATTGAGACTCACCCACCTATTTGAAAATTCCAGTGTTTTAAAATTTTCTCCTTGTCTTAATTGGGAGGGAAAAAATGTTCCGCTCACCATTCTTCACAAATTAATTGGATCTGTTAGATCATTATTACTTAATTTGGAAAAATTACAGGCTTTAGAGTCAAGACATAACAACATAGGGTGGTATAGTTGGCTATCCCTTAGCTCCTGGAACCAGAGAAGATTCCAAAGAAGAACTAGAATGGAAGTGAGGCTATGTGAAGGCTACAAAAGTCTCTAAGGCTAACGTCAAACAAAAAATTATCCCAACATATTGGTTCTGTCAGACATCAGCAGTGGGAGAAGGCTGCATTAAAACAAAGCAAATAAACCCTGGGATTGAATCTTAGATTTGTTATCTCTGTGACCTTGGGCACATTAACCTTTAAGAACAGCCTCTGAAAATGGGGTGAAAAATTTGTGTACTATATAGCTCACCACGGTTTTGTGAAGAAAGCACTTTGCAAACACTTAAAGGCCTAAAGAAATGTGAGTTGTTATGTTATTAATATGAATCCGGTTTCTTAATCTGTAAAATGACTGGGTTTAATAGATAATCACTACCTCAAAAATTCCAGGGTCATAAAGAATCATGAATCCTTTACCGAATCCTCTCTAAGCCTGTTTTTTTCTTCTGTAAAATGAAAGTGCCTGCAGTACTTAGTTTCAAGGGTTGTTGAAAGGCATATATGAGATGATGTAAACCTCAGGGTTATAGAAATATCAGTTCTTGTGGCTATTATTGTTGTGGTTATTATTACTGTAGCTCCACGTCCCTTCCTGCCCCCTCTCCTACACACGCATACTCACTGTACACTTTTTAAGTTTCAGTACCTAATTGTGGAACACCACTAATGGTTTATTCTAATACCATAAATGTTTCTACCTTGGAAAGCAGTGTGTGTCTGGGTTTAAGTGTACTGGGCTTAGTACAAGTACAAGCACAAGTGTACTTGGTCTGACCCTCACAGAGGAAGTCCCTGCCAACTTGAAGTGCCACTAGCCCCTTCATATGACATTGACAAGCCCTTCACTATAATGGCTGGTTAAAACATTCTGGTAAGCAATTTGGAACTATATTGAATTAGGCCAGTACCTCAAAGAGGTCAAAGAGGAAAAGAATCCGAATGTATATAGGTATACATATACATACATATTCATGGGCGTATATCTCCTCCCCTTTTCTGTTTCCTTTTGTGTGTAGATTGTAGGCTCTTTGAGGGCAGGAACTGACTTTCTTTTTTTATTTGCATACCTGGAGCTTAGCACAATACTCAGCACTTGGTAGACAATAAATGTTTATTGACTGACTGATATGTACACGCATATACATATAGATATATGTGTATGTACACATGTGTTTATATATACAATGCATATAAAACATACATGTGTATATACATTATTACTACAAAAAGCACAGGTGTGCTTATGTACATACACACACATATGCCTTTTTTTGTAGCAGCAAAGAACTAAGAAGGTGTCCATCGTTGGAAGAATAGTTGAACAAATTATGGGACATAAATGTGATAGAATATTACTTCATAGTAAGATAGTAGTGGCATAGTAGAGAGAGAACTGACCTTGGAGCCAAGAAGATCTGATTTTGACAGACTGGCCATAGGACCGTGGGCAAGTTATTTAACCTCTCAGTGTTTTAGGCTAAGACTGTAGATTATGGAGAAGACATAGCTCTGCATTGGTAGAGGGGCTTTCCTCACCTGGGAGTTCTCTATACTGATGAAATTATTAAAGAGTTTTTTAAATTATTTATTCTTTGAAGTATTTATTGTTTCTCCCTCTCACTGTCCCCTCAATTGAATAATTAGAAATTAAAAATAAAACCATCATAATATATGCATAGTCCAACAAAACAAACTCCCACCTGTCTAATAAGGCATGTCTTATTCTGTATTCTTAAGTCCATTACTTTTTTGTCAATAAAGTCTTTCAAAGACGTTTTTCTCCATAATATTGTCCTGGTCAAAATTATTCTCTCTGGTTATTTCACTATGCATTATTTCATAGAAGTTTTTCCAGTTTTCAGTGAAAGCTGCCCATTTTGTTATGTATTCCATTATAGTCATAGACCACAATTTATTTATACATTCACCTATAAGAAAGCACCTCCTTAGTTTTCTGGTTTGGGCTAGTATGAAAAGATCTGCTATAAATTTTTTGACCTCTTGTCCTCTTTTATTTGATCTTTCGGAGGTGTAGACCTAGTAGTGATATCACTGGGTCAAAAGGTATGCCCAGTTTAGCAAATTTGGGGGCATGGTTCCAAATTGCTTCCAGAGTGACTGGACCGATTTACAGCTCCAACAACTGCCTAAGCATCTCTCCAAAATTTGCCATCTTCAGTCACCTTTGCCAGTCTGGTAAGTGTGAGGTGGAATCTTAAAGTTGTTTTGATGTGCATTTCTCTAATTACTAGTAAGTTAGAGCATTTGTTCATGTGGTTGTTGATTCTTTTTAAAAATGTTTATTCATATCTGAAGGGACAGTTTCAAGACCAATCTGGCAAGACTTGTAATAATTGATGTAGAGTGAAATGAGCAGAACCTGGAGAGCAATTTTTACAGTAATACCAACATCGCAAATAAAAACAAAACAATTCAGAAAGACTTAAGGACTCTCATTAATGCAGTGACCAGGATGTCTGGTAATTGAAATAAACATGCTACCCACTTTCCTGACTGAGGTGTGAAGAATTCATGGTGCAGAATGACACATAACATTTTCATTGCATGGACAATATGGGGATTTGACTTTGCATATTTGATACAAAAGTGTTGTTTTATTTTTCCTTTTTTTTAAAAGGGGAAACTGGGAGGGTGGAGGAGGAATAGTGATAGGGTTAACAAAATAAAAAAAAGGAAAGGAAATTAAGAAAGGAAGGTCGTTGAAGCATTTTAAAAATACAAAGAACAGAAGGAAGGTCAGTGGGAAACACTGGTAAGATAGCATTGAAAATAACATGTGGAATTTGTCATATACTTAAAAGCAAATGGTAAGAAATACAGATTTGTGGTTTCCTTGCAACCTCATTTTTCTGTTCCACTTTGTATATAGAAAATCTCCTCTTTGTCTGTCTGTCTGTCTGTCTGTCTGTCTATCTATCTATCTATCTATCTATCTATCTATCTATCTATCTATCTATCTATCTATCTAACTATCTATCCATCTATCTGTCAAGCTCAGAATAAAAATAACATAAAATGGCAGCTCGATTGCTTCCCAAAGCAGATGGAAGCTGATGGCCTCACAGAGCAGCTTGCACCCTGGGGCTCTCTCAGGTAGAGTAACTCCTGCTGGAAGATGCTGGATTTGAAATCCTCAGACACAGGCAAACACGTTGGGTGGAGACAATTCATACATAACTCATATTGAAAACTAACATTCACACCCTTCACCCAAACAGCGCCTCCCATGCCAGGTGCAAGCGAATTCTACCTGCAGCAAGTGAGATCCCAGTTCTTTAGCCACATTGTCCAGCGGTCCGATCTGACTCGGCTGTCCCCAGGCGTCTCCCAAACCTGAAAATCGGGGAAAGGAATAGTAAAATTCAGATCGTGAAGAAGCCCGAGATTATACACTCACGTTTCCAAAATCCCGCCAGTCTTTATATTGACGCACAGGAAGTGAGTCCCTGAGCCACAAACAGATCCACCCCAGGTTTCTAAATCTGAAATGAAACAATCTGAATGGAGACAGCTGGCCTCCAGAGGCTGCTTCCCACACCATTTGGGTGGTCGTTTTCCTGGGGCCCCGGCTCCCACCCCTAGGCCAAAGTAAAAAGAAAAGAGAAGGAATTAAAGTATATTCTATTGCATTTAATTTTGGATGGAGATGGTAGATAGTGAGCCTCCCATGCCATATCTCCGTTCTTCCTCCGCTCTCTAGCTTTGCCCATCATTATCAGAACCAGGGAAAGCAGTCCATCGACCCTTCGCAGACTTTTTCACAGATATGAAATTGTTGTTTTATGGTGGGGGGGGAGGGGGAGGAGGAAGAGGTATTTGACACTAAATATTTCCTAAAATAGTTCACTTCCCTCTTTCCCACTATCTCACTTTTCCTGCTTGGGATTTTGATTTTTTCAAAGGAAAAATCCTAGGCGGCAAACGCCCAGCACTCTTTCCAGAAAGCATTTTCCAGGAATTAAAAGTAGACTTTTCTTTCCCCGTTAAATTCCCTTCTGAACTACCCCGTCATCAACAGGAACCCCGTCTTCTTGGACACAGTACCAACTTTATATTTCAGTTTTCCACCTCAGAGCCACTCTGAGGAAACGATTGCCCACTGCTGTTGACTTCCTTGCCAGAAACTCACTGTTTGGGGGCAAAGGATTTCGCAGCCACACCGGCCAACATAACTCTCGCACGCCTCCCTCTTACTACTACTAGGACCAGGACTAATGCCTATACTTTTGGTAACTCGTCCGCGGGTTAGTCTGCCTCGACAGTTCATCCCTCGGTCAAAGATAATGGCCACTTTCTGCACTAGCCAAGTTTGTGGCAGTAGGGGATGCGGATAGATGGCAGAAATGGGTAGAGAACTTGGAAATAAAAAAAAAGAGTTTTCAAGGAATACTACCGAAACATGGGGAACACTGGAGAATCTTGAGTCAGAACCTGGAAACTTACACTGGGTTTGTGGGTGAGGGGAGTGGAGATGGAAGGAAGAAAAGGGAGGAGAGATGGAGGGGGAGGGAGACAGAAAAAAGGGGAGGGAGAGGGAGAAAGGGGAGGAAGAGATGTGGAGAAAGGAAGAGAGGAATAACAGATGAAGTCAGGGGGAAAGGAGGAAGAGAAAGGGTGAGGGGAATAAGGAATCATCAGTCAGCTAATATTTCTGGCCAATATCTAATAACATAGGACTACCCTAACCACTGCCATTATCTAATTTACTAGAAGCAAAACTCTGTTCTTTCCCTTTGGATGTCCAAAAGGTCCCCTCGCTTGCAAAAAGCCCACCAGAAAAATGCATTTTTTTTTGCCTTATGTTAATCCTACATAGCTACCCTTTCTCTTTCCCCAATTGCCAAGAGTCAGCAGCCTTGTAGAGAACTTTGGGTTTTATTTTGAACAGCCCCGAGAGAGAAGTCAGAGTTTCAAATATCAGCTCTTGAAAACAAGACGAAGTTGCAAACCCCAAGCAACTGAGATGGGGAAGCTAAGTGCAGGGCTGGTGACTCCCGACCTGATATAAAGGACTTGATTAAGGACATGTCCTCCATTGTCCTCAATTGAGCATGTGCAAATCACAGTTATTAAACAAGAATAAGGCAAGATAGGTCATTGTAGCAGTCTGGTATCTGGCCAGAGTGAAGACACAGCAGCAGAAAAGTTTGTGGCCTGGATGGTTTCCTCAGGCATTTTGGTTATCCATCAAGGAAGAGAGAGCCCATTCCCCAAATCCTTGTCTCAGGTTCAAGCTTGCTCCCAAGCCTACTCTGCTTCCAGAAACTGTGCATCACCACCCATCCATATCCCTTCTTCCAGAAGAAGACAGAAGGAGAGTTGTTTCAAGCAGAATCTATGCTGAAAATTAGGGCACATCTATTGGGCTGAAGGAATCAAAATTGAAAGGTCTTTCAGGGCTTGGTTGGGGAGAGGATTGAGCCTTTGTGTTCTAGATAAAGGCCTCTTCAACTGCATTTTCTCTGGATCCCCACCCTAGATCTATTACTGCAGATCCAACTTACTTCCCTTCTCTTATTGTTGCTCAGTGACCCTGTGGACCATAGCATGCCAATACTGCCTTTCTTAGCAAAGATGCTGGAGTAGTTTGCCATTTCCTTCTCCAATGGATTAAGGCACAGGTTAAGTGACTTGCCCAGGGTCACACAGCTAGTAAGTGTTAAGACTGGATTTGAACTTAGGTCTTCCTGACTTCAGGCCCAGAGCTCTATCCACTGAACCACCTTAGCTGCCTCCAAAAAAAAAAAAAAGAAAACTATTACTCTCTAAGAATGCATTGTTGTTAAGTTCTGTCTGACTCTGTGACCCCACAGTCCGTAGGGTTTTATTAGCAAAGATACTGGAGTGGTTTGCCATTTCCTTCTCCTCTGCCTCTGTTGGGCAAATAGGGGTTAAATGACTCACCCAAAGTCACAAAGCTAGTAAGTGTCTGAGGCTGGATTTGAACCCTTATCTTCCTGACTCTAAGCCTGGTGCTCTATCAACTGTACCACCTAGCTGCTTATACCCTAGTGTGTCCCAGAGTGGATGTGTAGATTTCTCCTGATTTAAAAAAAAATTCTTTTATAGAGCCACTTTTAAGTTGGAAAACAGCTGAGGGTTCAGTGAGCAGGGACAGGCACCAGATCAGGTGAAGTCTGGGCCTGCTTCTTTTTATTGCTTCGCCCCTGTGCTCTTAGTCTTCCCCAAAACTCAATCAATTGATCAATAAAATTTTATTAAATGCCTACTATGTGCCAGGCACTGTGCTAAGTTCCCATTAAATTGTCTATACAATTACTGGACCATTTTCTTTCCCTGGACAGGAGAGTGTCTCTCAGGCATCCTGCATTTAATAACTCAGAGGATTAAGGGGAAGTTTTGAAAAGGCCCCACTGCCATGAGTAAGTAAGAGGCAAGCTCGCCAGGGGTTGAAACTAAAAAAAAAATCTGGATGCTGTTCAGCAAATAGGAATATTTAGGCACTTACCCAGATTTTTTTTAAAAAAGGAGCATAATTTAGTTTGGCTTGGTTTGGGTTAAATTCAAACCAATGTGGGATTTTGCTTTTTAAAATTTTGTTTTTCAGTGAGATGAAACATTGATTTGAATGATCTGGGCTATTTCCTCAATTTGGATGAGGGGCTTTTGTAGGGGGATACCAGACTCCTGTTTGTGAGTATCCTTTCTGGATGTGGCCAGGATGAATCAGGGATAACTTTCCAGCAGTCTGGCCCAGCGCACCTCTGAGCTGCCCTCTTGTCTGTAGACTGATTTTCTTGCTGATGGGTTGGACTAAATAAAGGGACAGTTTGGAAACCTTTCCCAGACTTCAGCATCTCAATATGGCAGCTGATTCAGAAGTCTGAAAACCAGAAGATTACAGGAGGCCTCCGGCATTTTGGAATTTAGCAACTCTTCAGTTAAGATGATACTTCCTTCTACTCCTTTCTAGTGTTGTCATATTGAAGCTAATAGAAATGAATATATAATGTCCCTGGAAATGATAATCCTAAGGTTTATGAATTAGGGAGCTATCAACCCCTTCTTCCCCTCTCTCCATAATCCTAGTGGGCCAATTGGTTAGTGTTCAGTAGGATTTTTAAAAAATCAAAGATCCTTAACAGTTATTCATTGTTAAAGACCTTTGGATTATGCCTCCTTCTTGCCTGCCACATAGGGCTGGAGGTGAATGGATAGCCCTAGGAAATGATATCTCCTTCCTAATTATTGCAAGTCATAATTAGAGCTATACTGCTAATCATTGAGTGCTAGTACTTCTTTTTGGCCTGTCTGATTAGAGTCTCTTGACGTTTTATTCCTGCAATTAGCAGACCATTAATCATTGTAGCACCCCTGTGGGCTGGGGGCCAGCTGGCATGAACTTTATTTGACAGAAAAATGGAAAAAGCTAGAACTTAAATACTCCAGGACTTGCCTAGAGTCAACTAGCCTTTCAGAGAATATAGTATGAAAAATGAAATATAAAGTCTATTAAATTTGGGTCGCACTTCCCTCCTCTCATTCCTTCTCCTATTCTCTTATCCTTTCCTGAACCTTAAGATTTGCAGTTTCTGGGAAAGATGATAAACAACTGGGCACTGTAATACCTGTAACAAATAGATGGCCTCTGGGTCGCCATTGTGGATGGGAATTCTCTTTTGAGAATATGGTATTGTAATACAAATGTCAAAAAATGGAAAGGAAAGTGGAATCACTTTATATTTCGAGTTTTCTTGTATTCTCTTGTATGTGTCCTGTTCTTTTACATTATTATCTTTTTTAAAAATTCCAATAACATCCTTTCATGAATTCTGAAGACTTTCCATAATGATTACCAGAAGACTTCATCAAACTAAGACTGAGGTAGCCAATCACCCTTGGAATGAAAACTGTCACTGAATTCTTTACTGTGAAATGGTGTGTGCTTCTCCCACAAATTATTAACTAAAGTTTACTTTCAGTTAAATCTGACATCATCAGGATTCCTATTACATTTAACACCAGAGCCTGAGCTGTTTTTAAAGAGTTGTTTCTATACATTGCAAGTGAAATGGAAAATGGAGACAATTATATGACCAATTCAGACACAAAGAAAAAAAGCTTAACCCACACCTTTGTTCCAATTACCAGGATACTTCAGATGAAGGTGGACTTATTTTCTACCATAAATTATTTGTGTTTGCCTGTGCTCTCCAATGTCTTTCCAAAGAGAACTGATTGGAATTTACATTGGTTTATGTCCCCTGGTGAATTCTTTCCTTTTCACACTAGTCTGTTTCCTTGATTAAATTCCACTGGGCACTAACCCTTGTGTTGGGGACAGAGGAGAGCAGGGCACTACCTACTGGATAAAAGGATCATTGATTTATGGCTGAAAGGGATTCTAGATGTCATCTAGTCCAGCCCCTTCAATTTATAGATGAGAAAAACCTCAGCCTAAGAGGTGCTTAAGGTCACAACAATAGTAAATAGCAGACACATGAACTGAACTGAGATCTTTTGATTCTAAAGTCATTTCTTGCTCTCTCCCACATCAGTAGAATATAGATATTTTACATCTACATATACATATACATGCACATATATACATACATGCTGCCTATCTAGATATATGTTGCATACCTATACCCAGAGACATATATGTTGCATATCTATATATCCCTGTTGCACACACATATATGTTATGTATATAGACATATTCTGCATACACACAAATAGACATATATACATATGTATGCACAATGATATGTCTGCGTGGTAGATATATTGTATACATAAGACATATACATATATTTGCATATATAGATATGTGTCATATATGTATGCACAGACATGTTACATATATAGATATATGTTACATATATACACATATGCCTATATACATGTACATGTTACACATATGAACACATATATGTTGCATTGTGTATATGTCATAGAATTTTTAAATGAGTGTACACTTTTCTCCAAGCATTTATTTCCACAATATGCTTTTTATGCTCACTCCATAGCCCCTGGACAAGTTACAAATCTACTGGCAGGTCTGCCCATCCCTAGCTTCCAGGATCATGCACAATGTTGGAGGATTATCTCCATCATCTTTTTTTCTTTTTCTTCACTACCACCATCCTATAGTCATTAATCACCCAACATAGACCCCGAATAGTCAACACACACGTAGATTTCACCACCTCCTACAATCATTGCCTTCTTATCCCCTTTTTGAACCTTTCCCCTTTACTTTCCAGTGGCAGAGTAGGGATTAGAGGGAGTCTCTTTCCTCCTCTTCTCCATCCTTTCCTTCACACACACACACACACACACACACACACACACACACACACACACACTCCATCAAGGAACAAATCATGTCCCTTACAGCCTCATTTGTCCTGAGCATCAAACGGATTAACATAAACTCCCACCCATTCTTCTTCTCTCATTTTTTACATTTATATTTTAAATCAGTAATCCTCTGAGAGGGCTCACCATTTTCTTTTAGGTGATGGACAAATCTATTCATGTTTATATGTGAGAGAGAGGGGAGGGGAAAAGGGAGACAGAGAGACAGAAACAGAGACAGAGACACATAGAATGAGAGAGAAAGAAAAAGAGAAAGAATATAATTATGGAATCCTGTTGTGAAAGAAACATTTTGAAATATTTAACACCAGTCTCTGCTTCATTACGAATAAATTAGGTGCCAATGACCTTCCATATTAGGTCATGAGCCAGATTAGCAGTCCCAGGTAAAACCTACACACAGTTCAGTACCTTTGTTTGAATTGCTTTCTTGAAGTAAAGGGAGCTATACATTTAACCTTCTTCCTGAATTACTGCTTTCTTTCTGTCATTACTTCATATCTCTCCTGGACAACAGAAGGAAGAGGATATTCTTTTGCTTTTTTCCAGCTCTTGAATGGTCTAGCTCCCTTCTCTGAATGAGGTTCCATGACCTCAGTAATTCCAGAGTTTAGAAACTGGTGATTCCCCCATATCATTACTCTTTCCCATTGTATTCTTTTCTTTGTTCATTTGTTTCTTTTTGCAGGGGGAAGGCAGGGCAATTGGGATTAAATGACTTGCCCAAGGTCACATAGCTACTAAGTGTGTTAAGTGTCTGAGGCCGGGTTTGAACTCAGGTCCTCCCGACTTCAGAGCCGTGCTCTACTCACTGAGCCACCTAGCTGCCCCCCCCATTGTATTCTTAAAGGAGACTTTTCTCAGTAATCCTTGCTATCTGTAAAATGCCTTTTTCCTTCCAAAATTTTACTGACAGCTCCCTCTTCCTGTCAAAAATCAGACTCCTGAAACAAGATGAAATTTCTTTTACAGCTTAGTGTGTAAAAGGAGATAAAGTAGGTCTTCTTTCCAGTGTCTTAAAAATGATGAGGCCTTGATTAGAGAAATTCAAATTAAAACAACTTTGAGATACCATCTCATACCTATCAAGATTATCTAAAATGGGGGTGGAGCCAAGATGGTGGCTGGGAAGCAGGGACTAGCATTAGCTCCCTGCCAAGTCCCTCCGAAAACCTATAAAAAATGTCTCTGAACCAATTATAGAACTGCAGAACCCACAAAACAGCAGAGAGAAGCAGGGATCCAGCCCAGGACAG
>CM053622.1:509409799-509441606 GCA_028646595.1 Phalanger gymnotis
CAAAGAGCTAAAGAAATAATTTTGACTAGAATATCCCACCTACTTTGCCATCTCCAATACATTTCAAAGCTTTCTGATGAACAGGTGTTAAGTTGAAATGAGATTCAGCCAAAGGACAGAGAAGGGAATGTGGAGTAATCTTAGCTCTGGATCTGGTGTTGAAAACAGAATGGAAAAAAGAAAAAAGGAGCCATCCTAACTGGGAAGCTACAGATTATTCTAAGCTTTTCTGGGAAACATAAAAGGTCTCAGGGCTTTTTTTTTCTGACAGTTTAGGGTGCACATCTGGGGCTGTATGCTCCATGGCTCACTTCTTTCTGAAATGTTTAAAAGTATTTCTTTCCCTTCTTCCTTCTTTTCTTCCTTCCTTCTTTCCTATTGTCTTAGTTCCCATCTCTGTCCTCTTTCAGACATTGCCCAATAATCTAAATTCAGAGCCATAGCCTTTCTAAAAAGGAGTGAAATAGAGAGGAAAGGAAGTTCACAGGGGCCTTGGGATACTTGGGGTTGGATTTCTTTCTTCATATACAGTCCCATTCCTCTGCCCCATGTCTCCAATAAATGTCCCTGTGTAATGGCGTACTTATAAAGTCCTGGTTAATGCCCCAATTACCCTCCTCCACCCTGCCCCCAACACATAGACTTTTCCCCCTCTCACTGAACTTTCACTTTTTTGGGGACTGTGCCTTAATCCTGTTTGTTTCTATTACAGAAGGAAAAAACCTTGTGTGTCCCCCCCCCTACCCCCTCTCCCCGTGTCATTTATTATCCAAAAAAACACAGACTAGAGACCCAGGGAACCAGGCAACTTTGCAGGTTGGAAGTGACATATACGAGGTTTTCAGTAGGCTTGCCTGGGAAAGAGGAGCTACTTTTATTGACTACGTCTATCCGAGAGGATTTCTCTGGATCCACAGAAAGCAACAGAATCAAAGGGCACCTCCTTCAGGTTGTGGCTTCGGGAATTGCGCGCTGACAGAGCGATACTGCAGTCTAGTTAGTACCCTGTTTAAAGTAATCTCCTTCCTCTGGACTTAGTTCCAAATTCTCGGCTTCGAATAAAAGTTAAAAGCAAAACAAGGCCCGGCAAATGGAGGCACCGTATTCGAATCTAAGGTGGACAACCTGAGTTCTAAGGGATTTCCCTTTCCTGGTTCTTTAATTTTCGGGCCTTGAACATTTAAAGAAAAAAATCAACATGAACAGATCTCAAAAACCCGGTTTTGGAGGTGGGGTGGGGTGCGGCACCGTATTGTGGCGATAACTCTACACTGTGGTTGGATTGGAACCTCTGTATGCTGGTGTTATTGTTATTTTCTCTCTTAGCCCGAATCCTTCTTCCTTCTTAGATTCAGAAATGGGATGTAGAAAACAAGAAACTTTCTGTCTTTGGGCTCTTTGGTAATAAATGTCCCGGCAAAAAGGCTGAATACAATAAGCAGTGATGTCCTCAGTGAGTGAGCATCAGGTTGAGACTGGAAAGGTGCGGTTCCCGAGAGGGATTGGGAGAGGAGAGAGTAGCAAGACTTATAGAGAACGAAGGACAGAATCATAAGAGTATCAGTGCTCTGTACTGACAAATAAAATGGCCTTTTCCATTAGAACTGCTCTATGGGTAGAGTAGGAGAAAGCTCTTTAGGCAGTCCCTGGATGCACAACATTAAAGAAGGAATGAAAGTGAATGCATTAATAATTCAATCAGAAATTACACAACCGCAAAAGCTTATTCCTAAAAGGTTGAAGTATTGAAAAATAAGGTTGTTTGTGCGTGTTTACTTAAATATCCTTTAATTTTGACTCATCTTCGCCTAGGTAGAGATACTAATGTTCCCTTTGTCAATCTTTTCTCTTTCTCCTAGATTCTTCCGCGTGTACTAGCTGATAAGGCCAGTAGGAAGACAGAGAATATTCCAGCATAAAAACGTGAAAGGTAGCTCTGTAGCTTGGACGGCACTGGTCCTTTGGAGTCAGGAGAGCTGGAATTTAGTTCTGGCTCTGCCAACTAGCTTTTTAACCTTCCCAGAACAGGCTTCTCCCCACGCCATCCAGCAAAAGACCAGGCTTCGCTACAGTCTAGTCAGTTATAGGATCGCAAAGTATGCCCTAGAGGTTTTAACCTTTTCAGAACTTCTGCCTTTCCCCACTCATCCACATTGACAATCCCCTCTCCTGGCCGCTGTTTTAGGCTGGTGCCCTCACCTTTTTTTTTTTTTTCCAGAAAACCACCCTTCTCCACCAAGTTTTGAAATTGCTGCACACTCCCCCACTTCCCCCACCTCCTATCTTGGAAGCATTATCGAATCAGTCTGCCGGTTCTTAGAAAAGTATGTCAGTCTGCTCCTCTGTGGCCCCATTCACCATCCCCAGAACTTCCAGGATCAAAGTACTGTTTCCTGGCCACAGCTACCCTATGTAGGACATCTCCATTATCTGAGGGTAGGAACTATCTTTAGTTTTGTACTTGTTATAGCCCAATTTTATACATAAGCACTGTGTTAGATACATATTAAGAACTAAATAAATTTTTTTTAAATTCCTTCCTTCTTTGCCTCAGTCTTTCTCTAGCTAGGCTATCATTAAAACCCATTTTTATCTTGAAAATCATATTATTTTGTGATTCTAAAAGTATTGACTTAGTCTCCAAACTTTCTGCCCAATAATTCCCAAAATCCTTGTGCTCAACTGAGCCTTAGTTGAAACAAAGTCTGAGAGAATTCTTCAACCTCACCTTCAACTAGAGCACATTCTTCAAGCCATCCCCCCTCCCCCAATCTATGGCTAGAAGATTGGAAGAAGGGGTTTATTAAGAAGAACGCTCTTCTCTAAATCAACCTAAGGAGGTCAACATCTGAACATAGGACCTGGTGCTAAAACGTTCTTTAATCTTCCTAATCTCCTCCCTCCCAATACAAAATCCCAAACTTTCTTCTTTGTTCTAATGCTTACCTCTAACTGCTATAGCAATCCTGTTTCTCCTACTATAACCTTAGATCTCAGCTGTAAAAGTTAAAACTATGTGGAGCTTCCCCCCTCCAATTAAACAGCTTGCAAGTAATTTTTTCATAATTGAGGCTTCCTAAATACAGTCCTTTCCCATCACCCACACTGCTCCTTTCCATCCTCAAATTTAGGGGGGAAATTCTACTTAATGTTTAGGGCTGCTGCTCGGGTACCAAAGGAGGATAAAAAAAATGTTTGGGTTTTTTTGGAGGAGAGCAGGAAAATCAAGAGGTGGCTGCTGGCCTTCCGGGAAAACAGTACCCCAACTCCATTATATTCTGCTTTTGACGGACACCCCCCCTCAACAAAAGGCGTTCCAACTAAAATATTAATAATAACAAATTCAATTCCATTTATGATACCTCTACTTTGTGTAAGGCATATGAATAACCACAGCCTATGGAAAGGAACCATATACAATTTTTTTTAACGTCTCTATGTGAACGTATCTCTAAGCTTTTCTGATTGTGTCTGGTCTGTCTCGCTCTGTGCTTGCCTTTCCGTCCTAGACTTTGCTTCTCTGTCTGATTCTGGAGAAATGTAAGGAGCGGGAATGGAAGCCCTTCTCAAACCTGGGAAAAGAACAGCCAACCGTATTTTTCAGTTTCTAGCCAGCGCTCAACGCATTATTAGAACATGCATTCATAGAGTAATAACCCACCTGACCGAAGCTTGAATGCAGCAATGAATTTCGGAGATTACTACTCTCTTAGTCCAAGGATGTACATACGATTTTGATCTCTGAGGACTGAGGATTTGAGGACGCACCACTATGCAGGGTGTGAGAGAGGGGTCATCTGGTCCCGGATCAGGGAAGAGCAGCTCCCAGTTTTACGACCTTACTAGCCTAGGCTAGTCTATACAACTGGAAGTCAATCCAATATATTGCATTCTTTAGCGGTTAAGAATTTCTTCCTTCCCCTTAACTTGTTCTCCCGCCTATATGCTTTTATTGAGACGAACTTCTGCTGACTGATCTGTGCCCCTATCTACACAGATGCGTGTTACACTCGCGTGTGCGTTTGTGCCATAACTAGCTCTTTAGAGTGCCACAACCACTACTCAGCTGGTTGCTTTGTGAGCTCTTTTTACACAAAAAGCTTGGTCTTTTCTCTTCCCTAAATCCAGTACCTTGTTGTCCCGTTTTAATGGGCTCAAGACAGAGGAGAGGAAAGGAACACGGAAATCCAAGACTGGTTCTCAGGCTGCGGGGTAAATTCACAGGCTGAGAAGGTGGAAACAGGGGTCCTGAAACCTCCACTTTGTATTCATCGCCTCCTGAAGATAAAAGGGACTCCTTCACTACTGAAAAATTCCAGAAAATTCTGAATTTATCAGTGTACTTTAACTACTCAGTCAGCCAATCAGTAAAACAAGCATTTATTAAGCACAGTGCTGGCCACTGTACTTAGGTTGGGAGATACAAAAAAAGGCAAAAAAGAGCTTCTACTCTCCATTTCTCAAACTAAGGGGTGTTGGGGGGTGGGGTGGGAAGAGAAGAGACAATAAGCAAACAGCTTTGTACAGCAAACTATATGAGGGATAAATAGGAAGTAAACAACAGAGAGCTTGGGAAAGGCTTCCCGACAAGGTGGGATTACTATTCCACTTCTCCATTGGAATTTAAGGTTAAATTACTCCCCCCCTCCCCCAAAGAAAGAGACTACAGTTCAAATAAGTTGGAAAGGCGATGGTAATAATAGAATGACATCAACACCAATAATTATTAATCCCTTTCCAAATTCCTATGAGACTTTCTTGGAAAATCCCTAAACAATACATCCCATAGAAAACATCTTTCCCGAAAAATTTGCATTCTAACCTTAGAACTATTTGAATTTGCCTACAACCATATGGTTTATTTTTTTAAATCATTTTTAAAGTTGCATATTTCTGATTCATTTCGCATTTCTTAGAAGAAAAGAAAGAGGAAAAGAAACAAAGGTTCTTAGGTAGGAAAAGAAATCCCAAACCTGCTTGTCTATCGTGTTCAGAAAAGTTTTTACAAACAAGTTTTGCGAATAGCAACTAACAGTGATGGGAAGAGATCAGGGTAATCTACCATCTTTTTATTTTAGTTTTAGTTGATCTGATATTAGTTCAATTTTCTCTATGCCCTCCCAGTCCCAGAAATACTTCGAATTTGTCCGGTTGGTGTTTGAAGACTGTTTACCCAGAGAGTCCAGGCACAGCACAAAGACCTGGATGCGGCACTTATTTCATGAAACTCTTAAGATGACATTAACCAGATTTTAATTAATTTCATTTCGTTCATCAATTTCAAGAACAAGTCAAGTGACAAATTACTCCCCTGGAATTTTCCAACTTGAAATCTTGGGGTGGAAATACCCCCGGTGGAAAAGTCTGGTAGTGTGTGGTTGCTATAGCGCTTATGTAAAGCCCGGGTTGAGAGGCCGAGCAAGAGAATTGATTGTAAGCAGTATAACTGAATTTGTAATTTCAAGGAAAGTTAGGCAGTAAGATACCGAGACAGATACAGACTTAGACTAAATCCAAAGAGAGTAAACACGCACAGAGAGAGATACTGAGATGAAGTCCGTCCAAACACTCTGACAAGCATGAATATCTTCCCTATTAGGGTAGCACCATTTTTCTTTCTACCGGTATCAGAGTCGAAGTCAGCTCAGCTAGGCTCCCTAAAGCTCCCCTCTTGTGATGTGTAGAGCGGAAAAAGCAGAGACTGCAGGTGTCAGAAGACAGCGGTAGCTTCTGCTCTTGCCTGTTTCCTCTCTCTCACCTTCCATTCGCAGCCCAAGACACATACACCTCTCTGACACTCTGATATTGCAGGCCAGCCTGAGCACGTCCACCCTTTAGGAGAATTTGAGGTTTATTTCTTTTTCTCCTTCTCTTTTCCCCTCCCTACTCTGGGTTGGAGGTCCCGGAAGTCCCAGTCTCTCCCTCCTATGCCCCTGCAGATTAAATGTAATACTTCTCTTCCATCCACTTATCCTTGTAATCCAGGGTGCCTCCCTCCCCCTGCCATGCACATTGAGTTTAAAGTCACCAACTTCTCATCGAAGTCTCTTTCCCCCAGGAAATTCCCCCATTCCCCTCCCTGGGGGAAGCTAATAAAAATAATTTCAAGACAGGAGACCAAACACAAGGGAAAATAAAGGGCGGGGGGGTGGGTTGGAGGGAAGGGGAGAGGGAGGAGGAGAAGCCAGATCTTAATTAGCTTCCACACAGAAGATCAAGTTATGTAATATGTAACTAATTATAGCCACCTGCTTCCAAGGAAAATCCACTTGGGTCTCTGGACTGGGAAGAGACCTTAAGGTTGGACGTCTCTTGTGGTTGCACCTGCTCTTCCTACCCACGGGGCACCACCCGCACAGCCTGAGTCAGGGTGGGCTGGTATTGGGGTCTCCGGTTCTCTGCGCTCAGAAACCTTCCCTCTGATACTTCTTGCTTTCCGTGCTCCCCCACAGACTGCAATCTCTCATCACGAGAGTTCAGAGAGACCTGTGCGGGACATAAAAAAATGCAAAGCCAGGGAGCAGGAAGGCAGATAAATAATTTTAGAAAGCTGTCAGCTATATTTCAGCCCAAAACGTTTCGACCGAGGTCTAGTCGTGGTAACTTGCTGGGGTCATGTCCATGTCTTTGGCGGCAGGCTGGTGAGGTTGCGTTTGCAGGGGACACAAGAAAACGTCGCCTATTTATTTGTTTGTCTACATCCATGCAGTGGGCAACGGCTGAAAAAAGGTGTATGAGTGGGGAAATGTCACCCGACAGTATGTGTGTTATCATAGCACAAAAATCTGCTTTAGACAGTATCATAGCCATCATTTCCCACATTCAGTCCGGCGCTTAAAATAGAGATTTCCTTTTTACTTTATATTAGGAATACAGAAGGAAACTATTAAAATTAGCCTCTCCTGTCATTTTCTCTTTTCCAAAACCTCGGTCTTTTCTGTTTTTGCAGACTTGCTTCTCTAAGCCCTTCCAAATAACAGCTAAAATCTCACCTATAGCAAACTTTTCCCCAATCTCCTTAATTCTAGTGCCTTCCCTCTTGATCATTTCCAATCTATCCTCTACGTAGCTTGGTTGTACATACTTGTTGCTATGTTGTCTCTACCACTAGACTGAGCATCTTGAGATCAGGGACTGGTTTTTTTTTTTAATTTTATTTTGTTTTCCTGGTGCTTACCCCAGTGCCTGACACACAGTAGGCTCTTAATAAATGTTTATTGAATGCCTGATTCCCATTCAGAGTCTGCCGGTGGCTGCCATGTTATATCTGTTTCGGATTATAGACGGGGGAAAGAAAGGAAAGGTCTGAGTGACAAGGGATCTGGGGACATCCTAAAATTACTCATCACATCCTTTCATGCATTTGTTAAGTCTTCTGGTACTAGTTTCCTGTAAGATCTCATCCTCTGCTGCTGGGGCTAGGCCCAGAACAACACGCTCCTGCCTGTAGTTGTGAGGTAAACCTCAGGAATTGAAACATCTATATGCTAGTTTTGTGTATGCGTGTTTTTAAAGCCAGTAATAAGTTCTCTTTCTCCCGCTCCCTGCCGAGAGACCACTTAATAGAGGCAAGCAAGAAAACAAGCGAAGAAGAAAAATAGCTTTGCTAACCTATGAAGTTAGATTTAAATTCCAGGTAAACCTAGTTTGTTTGGTTTTCCTTCAGCATCCTGCACATCTCTCATCACTTTCCCTTTTCACCCAACCCCAACCAGGTTCCTTCTCTTTGTCCAGCCCAACTTTCTCTACAGGCTTTATCCAGAGAAAGCCCCGCGAGCGCTCGCATCTCCCTAAGCCCCATGCAGCAATCTCCTTGCCGTAATCCTGCCGTTTGGAGCCACAACACAGGTCAGAGAAGGGTTCCTATAGCTGTTTCTCACCCTTTCCATACCCCACCCCCAGTCACTAACTGGTCTCTAGAGCTGCAACAATTCCCTGTCTGAGCAGAACTCCCCCCCTCTTCCCCCCCACGCTCAGTTCTCTGTTCTCTCCACCTCCTTGTAAAGCTGGCCATTCTCTCCTCTCCACAGCTGGACGACAAAGAACATCTCACCTTCCGGAAAGACTGCTCGCATTTTTAGGTAGCTGGTGGTGAGCCGAATGATGGATGCCTTGTCTAGCTGAGAGGTGATGGCCGAAGGAAGGGGTAGCAACTTGGCCAGTTCATAAAATTCTCCATTTTCTTTTTCCCTCCTTGTCTTGGCTGCATTCTTGGACTTCTCCTTCATCGTGCCACTGCTTTGGGCATATTATATTAGACGCGGCCCACTCACTAAATCTCCAGTGCTCAGCAGCCGCAGCGCGTAAGGGTTTAGATTTCTAGCAATGGACCGGTTCACCAGGAATAAGTCGATCCTTTTGGCCGCGGGTGAGTGAGGTGAAAGAAGACCAAGGTCAATTCTCCTGAATAGACCGATTCAGGCATGTGAGAGATACAAAAGCAAGGGATAGCAGCACTGGAGGGAAAGGAAACTGAAGGGCTGTTGTCAGATTAGAAGTTCAGTCTGTTAGGTGAAAGACCCCTGGATCAAGCAGAGAGATCGCCTTGTAAAAAGGCCTGGAGAAGCAGGCTGGAGACACAGCTGTGGCGTTGGCAACAGTATCTGAGACTTCAGGAGGTCTTCTTGGCCAGAGAGTTGATTTCTTGAGGCTTGGATAAATTACTCTTGTCGAGCAAAAACTGAGATAGGAAATTCTCGCTCTGGCTTCTTCTCCCTGTAGCAGCCCAACAAGAAACCATGCTCTGGAGTTGTTAGTGTCAATCAACAACTAAATGCTCTCTCTCTCTCTCTCTCTCTCTCTCTCTCTCTCTCTCTCTCTCTCTCTCTCTCTCTCTCTCTCCCCTCTCCTCTCCTCTCCTTTCCTCTGTCTCCCCCTCTCCTACCTTTCTTCTTCTTTTCCTCGTTTTTTTTTAATTAGGGGGTAAATATGGAGAAGAGGAAAATTGGATTTGTTTAGTCCTTAACCAAGGGGGAAAACTGTCTCAAAACCCTAGGCCGGTGAATAAAAGGCAATTCCAAACCGCAGGAGCAGTCTTAGCAGCAGTAGCAAGAGTAGGTAAAGCCAGTGAATGAGAGTCCGAGACGGGGGTGAGTAGGGGTGCTGGTCAAAATCAGCAGCTCTCCTCTTTTCTTGGCGCTCCTGCCTGGGAGATTCCGCTGGGAAAGGAGGACTGTGTGTCGGTTTGTTTTTCTTCCACGTGCTTATGAGCTATGTTTGTTTATTACAGACCTGCCTTCCTGTGGAGTCCGACAATCCCCTCTTGCTCTGTGAAAAGAAGGGGGAGAAGGAGAGATATGGGTGGGGGGTGTTGTAGAGAGGCAGGTGACGAATGAATCTCTCTTCCTCGACATTCCGTCTTCCCAAAAGTCACATGACAGTTTCTATATTTCCACTTTGGTAATTTCCCCCAAGACATCCAAGAGCTCTTGAAATGTTTAAGAACTCTGCGTACATAACATTATGCATATCATATATGCATATATATGACAAAGTATAAGTTATGAGAAATCATGAAATTGTAAGAGAAAAGAGAAGTGAGAAGAGAGGGAAAAGAGTAAGAGAAAAAGGAGGAAAAGGAGGAGAAAAAGGAGGAGGAGAAGGAGGAGGAAGATGAAGGGAAGGGCCGTGCTAGGGACCCTATAGAAAAGACCAGAGAAAAGTACAAATGAAAAGAAGGAGGAGGAAGGGGAGGGGTTCAGAGGAGTGGTGGTTAAGAAGCAGGAGTATGGGAGAAATGTGGGAGAAAAGAGGAAGACTAAGACAAAAGATTAATTTTGTGATTTGGAAATATTTCACAAGGAGCCCATACTAAAGCTGACCTCTGCCCTCCAAATCCAGCCTTGCCATCTCCCATTTATAAATGGGAAATGTGAAAGCAAATCTCTCTCCCTCCCCTTTCTCCTTCCTCCCTCCCAACTTTATTAGTGTAAGAGGAAACAGGGTGGGACAGAAGGAAATAGACTGGAGGAGAAAGAAAAGTCTTGTCTGTCTCTTTTCTTCCTACCTGCTGGCCTCCTACCAGAAGGCCAAAACCTACTCTAACAGTCCCCCCACCACCACCACTTCCACATCCATGAAAATAGAGGGAATTTCTGAAACAAAGCTTTCAGAGTATTTAATAAAGAAACAGGGACATAACAAAGTCAATTAGGTCCTGGAAAGTAGAGGACAGAAGCCAGAAGCTTAATAAGGTATCTGTTTCAGGGAAGTGCCTAACTGGGAGACCCTAGTGAAGGAGACTAAAGAAGAATAAAAATGGGCAGAAGAAAAGGTGATAATCTGATTGTGTAATTCTGCTGGCCAGCATGATTTTAATTTAGTATGAGGCTTCAGAGGTTAAGCCCAAGTCTTTTCTGGAACTTCAAGCCATTGTGGATTCTAAAAAGAGTTTTGCAGTAGCTCAGGGAAGGTGAGGTTGAGCTCCTGAACATTGCCGTTAGCTCAAAAGTCTATTTGTTGAATTCCAGGGGAGGTGTAAAACAAAAAAGAGAAGGAAAATGTATATGTAATTACATTGTTAGTTGGGGAGCATTTCCAAGGGATCTGATGTTCCTCTCAAGAACAGCTAAACCAGAACCAGAGTGAACACAGTTCTTTAGCAACTAGTAATCTGAACATATGGGATCACTGAAACTGTATTGTACATAGCTATTTATAATACAGGCACACAGCGTGTTAATGCACAACTGTCTTACATACATCTCTGAGTAATTCTTTCATAGGGGCAGGTGGGCAGGGCTAAAAGGAAAATCTCTTGGTGTTTCAGTGTTGGCCTGTTTCCAGCAACTGCTATGTTAACTGGATATTTTGGTCTCCCACAACAGATACAGCCCCTATACCTGGACTGGAGGAAATCTGTGAACAATCTCTTTCTCTCTTAATATCTCATATCTCAAATCTCCTTTTCCTAGCATAGTTGTGAGGTATCACCATTGAAATTTCCCCAAAATGTCTCCTTGTGAGTGGGACTTTACTGAGAGTTCTTGAAGAGTTGTCTTCTAGTAGAAGCTAGAAACGCCTTGAGTACAGGCCTGGTGATGAGCTAACTGTATCTATTGTTCAAGGACCAGCCTTGTTTATCGCCAGATGTGCTGCAGGGAGATAGACTTTTCAACGACAACAAATCCATTTGACAGTCCAATGGAGAAGTCATAGAGAAACTGTATTATACGTTGGTGGAGGGAATCACAGAACCTTGAACTACTGAAATAAATTATGAGAAAGGACTTTGTTTACTTGAAAGTACCATATAAATGTGAGCTATAGCATACACATATGTATACATACATACACTATACATAGGCAGTTAAACTGATCTGCCTATCTGTACTATCAACAAAGAATGATAATAGCTGATGTTTATGTATAACGTAGCAAGTGCTTTCCTCTCACAATAGCCCTGTGAAGTATATTCCTAGTGTAAATATCATTAAGCCCATTTGGCAGAGGAGACAGCTGACTTTCACAATGGCCTCAATTAACTAACCCACAGTAACAAAAGTAGTACATTTGGAGGTAGGACTTCAGATTCAGTGCCCTTTCTTTACAACATTCAACCAGCTCACAGAAGCTCATGTCCCTATAGTTAAATGATGTTTTTATATAAGTGTACTCGTATCATATTGGAGACTATCTTCAAGTCCCCTACTCCTCATGATAACTTTTGCTTTTCTTAACTAGCCCAGCAAAAGATTGGAAAGTATACTTTATTTGGAGTAATAGGTCCTGGGTTCAAACTCCAGCTGTTAGGCTCACTCACCATCCTTCTTGCCCAGTGCCCAGGTACTTAGCTATTTTGAGGATTAGTTCTCTCATCTGAAGGGACTGGACTAGCCAGATGAAAATCAAGGCCCCTCCTGTTTCTAAAGTTAAGGTCTTTCAAATGGCAAAATATGACTTCCTTATTCTTGGTTAACAGATTTCTAAGTTCCAAAACTGTAGGACTCATATTCATGTGGACAGATTTTAATACTACAATATAGGTACTACTATAAACCATGTATTTATTTATTACTGTGTTCTTGTCTAAAGAAGTTGTGTGAGGTAGAAAGAGCACTGAAATCAGACTCAAGATGTGAGCTCAAATCTCTCTTCTGACACTAGTTGTATGACCCCGAGCAAGTCACTTACTTTTTCTAAGCCTTAGTTACTGTTACTGCAAAGTGGGGACAATGATAACTGTATTACCTACCTTATAATAATACCTGCACTCCCTACATCCTTGTTGTGAGAATCAAATAAGCCCATGTATGCTAGGCTTCACAAATCTAAAAGTATTATAAAACTTCAGATAGTAGTAGCAGTAGTAGTAGTAGCAGCAGCAGCAGCAGCAGTAGGAGTAGTAGTAGTTGGGGGAGGGGGAAAGGAAGTAAACACCAGAGAGCTTCAGTCCAGGCTTTGGCTCAATTTTTATTTTAAAGGATTATTTTAAAAAGTATCTTCCTATAAGCAAACACTTTCTTCACTAACAAATTCAAACATTCTTATCCCTTGTATATAAGTGGGGGCCAGTTCTTAGAGAACTAGCACACAAATGTTCTTGTGCCAATTTTTCTGACCTTTGTGAATAACCTTGTTGGAAAGGAGGATTCTCTTCTAAGAGAACAGTGTTTCTTTTTATAAACTCATCACCTACTTTCTTAGGCTTCTAGTATTCCCTTTCCCCTCACTCAAGAACCTTAGACCATTTTTCATTCCTCATCTTCCTTCCTTTCTTCTCCAACTCCAGCAGGCCTTCCTGTCCCAAAGTCTCCACTTATAGAGGTTCTGATGCTCCATTTATTTTGATGAAGAGAGTTCCTTTTTTTTTTTTTGTTAGAAGGGGATTATCCTGATCATATAATAAGACTAAACTAAAGTAAAAATCTGGTTTTAGGAACAAAAATTTCACCTGACCTGAATCCCAACTTTCTTGAAATCTAAAGGGGAAAACACTGTATAATATTGTTAATTTTAGTAACTGTCTGTGGTTTATACCTCAAAATTATCTAGCCTGAAGATCACTTAATTAATATGTAGCTATAAGCAGATGGGTAACCACAAATTCTTAAATTCTGTGAGATTAGGAGTAGGCAGGAACTTTGAGATATCAAGTAGATCAAACTCCTTAATAATAAGGCAAGTAAGACCAGGAGAGTCAAAATGATACACAAAATAATTGTTAGTTGACAGAGCTGAAACTAGAACCCACATCAACTAAGCTTGCAGTTCAGTTCTCTGGTATACCAATCCTATTCTCTAGGTCTCAGCAAATCTTTCCACAGTCACAAGCAAGTGTTTTTCTAGTCTCCCCAGTTCCCCCACCTTTGCATCTGTCTGTGTGTGTCCGGGGGCTCAAAATAACCCTTGTTGCAAAGTAGCAACAGATGAAAGTGCCCGAGCCATAGAAGCTGAAAGGAGGTAAAGACTTAGCAGCAGAAATATTTTTTTAGATCTCTCTGTCCAAAGAACCACACCTTTGCTAAATCGGTCAATGTGTGAGGGAATCTTTTAGCAGGCAACATTTTCTGTAGGTAGGAACAATTTCAGTCAATGGTCGCTGCAATTTGCAGTGTCTCGTTGATGCTTGGATCCTTCTTTATCTGGGAGATGCATTCTTTTTTTATTTCTAGTAGTACAGGAATACAAGCACACATGTTCGTGAGACTGCAGCTGCTCCGATTCACTGACCCTCAGAATAAACTTCAAGACCAGAGGAAATTGAAGTGAAGAGGTAGTGAAAATCACTAAGGCCCAGCCCTCTTCCAAGCGGACTAATTGTCTGCCTTACTGATTACGGAATAACCTTGGGATCAAAATCCTCTTGCCTGAAGGAGGTTTAAGAGTGTTTAAGCGAGGGGAGCTAGGCAAGGGAGAATAGGGAAGAGAGACTACGGACTTACTCTTTTCTGTGTCAGCCTCAAGTAGGCAGATCACTGAGGGAGGATCTCTCATTGGCAGACTTCTTATTTTTACACAAATTTAGTTATAAAGGTATTCATTTTCTTTATTCAGAATTTACCAAACCCATTCGTCTCCCCTTCCCCCTCTCCTCTCCTCTACCTCCGAGCTCTCACATCTTTAGAAATTTTAAATCAGAAAACCGATCTGGAAGGAATTGCGACCTTGAAAGGGAAAGAAAGTGGATCTATGTCTCTCGACATCTGGTTCGACTTTACCCTTCAGATGCCCCCAAACTGCCCCCCTCCCACAGTTCTCTGCTCCTTCCTTACCTGCTGCACAGCTTTTGCGGAAATTTATTTCAACGGGGATCATAGATCAAGAAGATAAAATTCACAGATGTTTATATAGATAAATTATGGGTTTACCGGGAAGGCAGTCCCTGGTTGTTGATAATGCTATAGTGATACAATTTTTAAATTTTGTGGGGGAAGGGTAGGATGACTACCACTTCTGGCATCGGATTAGGAAGGCGGGAATTTCAAAGCTACATCTCCATCGAACCCCGGAAGTGAAATTTAAAGATAGAGCAAGTGATGACAATGAAAGTCGAAGGCACTTTCTAATTCTTTGCTTCTGATTTGTCTCTCCGTGGATTCCCAAGGCTGGGATTCAACATACTGCCAACTAAAGTGGAAAATGAGTCAATTACATGGCTATTCCACCCAACTCTTCTCACTCCACCAAAAACTTCTTTACCTCACCCATATTTCAAACAAGAGGTGGGTGAGTGGGGTTTTTTTTTGAAGGGGGAAGGATTTTCTGAACAATTTCACCAATTCTTCACTTCATTCTTTATATGTAGACAGCCATCTGTTACAAGATTGTTTTTCTGCCCATAGAAAGGTATATAAAAAAAACACCCATACCTAGTAACAAAATGTCAATTGCTATAAAATATTTTAAAATTACAGGTATTTGGAACTAATTTGTTCTTTTGATGGAGGATTATAACACTATTTGCACTTCTCTAAAATACAGTAAACAACTAATAACATAGTTATTAACTAAACATAGGTCTTTTTATTTAAAAAATATTTCAGTGAAAGCTATCTCTTTAGTGCAAGGGCTTCACTTAGATTGTTTCTTGTTTAATTATCTTATTACTTCACAGGGAACCAAAATAAATCCTCCCTCACAGGTGGAGAAAAGAACAATAAAAACAAATAATAATCAAGAAGTCCAGAGTTCAGTGCAGCTGCTTTATCTACCGTTATTCCTTCCAGCCAAAGAAAATTATCCCAGGTTAAGAGTTTAATGTCAGCTATTGGTAAGTAAATATCTGTTTGGTTTTCCTGCTTTCAGAACTTACAACATGAAAACAGAGCACTGTATGGACCAAACCAGTTCTCTTCACTCTCCGGTCTTTTTCTTTCATTGAGAAACCTTCGGAATCTTGAGAGAAAGCTATTTATGCTCCCAGTCACCTCAATTGCTTGTTTTCTGGGCAAATTTATGTAGAACCAGCTCGAAGCTAACTTTCCTCTTTATTTTTACAAAGTGACAAAGACTTTAGTCCCTTCAGACTTCTCTTTCGTGGTCAGGGCTAAGGCTTTAGGATCTTACGACTCGAACTAAGGTGGGGAGGGGGTGGGGAAAGAAAGAATTAAAGGTAGAAATAGTAAGGTCTGAGATAAGAAAAAGTTTCTCACCAAAAATAAATAAATAAATACGTGGATAAATAAATGCTCCCCTCTTCTTTTTCTGTTTCAGGGCAATGTATCTAACCGGACAAAACCCGTTAGTGTCATTGATACTAGAGTAATTAGATAAACCACCAAAAGAGTGGGTCTAATTGGAGCGGAAAGAGACGATTCTTGGTTTTACAAATATTGACAAAACCTTTAGCTCCCCCCCAGACAATCTCTTTTTTTTTCCTTTGTCTCTGAGAAAGTGCGTAGAGACACGCCAGTCCCACAACATAACCCTTAATCATTCACGACGTGCCCGTCCAAGAGAAAGTGACAGGAAACTAAAAGAAAAATTGTACTCTATCATTTAGAACCTTCAGGGTAGAAAAATGTAGGGAGAAAGGTCCCAAAAGGGAGAAAAGATGGAATATAGAATATGAGGAGTGATGCGAAGTGTCAACTTTTTTGCCATTCTAGTTGTCCAAAAGGAAAGATCAATCAGGTGGAGTAGAGAGATAGCAGTATCTCTGACTCCTAGGGCCATACCCTGCTGCAGTCTTTGTATTTACCTTTCAACCTCTTGTCTTCTTCTGGGAGAAATTTATGTCCCACTTTAATAGAAACACTTTTCACAAATCCCGCTCCAAAGAAAAGGCAGTCCATCTGCTCTCTGGTAAGACTTGGCTTTACTTCAACAAAACGGTCCCCAAAGTCTACAGCTAACCAGTCAGAGATGGGAGAGGGAAGGTATTTCTCACTTGAAAAGACTTCCAAGCTGCTGAAAAAAAAAATCCGAACTCAACCATGTGTACTGAAATATCTCATTGATTAGAGTAGACCAACAATGTAATATATTTAAAATCAGAAAACATATCAGTTTATTAGCTAGATCTGAAATGTAAAGGCCATTTTTACTTTGTGAAGCCCTAAAAACCAAGAACATGAAAAAATATCCTTCGAAATCTCCACGCCACCCCCGCCCCCACCCCCGAAAATTTCTGTCAGTTTCAAGTAGGCAGATCACTGAGGAAGGCTCTTTCAGTAGACGGACTCCTTATTTTTCACACAAGTGTACTCGTAAAGGTATGCATTCTCTTTACTCAGATTTTACCAACCCCATTCCTTTACTCTTCTGAGAATGAAAACATATAGTAATCCGGTGGTGATTTTTTTTTAACTTGCAAGTAGTTTGATCTTAAAGAAAAGCGACTAAAATAACGGCCTTGCCAGAAAGCTAGGGAGGAGAAAGCCAGTGTATTGGAACCTGAAAACCGGTAATGCTTCTGATTAAATAAAGATTGGGACGAGATTTGAAATCATCCTCAGGCACTACGTGGGAGAATAAAAATTCCCAATGAATTTTTGCTGTCGCTATAAAAAGTATTCTAAAAATGTGTCCCTTAATATTCTCTTAATATTCTCTTCAGTCTATTGCAAGCAAGAGAAAATCTTACTATAAAATCTCCAGAAAACCCTAACAAAGCTTTACAGTTGGGTTAGTCCTCCAGCCCCCAGGTTTGTTCGCTTGCTTGTTTGTTTGGTTTTTTTTAAAGGTTTATTTTGAAAGGAATCAGTCCACGGATTCTCTGAAAACGTTTAAATAGAGAGAAATCAGTGTAGGTAAAGTTGGTGAGTTCAGATGGCTCCAGCGAGCTCACGGCACAGAGGGAATGAAGAAAGAGAACAAAATCCCTTGGTCTGCATGAATTTATACTGAATTCTATTTCCGAACCCTGCTGGGGTAGGGGGTGGGGCGAAGGGCGAATGCAGTGCCCAAACCTCTTAACTTTGGCCTCCCCTGAAAAGCTGGGAGGGTGGGCAGAGTTTTCTTAAGCACCTCCAGAAGCTGGATGTGGCTGCAACTTAATTTAAAAAAAAAAGTGCTAATCTATTTGTGGTGGGGTTGGAGGGCGGGAGGGGAGGGTATGTAGAGGCTGAACGTGTGTGTGTGTATTCTTAGGTAAAATTCAAGTAAGCACTTGACTCCAGCTAACCCCAGGTCTGTCCTCAAGGCTAGGAAATGGCCATTCTTACCTTCTTTCTCCTGAGAGCCCATTATCTTTGCCAAGACCAAACCTGAAGCCAAAAGAATCACTCTGGGAAAAGGGATGAGCGGATCCTTGGTTTTGAGGGAAGTGGAAAACGGTCCTAGTCTTTTCTCCTGTACTAGCTGAGAGGGAATGGGAATAGAAAAGAGGCCTTCAAGTCCTGAGTTCAAGTCCTGTATGACATGGGCAAGTCTTTGACTATGAGCAGGTCACTGAATTTTAGTGTTGAAGGCACGGCTTTAACTGTCTAAGACCATAAACTATAGAAGAATTACTGCTGGAAGGAACTTCCACACTGATAGTTTCCCACCATGATGGAATTACTGTTCCAGAGAGAGACTAAACCAAAACAAAAACCATTATTGGTTTCAGATTTTACCTGGGAGTTTACCACTTCCGCCCATTTTGGTCCTGAAGTAGGGAGAGGGGAGGAAGAGGAGGTATATTTATTGCAATTTGAATGTCCCAATCAAAGAAGAGGGTTGCTCCTTTCCTGAGCCACCTTCTGGTGCAACCTGGTTTTGGAATACATTGCTTATTAGCTTTTTGGTCCATGATGCATCTTACCCAAATTTCTTCTGCATTGCTGTGTGCCATATGTCAGATGTATGTTTCTTCCAGTTTCTTCCAGTTTCCCATCAACCCATCAACCCAACAACAGTCCCATGACTTACAGTATTAGAAAGTGGGATCCCAGCCCATCACTCCAGCCATACCACCTTGTTGACATAGCACAGCTTATAGGACACCGTTAGGTACGATTAACGCTTGGTCTCAAATTTTGGGCCTCATGTCATCATCTTTTTGTCTATACCTGTCCTTTTCACCATGTTTCTGCTTTCCTATAGATTTTGGATCAGATTGCTTTTATTAAGAGAGTAGACAGAAGAGCTAAGAAATGCACCCTTTCTGGAAGAAAGGTTGAAGTATATCAAGTGGGGGGGGGGAAGAAATGAATAATTTCCAAGCTGATTAAAGACAGAGAGCTTTGCCCACTGGGTCAGTTGCTGGTGTTGGGCACAATTGGGATGCTTTATCCTTGAAGAAAGAGAAGCTCCATAAACCCCAAACCCATAATGGCTTAATAGTGTACCTCAAGCTTCTTCTCTCACCTGTGCTTCTATGGTTTGTTTATTTTGGAGAGTTGAGTTTTGTTAGTTACTTATGCTCTGAATCTGAGAAAGTCAAGTATTGTATGCCCCTCAAAGCTGTATCAAAATCCCATATAAAAGACACTAGTAAAATATTTGACAGAGTGAGGATTAATTAATATTAATTGATATAAAAAATTATTTCCCCAAAGCATCCAGTTCAGTCATAGAATATAACAACTATCACAAAATGGAGTCATAGCAATCCAGAGGTTGAGGAGCATAGAGAAAGATGGAGGTTTCGGGACATCTCTGTCTCTAAGATAGTGGATAATTGAGAATTAGCCCATTTATAACATTGTTATAATAACCATTATTTCCTATGAAATATCTCTTTTAGCTGATCTAGGCTGACAACATGAAGTGAAAGATGGATAAATTATAGAGTTAAACAGAACAGTATAGACGCTAGGAACAATTCAGGCTTAAGCCACAATTTTGTTTTGTTTTGTTTTTTTCATTAAAAAAAAATAAAGCCAAACAGAATAATCCAGACAATTCCACAAACCCCCTTACTTTACTATGCTCCCAAAGACTGTCATAATTTTTTTCCTCTGTGGAAATCTTCATCTGCGTTTCTCTTCAGTGTATAGGGTGAACAAGGTGAATAAGCCAGGAGTGAGGAACCTGTGTCTTTGAGGCCACACGTGGCCCTCTAGGTCCTCAAGTTTGGCCCTTTGACTGAATCCAAACTTGATAGAACAAATCCTTTCCTATGGGACTGCTCACAGGTAAAGTCTGAGGGTTTCAACTTGAGCTTTGGTTCTGTCAAGGCAGATTCTTCCAGGTTATTTTTCTGAAAAATTTTCTGTACTTGAAATATAATTTCATTAATTTAAGGGTTTCATTAATTCAAGACTCATCTTTCAGATATTCCTTTTATGGATACAAATGCAGCCTTAGTGGATGGTTAATAGTACCAGCCAAACAATTCATCACCTGGTATTCATTCCTCAGTGATAGGGCCTTTCAGATTTATATAGGCCAGTTCTCTCTTGTCAGATATTCATTGTGGTAAATGCCTTTACTTTCCAAAGTATCCTCTTTGTTTCTTCTACACATACTCCAGAGGCTGATAGAGCTATGGCCCTGAAGTCAGGAAGACCTGCATCCACATCCAATCTTGGACACTTACCAGCTCTGTGACCCTGGGTAAGCCATTTAACATCTGTCTGTCTCAGTTTCCTCAACTGTAAAATAGTGACAATAATAGCTCCTATTTCCAAGAGATGTTGTGAGGATTAAATGAGATATTTGTAAAATACTTAGAACTTAGCACAGTGCCTATGCAGTAGGAGCTAAATAAATGTTTGTTTTTCTTCTTTCTTTCTTATCGTGGAAAAGATAAGAAGAAAAAAAAATTGAAGTTAAAACTAGAGGAATTTCCCCAATAAACATACTTAATATGAGAGACAACTCCTAAATTTAACAAAATCATAAGTAGACAGGTTAAAAATACCTTTCAAAGAAGATTGGCTTCTGCAAAGCAGAAGGAGATAAGAAAGAATATGAGTGCTGGAAGGGACCTTAAAGATGAAACTGAAGCCTTCAGAGTTTTTTAAAATTCAACTTTATTTTATCTTCAGAATTGCATTCTGTTTCCCTCCCCAACTGAGAAAGCAAAAACCAGACCAAAACAAAAAACCCCCATTACCCATATATATCACTAAAGAAAACAAATTCCCGCATTGAGGAGGCCTTCAGAGCTGAAATAACTTACCCAGCATCACTTGGACAGCTAATGGAATGGCCAAGATTAATATCTAAGTCTTTTGAGTCATAGTCTAACAATCCTTATAATACACTATAAAGATCGAAGACAGACCTTATTGAGGTTTAAGTCTCATCCCTGACTATTCATAGCTATTGCTAGTCTATTACTTGACCTTCAAATGGCAGCTTCAAGTGCTCTTTCAAACCATACATCTGTATGGTAGAGTTCTCTTGGGTAGAGATGCATCTATGCCCTGTTTCCTTTACCAGATTTCTCAGATTGAATCAAGAAGCAAACCACACCTTTGAGGGGTTTAAATAACTAAGCCTTGGATACATTTCAGAATTCAAAAGTTAAAGATACTGCAAGCCAAGACTTCCCTGTGGAATAAAGGGAATTTCTTTCTCTTTCTCCACCTTTCTTATTGTCACAGTGTAGTACTGTCCCAAGATACACTTGAACTGGCAGGTCGGATACCCCAGAGGGTAGCTTTTACTCTGGATTCTAGGAATAGTCTTATGATTTTGCACATTCAGTAACACTCATGCACTCCTACCAATATATTTCCCAAGGACAATCAATCAGTCAGTAGACAAAATTAATTCTTAGCAAAGGCATTTTCTAAGATGGCATGGTAAAAAGAATTTCCAACGTTTTAAAAAAAACCATTCTTCCCACAAACATGCAGTGTCTGAGAAGAGTGGGTTCAAACACAGAGTATAATGGCAGTAAAGCACATGTGTAGCACAGGCAACTCAGAACTGGACCTGCAGGGACTGGAAGTCCTTTTTTTTGGCCTCACATAGTTCCCTTTGTGAGCAGGGTTTCTACACAATGGGTTGTTCAGGTCATATTCAGGGTCTCCTCCTCTCTGTGGTCTCTCTTCTCTGCTGCCATTGGTCCTTGCAGTTATTTTCTTTCTTGAGTAACTGTCTTCCTAGAATATCTGTCTAGGGTATCTGTTTCTACTTACTGCTGAATCCAATGTCTCCTACTGGTCCAGAAGCTTCCCCTCAAAGATAAATAGCTGTTCACTTTGGAACTATACCCAAAGGCCTATAAAACTGTGCATACTCTTTGATCCAGCAATACCACTACTAGGTCTGTATTCCAAAGAGATCATAAAAAAGGGAAAAGGACCCACATGTACAAAAATATTTGTAGCAGCTCTTTTAGTGGTGGCCAAGAATTGGAAATTGTGGGGATGCCCATCAATTGGGGAATGGCTGAACAAGTTGTGGTATATGAATGTAATGGAATACTACTATGCTATAAGAAATGATGAGCAGATGGATTTCGGAAAAACCTGGACTTACATGAGCTGATGCTGAGTGAAATGAGCAGAACCAGAAGAACATTGTACATAGTAACAGCAACATTGTGCTGTGATCGACTATGATAGACTTTGCTCCCCTCAGCAATACAATGATCCAAAACGATCCCAAAAGATTCCTGATGAAAATGTTATCCACATCCAGAGAAAGAACCACGGGGTCTGAAGGCAGATCGAAGCAGACTATTTTCACTTTTTGCCCTCGCAGTTTTCCCTTTTTATTCTGATTCTTCTTTCACAACATGACTAATGTAGAAATATGTTTAACATGGTTGTACGTGTATAACCTATAGCACACTGCTCGGTGTCTTGAGGGGGGAGAAAAATTTGGAACTCAAAATCTTCTGAAAATGAATGCTGAAAACTATCTTTACATGTAATTGTAAAAAATAAAATACTATTAAGTGCAAAAAAAAAAAAAAGATAAATGGCTGTTGTAGGCAGGGAGGAAAGAGAAATTCCTTTCCTTGATGCCACCCCCAGCAGCCTGCAGCTATTCATGTGTCTTTTGCAGGTAACTACTGCTTGTAATGTCTTTGATTCTGGAACAATGAGATTGCCCTGTTTTAGCTATTTAAAGCCCTTAAGGGTGTGACTAATTTGTTTGCTTGGACAATGCAGTTTGTTCTTTTTACCTCAATTAGAGAGGTATTTGAACCTAATAAAGGAATCTCTACTGTTAGTTTAACACCTCATTAACACCTTGTGATTACATTCTGCTCTTCTGTGACCATATCAACTAAAGTTTGGGAGCGGGGAGCCCCTCGATTGCACAGAAAACATTTTTTACTGAACATGCTCATATGAGATTTGGTTCCGTTCTTAGTCAGATGTGATGGTTGAGGTGGGAGGGAGATCAGGGACATGATTACATATATACAAAATCTTTTTGGTATTTGTTTAAGTCTACTTAAGGTAATTGACCAGAAAATACTAGCCTATTAAAATGAAATAAAGTATTCCCTTTAAAAACTGAATGTGTTTATTTATGTTTCCACTCTGTGTGTGATATATAGTCTTATTACTTTTGCAGAAGTTGTCAGTGCTGATGGATGATTGCAAAGGGCAGCAGTAAGACAATTACAGCAGTGTATTTATAAGACTGAGAGAGTGCCCCTGTTTGTGGACCATGCCTACTACCTCCTCTTTTCCTCAGCAAGGAAAAATAAAACTATTTTACTGGGCCCCCTATCGGATTGTTTTAGTTTTAGATTAGCAATTGAATTTCCTGAAAGTGTTTCTCCACTCTCTAGTCCCCAATGGAAATGCTTGTCCATTCTCTAGAGCAAACGTTTATTGACCTTGATGAGGCGAATTAACATTTATAGGACATAGTTTAAAAGGTGAAAGACTCCATTTGCCCAGGAAAGGCTGTTAATTTTAATTCAGACAAAAAAATCCCATCTAAAAAGAACAGAAGAATAACACACAGTGAAATTTTTAAATTATACTTAAATATATGGATTATATCTACAGAAGTTCTTTGAGCGATATTTGACAGTGAATGCACTTTCCTATTTGTATTTAGTAATCTATATTTTTCAATGATCCTTAGCTTGGGTGAGTAGTGTAACTAACATTCAACAGAAATGAATAATGGATTTTTCAAAATGCAGACATTTTGAATTTAGTTGCTAGTGTTTTGCTTCAGAGATGGTCCCTGCAGGTCCAATTCTGAGTTGCCTTTGCTACACATGTGCTTCACTGCCATTATACTCTGTTTTTGAACCCCCTCTTCCCATAGGCACTGCATATATGTGGGAAAATGAGCTCAAAATTTGTGGGAAGAATGCTTTTTTTTTTTTATAATGTTGAGTAAGTTGTGGGGAAGTACATACACCATAGAGGCTGCTAAACGGTGCCACAGTGCACAGAGTGCTGGACTTGGAGTCAGGAAGACCTGAGTTCAAATGTGACCTCAGATATTCACTAGCTGTGTGATCCAGGACAAGTCACTTAACCTCTGTTTACCTCAGTTTCCTCATATGTAAAATGGGGACAATAATCATACCTACCTTGCAGAAGGTTGTTGTGAAGATTGAATGAGACAATATTTGTACAAAGGACCTGGTACAGGCCACATGTGATCCTCTAGGTCCTCAAGTGCTGTCTTTTCACTGAATCCAAACTTCACAGAACAAACCCCTTTAATAAAAAGATTTGTTCTGTAAAACCAGATCTGAGTACATTGTAGGTGTTATATGTTAGCTGTTGCTATTATTATTACACGGTTGGTGGAAATGTTGGAGTGGTCCAGCCATTCTGAAAAGTGATCTGGAAATATGCCAGAAAGTTACCAAACCGTACACATCCTGTTACTCAGCTTATTTACCATTTATTAAGTGTGCCCCAAGGAAATTAAAGAAAAAAGAAAAAGATTTATATATACAAAAATATTTAAAGCAAATTTTTTTGTAGGATCCCCAAATTGGAAACTAAGGGGGTGTCCTCCTGTTGGGTAAAAAGGTAAAAACTAAACAAATTTAGTTTTTTAATTTATAACATTATGTATATACATGCATATATATACGTGTGTGTGTATATATATGTATATTTAATTTTATTTATAATAAAATATTTATAGCAACTTTGTGGTAGCAAAGAACTGAAAATGGAGCAGATGCCTATCAATTGGGGAACGGGTCAATAAGTTGGGGTATATGCTTGTAATCGAACACTTCTGTGCCATAAGAAATGATGAATGGCATGATTTTAGAAAAAACGTGAAATGACTTTGTATGAAATAATAAAGAATTAAATAAGCAGAACCAAGAGAATGTTGCATATAGTAACAGCAATGTTGTTGGAAGAGTAACTGTGTAAAATAGATAAATCACTAGCTAATTTTATTAAAAAGAAGAAAAATGAAAATATAATTCCTAGTATCAAAAATGAAAAAGGAAGATGAAATAATGGATATCATTAAAAACTATTTGTCCAACTCTATTCCAAATAAAATGGACAACTTAAATGACACAATGAATATTTATAAAAATATAAAATACTTAAATTAAAAGGATGAGAAATAGATAATTTAAACAACCAAATCCCAGAGGAAGATACTGAACGAACCATAAATGAACTTCCAAAAAAATTCTAGGACCAGATGGATTCACAAGTGAATTCTATCAAACATTCAAAGAACAATCAATTCCAATATTACATAAACTGTTTGCAAAAAACAGCAAAATAAAGAATCCTACTAAATTCCTTCTGTGACACAGATACAGTCATAAAACCTGGACAGTCAAAACTTAAAAAAGAAAACTATAGGCCAATATCTCTAGAGAATATTGAAGTCAATATTTGAAATAAAATATTAGTAAAGAGACTAGAATAATACTATGACAAGTTATATTTATACCAAGAGTACAGAGCTGGTTTAATAGAAGAAAACTATAAACTTAATTAACTATGTTAATAACAAAACTAATGAAGGTCATGTGATTATTTCTCTTTATGTGATGTAATTTACCCATTTATGCCTCCTCCTTTCCTCTTCTCCCATTACAATCCCTTAATTAGGTTTTTTATCATCACATCAGCTAATTTATACCCACACCCTCTGTCTATATATATCCCTTTAAATGTCATAATAAATATGCCATTCTCAAGATTAACAAGTATCATCCTGCCATATAAGGATGTAAACAGTTTGCTCTTATTGAATAACAAGGGTTTTTTTTTTCTCTTTACCTTTTTATGCCTCTCTTGAGTCTTGTATTTGAAGATCAAATTTTCCCGTGAGCTCTGGCCTTTTCATCAGGAAAGTCTGGAAGTCCCATATTTCATTGAATATCCATCTCCTTGCCTGAAAGATTATGCTCAATTTTGCTGGGTAGTTGATCCTTGGTTGTAGTCGAAGTTCCTTTGCTCTACAGAATATCATATTCCAATCCCTCCAGTCTTTTAATGTAGAAATTGCAAGGTCCTGTGTGATCCTGACTGTAGTTCTGCAATATTTGAATTCTTTCTTTCTGGCTGCTTGTAGTATTTTCTCCTTGACTTGATAATTCTGGAATTTGGCTACAATATTCTTTGGAGTTTTCAATTTGGCATCTCTTTCAGGAGGTGATTGGTGGAGTCTTTCAATGACTATTTTACCCTCTGGTTCTAGGACCTTGGGGAACTTTTCCTTAATGATTTCTTGGAAAACAGTGTCCAGGCTTTTTTTTTTCATCATGACTTTCCAGTAGAACAATAATTCTTAGATTATCTCTCCAGGATCTATTTTCTAAGTCAGTTGTTTTTCTAATGAGATATTTTACATTTTCTTCTATTTTATCATTCTTTAGATTTTGTTTGACTGATCCTTGATGTCTCATAGAGTCATTAGCTTCCACTTGCCCAATTCTAATTTTTAACGAATTCTTTTCTTCAGTTAGCTTTTGTACCTCCTTTTCCATTTGGACAATTTTACTTTTCAAAGAGTTACTTTCACCAATTAGATTGTGTACTTACCCATTTGGCCAATTTTACTTTTTAAAGATTTGTTCTCTTCAATGATTTTTTTTTTTTACTATTTTGTCCACCATATTTTTAAAGGAATTGGTCAATTTTTCTTCTTCCTCTCTAATTTGGCTTTTAAAATCCTCCTTGAGCTCTTCTAAGAATGCTTTTGGGGCTCAAGACCAGTTTATATTCCCTTTTGAGGTTTCAGATGTAGATATAGTGTCAATGCTGTCCTCTTCTGACTTGATATTTTGATCTTCCCTGTCCCCATAGTAAGATTCTACAATCTTTGCTTTTCTGGTTTGCTTCTTTATTGTGATTGCCTTTTTCCTAATTTTTAAAGTGGATCTCTGCTTCTGGGGCATAGGTGTCTCTGTCCCACATTTCTCATACTGGGAGCTAGGGGCTGTAACAACAATGTTGCTTGCCACTACTGTGGCTGTGTAAGGCCAATAACACCAGCACACAGGAGGCCTGCTAGCATGGGTTCTTTGATCTGCTTTTCTAAGGAAAGCAACTTTAAATAACAATTTTGCTTTAATTAAACATACATATACCATTCACTTAGTTCAGGGGGAAAAGCCAGCACCCTGAACTTGGGAGCAAATACAAACAGAAATTACAAACAGAGACAATATAAACAGATCAACATTTCTGTCTAACCAAATCACAATATACAGTTACCAGAGAAGCACCAACATCTGGGTTTTCAAAGCGGGGGGATCGTGGGGAGGGGCTCCTTCAATTGGCTACCCCGAGTCTTATCACCAACACTTTTTCAATGACTGTGTCCCCAAAGGCAAAACACCAACCTCACTTCTTATATGAATGTCTCAGGGTCAAAGGGTATCACAACCATTGGATTCAAAGTCACCTGACCTAAATGCTTCTTCAGGGTCAAAGGGTGCCATAACCATGGGACTTAAACCCATGTGAACCAGTCCTTCCCTTGATATAAGCAGTTTACCAAAGACTCCTGATTTACTCACAGAAATAAAAGACAACAAAAGTCTACTTGCTTGCCATTACATTTGAAAAACAAGACTCATCAAAGGTACTTGATTACCTTAGCATTCTGAAAGAGAAAACAAAAAAGTCCACTCTGATTACCATTACAGGGGCCCAGTTCCTAGCTTTGTGTGCTATGGCCTCTGGTTCTGTCAGCTAGAAGCTATATAATTCTGCAGCTCACCTGGTGCTGAGCTGGAGCCGGCTGGTGTGTGTGCCAAGGCTGAGGCCAGAGGATGTCTTTCTGAGTTTTCCCAGGTTTACACTGAAGCTCGTACCTTGAGGTTTGGGGGAGGGGTGGTCTAGCTGTTGGAGGTCTCCTGCTCCCCAAGGGCTGGGCAAGAGCACAGGTAAACTCAGCCACTGATGGACACTGTCCATGCTGGTGTCTGCTGATTCTCCTGGCTGTGTGAAGGCACACCTGGGGTCCTGGCATTGGCGCTTGCTGGCTACACCCCACTGGGGCTCAGGATCTCCTGCTGGTCCAATGAGGTGAGGCTTGCTGGACGCCTCTTGTCCTGTCTTGGTCCCCTTAAGCCACAGCAAGAAGGACCCTTCCCATCAATCTTCCTAGCCTCCTGAGCTAAAAGACTGCTGTGCCCCTTCTGCTGGCTCCACTATTCCAGGATTTTTCCTGGGGCAATATTCTCTGGGTTTTTCAAGGTCAATGGGGTAGGGGTGGATGGGAGGGGGGTTTGACAGCTCTTATGGTTTACTCTGCCATCTTGCCTCCTAGAAGTTCAAGTAGGTGACTTTCAAACATTTAGTCTGTGGGCTGAGAGCCCGAGGAGTACCTGCTGCTGCTGCTTCAAGCCCTGTGCTTCTCTTTCACTCAGTGCTGACAGACCCCCATCCTGCTCTGAGAGGTTTGGGAATTGCCACTGCTGCCCATAATTCAGTCTGCCAGGGCCCACTTCTGCTCCACTATTGTCGGGTGTGTACCCACACACTCTGTGCTCTCTCAGTCCAGTGCAATTGGACTTCTTATCGACACTCCGGAGTTTCCTGGGCTGGAAATCTGCCACCCTTTGTCTCCTAGTGGATTCTGACTCTGTCAAATTTGTTCAGATTTACTTTTTAGAGGTGTCTGAGAGAATTTGTGAGAGAGCTCAGGTGAGTCCCTGCTTTCACTTCACAATCCTGACTCCCCCCCCCCATGTGATATCAATAGAAGGAGAGTACAGCAATATATCACAAAGATTATACACTATAACAAGATGTATTTATGCCAAACATATAGGGTTGGCTTAACATAAGGAAAAATCTAAGCTTAATTAACAATGTTAATAACAAGACCAATAAAGGTCATGTGAGTATTGTCAATATATGCAGAAGAAACTTTTTGACAAAATGCAACATCTATTTCTGTTAAGAATCCTAGAAAGCATAGGAATAAATGGGCCTTTCTTTATAATGATAAAAGGTATTTATCTAAATCCAAGAGCTAGCAATTATATCTAATGAAGATAAACCAGAATCCTTTCCAGTAAAACTAGGGGTGAAACAAAGAAATGCATTGTGTCCACTTAAATATCAATAAAATCAAATAAAATTAAGTAAATACAATTAAATAAAAATATAATTAGATTAATAAAATTAAATATACATACATTTGTATATTTTTCAAATGTATAAATCAACAATCATGTATTAAGCATCTATTACATGACAAGCACAGACACGTACTAGCTGTCTGGCCCTGGGCAAGTCACTTAATGTGTGTTTGCTTTAAATTTACTGGAGAAGGAAATGGCAAACCAGTCCAGTATCATGAACAGTATGGTCCACTGGGTCCCAAAGAGTGAGACACGACTAAACAACAACAACAACAATAGGTTTATTATTAGAGTTATATAAGGGTTTATTATAACTATGAGGGCTATTTTAGATTGTCGTGCCATTTTTAGTAGTAATCGTAGTATTCTTCAGATTATTGTTTCCAGATAAATGGTAGTTTGGTTAAGCAGCATAGCTCAAAATAGCTGCAAAATCCTGCCTTTTCCCTTCTCTCAAGCTATAGAGAGTAGTAAATGACAATCCAGGTGCCCCTGAAAGGTATTCCCTTTTCTCAGGATATAGATATTTTTAGAGGGCAATAAGCCCAGAAAATTGTAGCAGAAGATTTTGCTTTCCTCCAACCAAATTCCAGTAGCTGTAGAAACTATCCGGCTTCAGACAGCTCTATCAGATGATTTAGTATTTTGTTGTTGTTGTCGTCACACTGTATTTTTATTTATTTTGTTAAACCTTTCCCAATTATAATTTTTATTTTTAAATTTTTATATTTTATTCTTTCTAATTATGTGTAAAAATAATTTTTAACATTTGTTTTTCAAAATGTTGAGTTCCAAATTCTCTCCATCTCTCTTTCTCCTCCTCCCTCAATGAGAAGGCTGATGATTTACATGGGTTTATTTTGTATCTTCTAACTTTACTAAAATTGTGAATTATTTCAACTAGTTTTTTAGTTGATTCTCCAGAGTTCTCTAAGTATTTCATTATGTCATCCACAAAGAGTGAGAGTTTTGTTTCTTCATTACTTATTCACTCTTAAAGACTTGAGAACTCTGACCAATGAAATGAACAGCTGTGATTCCATAGCACCAGCAGGTTACCCACTCCTGACAGATTCAATGTGCAGAATGAAATATGTAGTAAATGTATGGACTTACTATGCTTGATGATGTATATTTGTTACAAAGACTTAGTTTTCTTCTTTTTTATGGGGTGGAGGTCTAAGGGAGAAAAAAATTCTTGTTCACTAAAAAAAAAAAATTAACTAAGAAAAAACACAGAAACAGGTGATGGAGTGTTACATTAAAGGAACTGCAAATAGGCCGGTGTTGTTGGATCACAGTGTGTGAAAAAGGAGTAAGGTATAAAAAAGTCTAGGAAGGTAGGGAAAAGCCAAGTTATCAAGAATTTTAAATGTCAAACAGAAGACTTAATATTTAAGCCTGGGGATGCTAGGCAGCTCCTGAAATTCATTGACTAGGAGGACACTTTAGAAAAATCACCTTGATGGTTGAGTAGAAGATTTATTAGAGTTCGGAGAGACCAGTTAGAAGGCTACTGAAAGGTGAAGTTGGGGGCAGAGCCAAGATGGTGGAGTAGAGAAAGCACTATAGCCAAGCTCTCCCAATCCTCCCTTCCAAAAATAACTTTAAAATAATAACTCAAATACAATTATGGAGTCTCTTAACCAAGAAAAGGTCAGGGTGAGATATTTTTCCAGTCTGAAACAACTTAGAAGGTTGGAAGGAAAGGTCTGTGACACTGGAGCAGGGCACTGATGCTCACATGGCAGCAGTATTAGTGGTGGATCTTGGAGGTACCCATAACAGTAGCAGCAGCAACTTCAGGAGCTCTCAGCCCAGCAATAATAGAAATATTGAATAACTGGTCAGAAGATATTACAGGGGACCCTATGCTAGCACAGGGTGCAAGACCAGGTACTGTTTAGTAAATCCATTGCCCATACCCAGTTCCAGGTCTCAGATCCAAGCCAGAGAGAAGCACTAGCACTTGTAGCTACAAGGGAACTGGGGCCCTACCTGGATAAGGACCAGAGTGCAGACCAAAAAAAGCAGTGAACACATCTCTCCCTGGTGTGGAAAGCACTGAAAACTTACAAGCCTCTGGAATTAGTTGTTAAAATAGCAGTACAAAAAAGTCTGAAGCTTGGGACATACCTTGAAGTGAGCAGAGCCCAACTTTAACATCAAGTTGAAAGTCAAGAAATAGGCTAGAAAAATGAGCAAACAACAAAAAAAGAACTCAACCACAAAAGCTTCAATGGTAACGGGGAAGATAAAGGCACAAACTTAGAAGAAGACAAGCTACATGAAAACAGTGACAAGCAAAGCCTCAAAGAAAAATGCAGGTTGGATACAAACCCAAAAAGAATTCCTGGAAAAGCTGAAGAAAGAGCAAAAGGACGATTTAAAAACAAAATAAGGAGGAAAAATTGGAAAAAGAAATGAGAGAAATGTAAGAAAACCATGGAAAGAGAATTAACAGCTTGGTAAAGGAGGCACAAAAGAATACTGAAGAAAACAAAACCTTAAAAAAAAAAAAAAAAGAATGTGCCAAATGGTAAGAGGTACAAAAAAACTCGTTAAAAAGCAAAATTAGCCAAATGGGGAAAAGAGGTACAAAAATTGATTGATGAAAATAAGTCCTTAAAAGTTAAAATTGGGCAAGTGGAAGCTAATGACTCCATGAGAAATCAACAAATAATAAAACAAAGGAAAAACAGAGAAAAATAGAAGAAAATATGAAATATATCATAAAAAATTGATCTGGAGAATATAAAAAGGAATGATAATTTAAGAATTATTGAACTATCTAAAAGCCAGGATCAAAAAAAGAGCCAAAGATACCATATTTGAAGAAAATATGGAAGAAAACTGCCTAGATATCTTAGAAACAGAGGGAAAAATAGAAATGGGTGGGGCAGGCAACACTTGAGCTAAACCTCCCTCTCCCATGAACTAGTTAAATAGATAAGGTTATACACAGACTTATGC
>CM053622.1:509442106-509478384 GCA_028646595.1 Phalanger gymnotis
GAGGATACATAATTAAAAATTACTAGACTCCCTGAAAACCATAACAAATAAAAAAAGCCTAGGTACTATATTTCAAGAAATCATAAATGAAATTTCCTAGAGCTACTAGAACAGAGTGAAAAGAAAGAATCCAGCAGTCACTTGCTGAAAGAAAGCTCCAAATGAAAACTTCCAGGAATAAAAAATCCAGAGCTTCCAAGTCAAAGAAAAAAACTACCACCATCAGCTTGAAAGAAAGACTTCAAGTACCAACGAACTACGGTCAGAAGACTCGGAAGCTACTAACATGGAGGGAAAAAATTTTTGGAATATGATGTCCTAAAAGTCAGACAATAAAGAGTTACAATTAAGAATAAATTACCCTGAAAGACTGATTATGATGCTATGGGGAAAAAATAACCTTTAAAGGAAATAAGATTTTCAAGCATTTTTGATGAATAGAACAGAGTTGAGTAAAAATTTTGATATGTAAACACATAAGTTAAGAGAAACTCGGAAAGGTAAATGCATTTGAGCAAATTGGAGGAGCTTAATGATGGCAAAATATTTATGTTTTTAAGGGGTAGAAGAAATATATTCTTTCATAATCCTAATAATGACTTCAAGAGTCACAGAGGATGTAGATAAACAAAGGCCCTTTGTATGGTTCTGTTCTGTTTTGATGATTTTAATAGAGAAAAGAAAAGGAAAGAAAAAGGAATACACTAGAGAAAAATGAAAGAAAAAGGGGTTGAACTATTTTTAATGACTGGACTGACTGAAACGTATACAAACATGGAACACAGGACACAATGAGATTGAAAAAATGCTGCAGATAAGTTAAAAAAGTTTTCAAAATTTAAACAGAGGTATTTATATTTTGTCCTAGAGGGATAATAGAATATCATTAGAGTTTGTTGAGTTGTTAAGTGACATTGTTATATTGAAGGAAAATTACTTTGGCATCAATATACTGGATCGAGTGGAAAGAGATCTGAGGCAGGAAGACCAATTAGAAGACTGCTGAAATATTTGCCAACAGAACCAACAGACAAGTGATGCAGGCCTCAGAAAAGATGACGGCTATGGGAGGAGAGAGAAGGGGTCTTGGTAAATGGAGGTAAAATGACAGGATTTGGCAATTTATTAGATATATAGGGTGAGAGAAGCAAACCTGTGAGGTTCAAATATTAGTCCCTTTGATAGAAATAGAGAATTTTTTAAATATTCATTTTTATATAAAGTTTTGAGTTCCAAATTTTCTCCCTTCCACTTTTCTTCCTTTCTCCTTCCCCCTACTCCCTTCCCCCTAAGACAGTAACTAATTTGATACAGGTTACATATTGCAATCATGTAAAACATATATCCATATTAGTCATGTTGTGAAAGAAGAAACAGAACAAAAAGAAAAAACTGTAATTAAAATAAGTGGAAATAATATGCTTTAATCTGTATTCAGACTTCATCAGTCTTTCTCTGGATGTGGATAGCATAAATTTTGGAAGGAGATATAATTGTTTTCTTCCCTTGAGCCATCCTAGGTGATCATTTAAAATGCTGAGGTGCTCTCTTGATCCAGAGAACCTCACAAAATCATGGAAGTCAAAGGGTTCAAATTTCTGGGTCCATTCCAAGAACATGCGTGAAACAGCCCAAACAATAAAGGGCATGCATATCTGAAAAGCTACCAAGTATTTGAAAGATGTCACATTGAAGAAACAATGTATTCCTTTCCATCAGTATAATGGCGGAGTTGGCAGGTGTGCCCAGGCTAAGCAATGGGTTTGGACACAGGGTCGTTGGCCCAAAAAGAGTGCTGAATTCTTGCTGCATGTGCTTAAAAATGCAGAGAGTAAAGCAGAACTGAAGGGTTTGGATGTGGATTCTCTTGTCATCAAGCATATCCAGGTTAACAAGGCTCCCAAAATGTGACGGCGTACTTACAGGGCTCATGGTCGAATCAACCCATACGTGAGTTCTCCTTGCCATATTGAGATGATACTTACTGAAAAGGAACAAATTGTTCTTAAACCATGAGAAGAGGTTGCACAAAAGAAAAAGATATCCCAGAAGAAACCAAAGAAACAAAAGCTCATGGTACAGGAGCAAATATGACATTACAATGCAAATAAAAGTGAAATGACAACAAAAAAAAAGTGAGAAGGAATCATTGCAAAGGAAACAGCTTTGAAAGACTCTGATCAGTATAATGATTCTTGTGACTGAGGGACTAATGAAACATGATACATGCCTCCTGACAGAGAGGTAGTAGACTAGAGGCACTCAATGAGATATAGATTTTGGATATGACTGTGTGTGTGTGTGTGTGTGTGTGTGTGTGTGTGTGTGTGCCTGCACGCCCCCACACACACTCACATGCATACATGCATGTTTTCTTGATTACCTTTGTTACAAGGGAGTGTTTTTATGGGGGTAGGGGAAGAGTGGGAGAGGAAAAGGTATCTAGTGATAATGTTACCAAAAAAAGATCACTGAAACATTCAAAACTTACAACCAGCAAGTAGTATAGCTTGAAAGCTAATTTGAAAAAATTATTATTATACTTAAAAAACCCAAAATTGTATGTAATTGAAATTTGCTTTTACAGTCAGTCAAGAAGCATTTATTAAGCCCATATTATTATGCTAAGCACTGGGGGTACAAAGAAAAAAGACAGTCCCTGCTTTCAAGGAACTTGTCATTTAATGAGTGGAGACAACATGAGAACAACTATATATAATCAAGGTATATAGGGGATAAATTGGAGATAATCAACAGAAGGAAGGCACAAGTATTAAAGGCAATTGGGAAAGGTTTCTTGCAGAAGGTAAGATTTTAGCTAAGACATGAAGAAAGCCAGGAGGCAGAGATGAGGAGAAAATTCCAGGTATGGGATGCAATCGGCAGTCAAGAGATGGAGTGTAGTATTCAAGTAACAGCAACTGTTCCCTGTCCATTTAAGAGATCATTACTACTCTCTGAGCTGCCCTTGATGCTCAGAAGAGTAAGTTAAGGCCACTATCACCCAGTCCAGTTATTCCACCAAGATAAAGAATTAGCCTTTGGTAGCAGAACAGAGATTCCCCTGGTGACTTGCACCACCTGACCAGGGAGGAGTTTCATTTTGGGGCAATGACAGGACATTTTCTTACATCACACCAGGTCCAATGTTGTCTGACCAGACTTTTTAGTCGTAATCATACCCTACCTCTGGGGGATGCACAAGTGGAGAAATAAACACCATACTGTGAGGCCAGCTTTACCTGAATTAAACTTTTGACAAGGGAACAAATTTTGACCTAATATATCAGAACAGTCAATGTAGTAAATGTGGAGCTTGCAATTTACTAGCAACAGCTGCCCATTGCCATGTGAAGTAACAGACTGGTTTGTTTTTTTTTTCCTTTTTTTTTTAGTTTAAATGTTATGTAATGTATTTAAACTCTTATTTAAATAAAACTGGTTTTCAGAAATCAAGTAACAGCAAGGAGGTCAGCGTCAATGAATTGGGTGTAAGAAGCATGAAGACTAGAAAGATAGAAGTGGGCCAGATCACGAAGGGCTTTGAATGCTGAGCAGATTTTATATTTAATCCTAGAGATGATTAGGGTTGTTTTGAGGAAAGTGCTTTTTAAATTCTAAAGTGCTATGTAAATTTCAGAAAGTATTATCACTTGTCTCACTCCCCAACCCTAGCTCCTCCCTCACCCACCAAGGTAGAAAAAAATAGAAAAATAATAATAAAGTTTCAGATCATGTACACAGAATCTTAGGGTTGGGAGAGTCCTCAGAAGCCATCAATATTTTATTCCATTGAGCTAATTTTTAAAAATTAAGTGTTTTTGCTTGTTTTTTGAAAATTAATAGCGTTTGAAGTGTATTGAAGTGAAAATCAGAACACTTAGATTCTTTTTCTGAAATGGGAACAGAAAATTGAATTATAGGTATAGAGCCTGAAGGAACCATAAGATCTTCCAGGATGAAACTAGACTTCATAGATGAGGCCCATAGAGGTTGTTACATGCTCAAGGTCACAAGGGAAAGTAACAGTCACCCTGGAAAGGCTTGGACTGACAAATAACCCCAGGATCTGTATTTCTTCCTGGTCTGGGCCTAAAGGGTACAGTTTTCCATTATGTTGGCAGTTTAAAATAAATCAATGGAGAAGAATACAAAGAGTTGACCAAAGAGAGCAGTGGCTGCAGCAGATAGATCTTTTCCAGGATATTGACTCTAAGCCTTGTAAGGCCTTTTCTCTTCTTTGGTTTAGGCTTAAGAGAATTTAGCAGACAATGACTTGTTATGGCCAAATGGAGAAACTATTGGAACAATTACTCTACTTTCTGATTTAATGCTTTGTGCAACAAGCAGCATGGTTCACTTTTGTGGTTCTCTACTATTTTACATTTTGCTTTATGGTTGTTTGCATTTTTTTTTAAATCCATGTCTTGCTATCTAAAAATAAGACAATTGTAATTGCATTGTAAGTTATGGTTTTTGCTATAGAGAGTGTAGTAGTGAGAGCTGGGGAAGGGAAAAATGTAGATGACCAATTACACCAAGTTCTACTGACTTAAAGCTTATTCTCCCAGCTTGATAATCAATAGATTTCTTGGGAACTTGGAAAATTTTATTAATTTCAGTTATTTAAAACTTTAAAAAAGTATTGATTTTTATAATCTTTTTAAAAGATTTTAGCTTAAAGTTATAATTATATTAATCTGTAATGAAAAATTATAGCTCATGCAGGAAAAAGATGATGACTATTGATGACTGGTACAGCCTACCGCTAAATCCTCTGGAAAGAAAAAAACTGTGAAATATGTTCCCAGAAACTCAGTTTATAGTGCAGGAAGTGTTTACTGACTTCACTGGTCAAATTACATTTTAGATATCAGTTTCATGATCATCAACCTCCAATTTCCTGTTTTGCTTATCTTATAATGCTTTTTTTTTCATGTTTGCACAGTCCATATGGCTTTAGCTTCGTGTGGATTAGATATGGAACTGGTTTAAAATGGGTTAGAATACAACATTTGTTTGCTTTGTAACATTTTAAGAAAGAAATGAAAGGAATTGTAGCAATAGGAGAATGACACTGTATGTTTACAGTCTTACTTTTAGATGTGCGATTCAGAGGTGCAGTGGTCACATTTCTTGTTCCTAATCTTCCTTTCTTTTTCCAGGGAGTGCATTTTTTTTCCTCCACCTATGTTTTCCTCTGCCATATTTTTCTGCACAGGAAGATTTGGAAAGATATTCTACAAAACCAAACATTCTAATATCGGATCAATTTTCATCAACACAGGTTTTCTTATTTATTTCAAACCACCATAGTTTTGGATGAGCACCAGAATGCTGTCCATTTCATCTCTGTGACAGGAAATCCTATTTAGAGAAAAGGCCAGGCAGCCAGGGAAATTTCATTCATTCATTGATTGAGTTGGGAAGGTTGCCTGCTGATTAGAACCAGGATCTAGAATGAGGATTCCTGGGATGCCTTGGACTTGAGATAAGACTAACCTATGAGCAGATTGGAGCATAATAGTCTTGTTCACTGATAATTATAGTGTTGTGGTAGAAAGACAATTATTTTTCAAGTCCAGTAATCTATGCTTGCGTTTTGGCTCCTACATTTAGTAGCTATGTTGCCTGTGGTCAAGTGACAACTTCTAAGTCTAAGTTTCCAACCTTATTTCATTTTAGCTTTCTATGTTTCCACTTGAGCTAGGCTGTTTGCTTGATATACAGGCTAGAACTTGATATTATATCTCCTACTTATGTCAATTTGCACAAGATAGTCTCTGCTTGGAATATACTCCTTCCTCATCTCTGACTTTCAGAATCTTTATTTTCCTTATATTGGTTACAAGGCTTAGCTCAGGGCCCACTTCTTCCATGAAGCCTTTCTTGATCCCCCAGGTAGCTTCTTTCCTTACTCAATTTTTTTTCAGACATCTATTTCATAATTCCACAATACCACCTCTTCCTCCTCCTCCTCCTTCTCCTTCTCTATCAGAGGTGATTGGGGTTAAGTGACTAGCCCAAGGTCACACAGCTGGTAAATGTCAAGTGTCTGAGGCCAGACTTGAACCCAGGTCCTCCTGACTCCAGGGCTGGTGCTCTAACCACCTAGCTGCTCCCACAATACCTGCTTCTTCATGGTGGTATGAGGTATAGAAGATCTATCATATGCCCTGATTTTGAGCCCATTTTTGAGTCTAGGATTTTGTAAATGGAGTTCTGTCATGAGAAATATAATATGCAAGGGGAAGTTAGATTTTTTTTTCAGGGTACAAGATGGTAGCCACTGCATGAGAGTGGGGAATGGGTGTGGCATCTACTGTTTCAAGACATGTTGTAGGCCCTACTGTTGTGGAAGAGGACCTAATCCACTTGCCAAGATCTGTTTGGCTTTGATCTTTGGGGAGATCTTTCCTAAGTGGGATCCACTTTCTCCATGGCAATGAAGCTGGCAAGAAGTACAACTAGCTCTTGCTTCCTTGGCTTCTTCTTAGGTGAGATAGAGCATTCTCTGGCAGACCTACTATTGCAAAGTGTATTTATTTCCATGGTTCAAGCATGAACTCCATTGTGCTACTGAAGCTATTTGTTGGGTGAAAGCTTCATCACTTATGTCATTGCATTTGAGTGAGATAGAGCTGTTTTTCAGTTCATCCGCTTTGTAGGTCAGAGAGATCTCCCCTCTTTAATACTGTTGGATTTCGTTTTCCAAATATTTTGCTGCCATTGATTAGATTAGATAACTAAGTCATTGGCCACAGCCCAAGAGTCAGTATGGATGAACATTTCCTGTTGAGTGCTCAGTTCAAGGGCAAGGAACACAAGGTTCAAAGAAGGGCTCACTGACTATTACCATGAATAGCATGAACTTACCTTGAGGCACCTTTATCACTATTGCTGAGCTCTGCTGGAATTGACTATAATGTGATGAGTTCCATCAGTAAACCAGACTCTATATCCTCTGAGAAGTCAGACAGAAGAGGGTCTCAAAGTCACTAAAGGCATGGGAAGTTGGTTTAACTTCAGGAACATTTCTTTGGTGGCTTGTTCAGCCAACAACTTATGTAACTTACTAATCCCTTTGAGCCCAGCCTTTTATAATTGATGCTTCCTATGCTTGTTCCACCTTGTGGGACTTGGTCTTGGTGAGAACCCATTGGAATATGGGAATCTCAGGTCCCAATGACAGGAATGTCCCCAGTCAATGTGTCTTTTTCAATTAGGGCTCAGTAGCAGGCTAATAATTGCTTCTCAAAGGGTGGGTGATTGATCATTGCCTCTGTAAATGTGCAGCTTGGCAAGGGAGGCAATGACACAAAAAATCCAATGAAGAAAAGAATGCCTTATAAAAGCAGAAATGGCCAAATGGAAATGGCTAAAAAGCAGAAATGGCCAAAAGGCTCCATGAATAAAATAATTCTTCAAAAATTAGAACTGGGCAAGTGGAAGTTAATGACTTCATAAGACATTAAGAAGCAATAAAACAAAATCAAAAGAATGAAAAAGTAGAAGAAAGTGTAAAATATCTCACTGGGAAAACAACTGACCTGGAAAATAGATCCAAGAGAGACAATTTAAGAATTATTAGAATACCTGAAAGCCATGATTTGAAGAAGAGTGTGGACATTATACTTGAAATTATCAAGGAAAACTGCTTTGATATTCTAGAACCAGAGGGTAAAATAGACATTGAAAAAAATCCACCAATTACTTCTTGAAAGAGACTCTAAAATGAAAACTCCCAGGAATATTATAGCCAAATTCCAGAGCTTCCAGGTTAAGAAGAAAATACGCAAGCAGCCAGAAAGAAACAATTAAGATGTTGTGGAACCATAGTCAGGATAACACGAAATTTAGCAGCTTCTATGTTAAAGGATTGGAAAGCTTGGAATATGATATTCTGGAGGGCAAAGGAGTTAGTATTACAACCAAGAACCACCTACTAGCAAAACTGAGTATAATCCTACTGGGGAAAAAGTGGCCGTTCAAGTATTTCTGATGAAAAGACCAGCACTGGATAGAAAATTTGAATTTCAAATACAAGACTCAAGAGAAGCATAAAAATGTAAACAGGAAAGAGAAATCATAAGGAATTCAATAAGGTTAAACTTTGTACTTTCCTAAATGGGAAGATGATACTTGTATCCCCTAAGAACTCTCTCATTATTTGGGCAGCTTTAAGGCATATACACAGACAGAGGGCATGGGTGTGAGTTAAATATGATGGGATGATATCTAAAAAAAAAATAAAGTTAAGCAGTGAGAATGAGGAATGAACTGGGAGAAGGGGAAGGAAGTAGAATGGGTAAATTATTTCACATAAAAGGTGAAAAGATTTTAAAGTGGAGGGGGAAAAGGGAGAGATAGGTTGGACCACTTTAACCTTACTCTTATCAGAATTGGGTCAAAGAAGGAATAACATAAATACTCAGTTGGGTATGGAAATCTATCTTACCCAACAGGAAAGTAGGAAGGGAAAGATTCAAGAGAAGGGAGGAGCTGATAGAAGAGAGGGCAGAATGGGAGAAGTGGTAGTCAAAAGTAAAACACTTTAGAGGATGGACAGGGTGAAAAGAGAGAGAGAGAGCACAGGGTAAATGGGGAGATATTATAGAAAGAAATACACAATTAATAATCATAACTGTGGAAAAAATTTACAGCAAGTATCTTTGATAAAGATATAGAGAACTGAATCAAACTTATAAGAATATAAGTCATTTCCCAATTGATAAATGGTCAAAGGATATAAACAGGCAGCTTTCAAAGAAATCAAACCTTCTATACGCATATGAAAAAATACTCTAAAACACTATTGATTAGAGAAATGCAAATTAAAACAACTCTGAGGCATCACATCAAACCTGTCAGATTGGCTAACATGACAGAAAAGGAAAATAACAAATGTTGGAGGGGATGTGGGGAAATTGAAACACTAATGTACTGTTGGTGGAGTTGTGAATTGAATCAACGATTCTGTAGAGCAATTTGGAACAATGCCCAAAGGGCTATAAAACCATGCATACCTTGGATCTGACAATACCCCTACTAGGTCTGTATCCCAAAGAGATAGGAATAAAAGGAAAAGGACTGATGTGTACAAAAATATTTTAGCAGCTATTTTGGTGGTAGCAAAGAATTGGAAATTGAGGGGATGCCCATCAATTGGGGAATGACTGAACAAGTCTTGGAATATGATTGTGATGGAAACTACTGTGTTATAAGAAATGACAAGCAGGATGTTCTCAGAAAAACCTAGAAAGACTTAAATGAACTGATGCAAAAGAAATGTCAAATGTGCAAATCTCCATTCCAAATGTTCATGTGGACTATTTGTGCCCAACCTGTGGAGCCTTCCAAGCTTGTACTGGACTGATTAGCCGTTGGACACATAATGATGTGATTTTGGTCCTCCTCGAGAATGAAGGACAGAAACCATTCCCATTTGATAGCTAAAGAAACTGAGGCTTAGGGAAGTAAATTTCCCAGGAAGACATTGACAGGTTGCAGATGTGGCACTCAATCCCAGGTCCCTTCATTCCAAATTCACTAGAAATGGGTCTTTTTTAAAAAAAAAAATTTGTTAACTGAGCTTCTCTGGGCATGCCCAGTTCTCTTAACATGGAGACAATCTTGAGGGACCTTTTGAGCATGCCTAATTTGCCTAAAAGGGAGCCCACTGTGTCACCTACAATATGGGTGAGGTAACCTCCTCTGATTGGCTGCTTCCATCTTTAAAGTAAGTGAGAATGAGACAATAAAGCTTTTTCCCACCACTCCTTTCTGCCTCTTTTTCCACTGCTCTTTCAGGCAACTCTCATTGGTCTTGTCCAGAGGACCAAGATTAGAGTTTACCCACAGCATGGATATCATGAATTAAACCAGTAAGAGAAGGATTTTCGTTCCCCTGCTCCCTCTCTTTTGCTTTGGCTCCAAGAAATGATGCCAGGGTGTGTTTGTTTTGGTTCTGTGTTGTTTGTTGCTGTTATTATTGTTATTTTCATTAGTCCTCCTCAGTTCTAGGTGATGAAGGACCAGGAGGTAGAGTCATGGAGACCTTGGAGCCAGTATTGCAGGTGGGTCGTGCAGCCAGCCAGCATGACATGGAAGCCCTGAGGAGCCAAGGTACCTGGAACTCAAATCCAGGGAAGGATTTGGATTTGGAAATGGGGCTATGATTTATGGGAACCAAGCTAAGCTTTTGAACCTAATTCTTTTACCCTCCCCAGAGACTGAGTTGGTACGAAGGGGAAGGAAGATTAAACCCCACATCTGGAGGGAGTAATTTTGTGTATTTTATATATTTACCTTCTGAAGTAAATATTTCTGAATAAAAGCTAATTTAACTATAGCGGCTAATGGAACTAGGGTTCAGGAGACCACACCCTATACTTAGGAGGAACATGATTGATGGGAGTTGGAGCCGGAAGAGCTCAAACACCCATAGTTGCCTAAGGGTACCAGAGAGAGTTGGGCTAAAATGGAAGGCCTACCTGGCCTTCTACGAATGAGGGCTTTGGAGTCTGTGTCACACAGAGTTTTGTAAAAAGAGGAGACAACAACAGAAATAAGCTTAGTTCTAATCAGTAAATTGCTTAGAAATGTGCTGCTTTTTCTTTTTTTAATTTTAAAATTTGTTTAACCAACTCTTTTTCAGGTTACAATGCTTCTTCTTCATTGTTACTCTGAGAAAATATGCCAGTATGACCATTTCTCCTTCTATAACTGTCAATTTCCCACACCTCCTGCTCCTTCCTTCTCCACTTCCCCCTACTGTATTTTATTTCAAGAGGTACCCTTTCAAGAGTTAGAATTCATGCAGCACTCACATTCCATCAAGGCACACATACGCAGACCTGCAGCCATTTATACCCTGCTACATTTGTCCTCCTTGTTATGAATTCTCAGGGAATTTCTGCTGGAGGTTAGAGGCTAAAGAAGCAGGTCGAACAGTGGGTTTCACATGTCTTCCTCTACTCTCACCTCTATGACAAAAGCTTCTTTTAACAACCTAATTAATCTATTGGATGCTATATTTCATCCTGCACATGTGAAGTAAAGCTGGGGAAATGTTATGAAAAATACCTCAGGAGTTATGTTTCGATTTCTAGTTTTTCTCTGATCCTTTGAAGTAAAGTTAGAGCCTTACTAAGCAGCATGCTTTAAGGAAGATGACCACTGGAACGTTCCAGTGCTTGTCTACTGAAAGTAGCTTATCCCTCCCTCTTCTCCATCATACTTCCTCACCCAGTGGATTAACAGTAATACCTAACGATGTGAAAGGTGACCTTGTCTGGAGGCTAGACTCTCTGACAGGGTGTTCTGTCTTAGAAGACCAGCCATAGATTTATATTCATGCCACAGTGGCGATGATGGCATTATTGTTGTTCAGTCATTTCAGTGTTGTCTGACTCTTCGTGATCCCATTTGAGGTTTTCTTGGCAAAGATACCAAAGTGGTTTGTCATTTCCTTCTCCATCCCATTTTATAAATTAGGAAACTGAGGCAAACAGGCTTAAATGACTTGCTTAGGGTCACATAGCTAGCAAGTGTCTGAGGCTGGATTTTAACTCAGGTCTTCCTGACTTCAGCCCCATGCTTCATCCTCTACACAGAAAGATTCAAAATCCATTCAATAAAATTCAGTGCTGGGCGTTACAATGACAAAAACCGAAATCCTTTTTTTCTTGGAGTTTACCTTCTACTGGTGTGTGTGTGTGTGTGTGTGTGTGTGTGTGTGTGTGTGTGTGTGTGGTGGTGGTGGTGGTGTACAGTGCAAGCCTCTTCTGATCCTTCCAGTTGTTATTTCTCTTTTATCCCCTTCCCGCCCCCCCCCCCTGCAAAACCACTCTATTCAGTTTAATTTGTCTTTACATATCTGTCATACATTTTTTTTTCTCCAAGTCAAATGACTCAGATCCAACACAGACACTTGTGAAAGCCCCCACTCATGAGGTGTTGGAGCTGCTCTGCCCCTTTTAGTCTTTGTGGGTTATCTACTTGTCTTACTCTGACCACTTTTGCCATATGCTATTTTCTCCTAACCCCATATAGGCAGATTTGATTGGAATCCTCTTCTTAGTATTGCATCTGCTAAATACCTTGGCAGAGACCCCATAGCATTCCATTAAACCTATTCTTATTCATCTTGTCATTTTGTCATTGTCACAAGTCCATTCCCATATTCCATTTCATCTTCTCAAGATAGAGATGCCATCATTCTCCATGCAGATGATTCTCAGATCCATTTATCTAGCCCTGACCTCTTTCCTAACCTCCAGTCTCACATCTCACATTAGGGCAGGTAGGTGGCAAAATGGCTGGAGTGCTTGATATAAAGTCAGAAAGAGTTCAAATCCTGCCTCAAGACCCTTACTAGCTGTGTGACCATGGGCAAGTCACTTAACCTCTGTCTTCCTCAGTTTCCTCATTTGTAAAATGAGGATAATGATAGTACCTACCTCACAAGATTATTGTGAGGGTAAAATGAGATAATGTTAGTGAAGCACTGTGCTAACCTTAAAGTACTACATAAATGCTGGCTAGGTAGTTATCTATCTACCTATCAGACATCTGGAATGGAATGTTCCACAGACATCTCAAGCTCAGGTTCAAACAGAACTTATTATCTTTACCCCCAAACTCTCTGCTTTTCCTAACTTCCCCGTTATTGACAAGGGCACCACCATCTTGCCAGTCACCCAGGCTCATGACCTAGGTGTCATTCTCTACTCCTCACTCTCACACTCACCATATCCAATGTCACCTTCATGACATCTTGTGTGTACGCCCTTCTCTCCTCTGACATTGACACCAAACTATTACTGGCTGTCATAACCTCATGTTTGGACAATTGCAATAATTTTCTAGTTGGTCTCTTTGACTGTTTCTCCTCCCTCCAGTCCATGCCTCATTCAGCTATCATAGTGATCTTTCCTAAATATCGGATCACCCTCTTATTCAACCAACTCCAACCAGGTCCCCATTACCAACAGGATCAACTACAAAGTCCTCCATTTGGCTTTGAAAACCATTCATAACCTGGATTCTTCCTACCTTAATTGTTTTCTGCACTTGACTCGCCTTTTTGTACTCTTCGATCTAGTGACACTGGCCTCCTAGTCTTCCTAGCACAAGACATTCCAATTTCCTGACTCTGAGTATTTTCACTGGCTGTTCCCCATTCCTGGAATGCTCTCTCTCCTTGTCTCCACCTCCTGGCTTCCATAACTTCCTTCAAGTCAGCTAAAATCCTACCTTCTACAAGAAGCTTTCCTCAGTCTTCCATAATGCTAGTGTCTTCCTTCTGAGATTGCATTTGAGTAATCTTATATCCAGTTTGGTACTTGTCTCTCTCATGAGCTCTTTGACAGCAAAGACTGTTTTCCTCTTTCTTTCTATCACCAGCACCTATCACAGTGCCTGGCACATGGTTGGCATTTATTTAATACCTATTGATTTGACCTATAGCTAGCCCCCCTCCCTTAGTAAAAAGGATTTGTTCTGCAAAACTTGGGCTTGGTCAAAAGGCTGCACCCAAGGACCTAGAAGGCCACATGTGGGCTCAAGGCCATAGGTTCCCCACCCCTGGGCTAGGGTGTGTGGTGAGTATAGGGTACAAAGGTTCAATATATACACTTCTTTAGAACTCAATTTATCACTTAGCTAAAATAAGAAGTTGCAAGGTACATTTAGTAGCGTTGTTTTAGTGCCTTGCATCTATGAACTGCTGTAGTAACTAATTTCCCATTCTAATTCAATTTGACTTAATTATTGTTTTATTTTTATATAAAAATTATGAAGTTAGTTCGAGGGGATGGTTTTATGGTACTTAACCCCAGATGAAAAAGTACCAATTACATCTCTGAGAAGTATGTTCCTGGGCATTCTCCCTTTCTCTTAGCTTTCCACAAACATTTCCTTATCCCAGATAAAACACAAATTTGATAACTGAGACAGTTATTCAAATAATTCAAGTGCAAGCTCACAATACTTTCTTACATGGATGCATAATTTTTGTAGCAGATAAACTGAACTGAGAACCAGACTTTCAAATCATTATCATAGTGGTAAATGAAGAGTTTTAAAAATCAAGTATATACAATCATGAATGTTATTATTATTATAATTAATATCTTAGAGCAAAAGATTTTTTGGTAATGTTAAATAAAATTAAACTTAAATTATTTGAAGCTATTACTTATTTCGTCTTCATTTTATTCATTTTAATTTCTACTTTGTATGTTTTTAATGTGCATAATACATTATATATGTAATGCACTACATATATATAGATTTCTCAGAGACAACCACACCAATACTTAGACTCTCTCTTGAGACGGATCTGGAGTCATGAAGACCCAAGTTTGAATCTCTCCTCTTACTAGCTGGGAGACCCTGTTTAATCATAACCTCTCTTTAGCCTCAGTTTCCTCATCTGAAAATTGAGGAAAATAATAGCATCTACCTTATAAAGTCATCATGAGGATCAAATGAGATGATCTGTGTAAATTACTGGGAAAACCAAAAGGAACTATATGTGTTAACTATCATTATTATCAGTAATAATGACAATAATTTCTCTCCAGGCTCAAAGGTAATGTAGAAGGTATGCTCTGAAATACCAAATTACCAAACTTCTGGAAACTCTCTCTATTCTGCTTTTCCCTGGCCCAAGTAAAATCCCAGTAATTCCCAGTAAAATCTGGGAAATCTTACCATGAACAGAAGTCCCTTCTCGGTGTGAAAATGCCAACTAGATAAAAATCAGCATTAATGGGAATGTAAATTTGTTAAGAGAATTAGTTATTAAAAAACTTAAATTAATAAAGGAAATAATTTAATTAAACAAGTTATAAATGGCAACAATGGAGCTCACAGCCAGGGTTATCACTTTTAGCATGCCTATGTCTTTCTTCCAGGTGGTCGAAAGGATTAGAATTTAAGCCCTGTGAAATTGGGGAGAACATAGAGTCTGTTGAATGGACACCACTCTCACTAGCTTCTGGTTCGTCCTACCTTCAACTCCAGTTCTTTCCTCCATGCTCCAGTCTCCTCCTCCTCCTCTTCTTCTTCTTCCTCCTCCACCACCTCCTCCTACTCTTCCTCCTTCTCCACCACCACCACCAGCACCTCCTCCACCACCAGGACCACTTCCTTCTCCTCCTCTTCCTCCTCCTTCTTTTCCTCCTACTCTTCCTCCTCCTCTTTTTCTTCTTCCTCCTCCTCTTTCTCCTCCTCCTCCTCCTCCTCCTCCTTCTTCTTCTTTTTCTTGCCATCTCTGAATTGCCTCTCCACTTCTTCTGTCTGGCATTTCAAAATTTAGATAGAAGTCTCTTTCTCATAACTTCCAAATAAGCTAATTCTCACAAATGTCTTTGAACTGTCTTATTCAAGAATTCTCTATTATCCCAGGAAAGTCCTGCAAAATCCCTGGAATCCTGTGGAGATCTTCTGAGGCTTTTGTAATACTAGGAACATCCTTCAAAGTCTGAAATGCTGGGGCTATGTAGTTTATAAATAAAAAATGAACATATATTAAGCTACATGCTCATTTTTTCCCATTCACTGATAGGGCTGTGTTAAAAAAAAAAAGGCTTGAAAATGTAGTTTCAGAAAGTAATTCAAATAATAAAGGTAGTTTCTATGTTTAAAAAAAAAGGCTTGGAAACTATTGATATAGACACAAATTTTGTTCTGCTTCAGTTTGGTTCTCAATGTGCTAAAGCCAGCTTGTAAAAGGCTCCAAGAGTCCATTCTTTAATTTTCATTGTGAGCTTTTACACATAGGAAATTTGTTAATGCTACAAATAAGGACACGATTTATTGTTTTGTTAACTGTCCTGATTTAAAGTGATGCAGGAAAAGTTAACAATGCGGATTGAACTTAAAAGTGTGTTGTAGGTACATTTTTTCCTCTGGAGAGCCAGTTGTTAAACAAACTAGCACACATTGTTCTAAGCGAGGTTTATTTCAATATTTGGTTTTAATGACTCTCAAAACTGAAAAAGATATTAACAAAGCTACACAGATTCTAGTGGAAGGAGTGCATCATTGGCTATGCTTACTAGTCATGCTATTCGTTTTGCTGTTTCATCTAAAAATTGTGCAAAGGTTTTTTGTTGAAATTTGGCCACTGGATTTCCATCCTATCTGATGTCAATTAGTTGGTCTTGCAAACTAATCAGAAGGTATGGCATTTTTATATTTTAACAAATGAGTTTAAGACCCAATGGACTTTTTGTCTGAAAGATTTTTAACCAGGTTAGAAAATTTTGCTTCCAAGTTTTTTAGCAGGATCAATATGAGAGTTTTATAGATGACATACGTTATCTTCGGCAACAAAATCTCTGTGCATATTGCTTTCTTGGCTGTATTAAATTTTATTCTGCATCAGGAAATCTTTCTATGCTTCTTTGTATTCATCACATGCATGATTTCTTGCATATACTAATACTTCGTTACATTTTTGCACTAGATTTTGTCCGGCCATTCCCCAATTGATGGGCATCAACTTTGTTTCAAATCGTTTGCTATCACAAAAAATATTGCTATAAATAGTTTAGTGTATATAAGGACTTTCTTCTTATCAATAGCTTCTTTGGGGTATAAGCTCAGTTATGGCATCTCTGGTTCAAAAGGGTATAGGCATCTTAGGTACTTTATTTCCATAATTCCAAATCGCTTTTCAAAATGGTCACACCATTTCACAACTCAACCAACAATGCGTTAGTGTCGTTATCATTCTACAACTCCTTTTTTATTGCCACTTTTGGGGATCGTTTTGCCAATTGGCAAGATGCGAGGTGAAACCTCAAGTTGTTCTGAATTGCATTTTTCTTCTTGTTGTTTTTTGTCCTTCATTCTTGAAGAGGACCATGACATCAGGGAGGTGATGCCACGACATGCAAAAGAATTGGATTTACATGAGAGAGGACTGTGCAAAATTACCAGCTTCACTTTCTCCTCTGGAGCCATCTGGGTATTAGTAACTTAGGATATTCTTTCATATTTTGAGAATTGTTTGTTCATATCCTTATCTATTGAGGAATGGCTATTAATCTTGTATATTTATATATATTTACTAATGGCAGCTAGATGGTGCAGTAGATAAAGTGCCAACTCTGGAGTCAGGAAGACCTGAGTTCAAATTTGACTTCGGACACTTAACTAGTTGTATGACCCTGGGCAAGTCACTTGACCCTATTTGCCTCAGTTATTCATCTGTAAAATGAGCTGGAGAAGGACATGGCAAATCACTACAGTATCTTTTCCAAGAAAACCCCAAATGGGATCACAGAGTCAGACACAACTGAAACAACTCAACAACAATATTTGTTAAATGTTTACATATCTGGGACACCAAGCTCTTATCAGAGAAATTTAAATTTTCACCCATTCCACCACTTCTCTTCTTATCCTAGAGATACGTTAATTTTGTCTGTATAGAAGCTTTTCAGTTTCAAATAAGAATGGTTATCTATTTATCTTTTGGAATTACCTTTATCTCTTATTTAGTTAAGAATACTTCTCCTCCCTATAGCTGTGAGAGGCATATGTCATTCTTCTAATTTTTTTAATAGTTTGATTAAGGTCATGTATCCATTTGGAAGGTCTTGATCTAAGCCTAATTTCTGCCAAACTGCTTTCCAGTTTTCTAAACAGTTTTTAATCACATAGCGAGTTTTTTCTAGGTATTTTAAGTTTCTCATTTTATCAAACACTAGGCTCTTGAGTTCATTCGTTTCGGATTTTCCCTTGCCTAGACTGTTCCCTTGGTCTATCTTATTATTTTTTAACCAATGTGAGATGGCTTTGATGATATAGTTTGAGGTCTGGAAGCGCTTTCCCACCTTCATACCTACTTCTTTTTTTCCTTTCCCTTGATATTGTAAAATCTTTTCTTTTTCCAAATGAATTTTGCTATTATTTAACAAGTTCTATAAAGTATCCACCTAGTAATTTGCTTGTATACCATCAAAAGTGTAAGTCGACTTTGGAAGTATTCTCATTTTATTATATTGACATGGCCTGGCCATGAATGCTGAATATTCTTCCAGATGTTTAATTTGTTCTTCATTTCTTTATGGAACACTTTGTAATTGTGTCTTTTGTGTAAGTTACAAATTGTAATTTTATCTTTGTAATCTGTATCTTTTGTTTGCTTTGGTAGGTCAATCCCTAGATATTTTATACATTTTGTAGTTATTTGGAATAGAATTTTCCTTTCTATTTTGGCTACTTGGGTTTTGTATTATTATGTAGAAATGCTGTCAATTTTCGAGGGTTTATTTTGTAGGCTGCATTGTCTTTAAAGGATGCATTAACTATTTCTGCCTTTTTACATTTGTTTGAAAGATCTTTTTGCCCTAGTATGTGGTCAATTTTTGTAAAAATTTCAATTAGTGTTCATAGTTATGTGTATTCTTTTGTTCCTCTTAGAAGACACTATAAGTCTTTTAATTCTAGTTTCTCCAACAGTTTGTTCAATTTCATATTTTCCCTTTTGTTTATGTTTCTGTTAGTCTTATCCAAAACTTAGATAGGGACATTGAAGCTTTCTGTCATTATTGCATTATCGTCTATATCCTCTGCTACCTCAGATATTTCCTTTACGAATTTGAAAGCATTTGGATCATGTCGGTTTATTACTGATTGGTTTTCTATGATTCCTTCCACCATTCTATAGTTTCTTTGTTAACTCTTTTGGGGAGGTGTTTGCTTTTGTTTTGTCAGATAGCATGATTACCCCTGCTTTTTTGGATTCACTTGATACATAGTAAAAAAAAATTTTTCCTATCACCTCAGTTTTATTTTGCACACATCTTTGTTTTTAAAATGAGTTTCTTGTCATCAACAGATTATAGGGTTTTGTTTTGTATCTAAACTGCCATTCTTTTTCATTTTGTTGGATTGTTTAATCCATTCACATTTAAAGTTGTGAATTATGTTTATATTTCCCCCATTTGTCTCTAATATTGGTCCTTTTAAAGTTATGATTTTCTCCCTTACAGCTGTAAACATAGTAATATTTTACTTCAATTACTTTAACTTATTCTTTTTTTTTAAGGTGCCTATATTCTCAAGTGCTCTCTTCCCTTCATCCCCTATATCTTCCTCCTGTTAGTTATGCCTTTCCCTTTGGAAATTCCTTTAGGGTTTTGATTATTAGTTCTTTTTTCTTTCACACTTTCTTCTGGTTATTTAATTTTTCCCCTCTTTTCCCTCTCTCAGTCAAGTAGTGCTTTCCTCTCCTCCCCTTCGGCTAGTCCTCATTAGTTTTTAAAATTTCATTTTTTATACTCCTTTCCAGAGAGGGTTTTTCTCACTCTCTTCCTTATCCATCTTCTCTTTCTGTCCACTCTAGATCCTCATTCTCTGGTTCCTGATCCCTATAATTATCTAGTCTCTCTCTATTGTCTCTATTCGTCATGTAATCATAGCTTCCATAGTATCCATTCTGTTCTCTCTCCTCTTGGAAGTTTCTGCTATTGCCTTTTAGAGCTTGTCTTGAGGATTCCCCTTTTCCACTGTGTCTCATTTCCAGAACAAAGTCAGTTTCAGTAGGTGACAGAGAAAACACTGTCCCATGGTAACATTCTGCACCTCATCTCTCCCCCACCCCATTCACCACCCCAACTGGTCACTGATTATGCAGCCAACCACTGATCTATACCTTCCACCTGGTTGTGTTCTTTTCTTCATTTGCCTCACAGATCTACTTGGATCCATGCTCTCCCACTCTCCCAGGTGCAGGTAGCCTCCAGCATATCCAACTCCCTTGCTCCCAAGTTAGGACAAGTGTTTCTTTTTTCAGGTAGAAAATCCACCAACCAAACTCAACATAAAGTGCCTGTTTCCTTTCAATAACATCTGCCCCAAGTGATGTTTGGGTTTATAGAATTTGTCCCAAGTGGATGCTGAGTATTGTCCCTTATGCTTGGTGGAGCTAAATGTGCTCCCCCCCACAACACACACACACACACACACACACACACACACACACACACACACACACACACTGTCCTGTACCAGTGACCCATTCTTATTTGTCTATTCCTCAATTCCAGGCGCCAGAAGTTGAAAGCGCTGACACACTGGTGCTAGGGAATTGATTTTTATAGTTTGGTTCTCTGACAGCCTGGGAAGGGGGGTGGGGGGTGGGTGGGATATAGTGTTTAGCTCTATTTCAAGCCCAAACACATGTCCTGTCCATTTTCCTTTGTTTCCAGCTCTCCTGTAGAGATCTATGGTTGTGTGGTCCCAAAGAGTTTCTGAAGTCTGGAGCACCTCAGAGGTAGACTGGCTATGTGTCCTGGCAGGAGCAGACTTTTGCAGCCTGCATCGGTGATTTCCACAGCACTGGAAAGAGGGAGAAAAGATAGAGTTTTATCCGACTTTATTTCTAGCCTGCATGGGGTGGCTAGTGCAGCCTTGCTGCCAGTAGTGTGGGGTGTGGGGGAGGGGTGCTGAGTGAATTTAGTGTAAAAGTAAATTCATGAATTTTTAAAGCCATTTTTAAAAAAGAATTTTTGAATTTTTTAAAATTCTGAGCCACTGAAATCATGTAGACAACTGAAGTTTCTTTTCTTTTGGTGCATAATTTTTATTTTGGATAGGTTTGAGAGATTGATGGAATGAGAGAAAATGTTTAGTCTTCTATTTCTTTTGTCATGAGACCCACAAGTCTCTGTCATATTTCTAGACCTTATCTATACTAGTTAAATATTTTGGTATTGAAGATCAATATGTGTGGTGGATATAAAATCCCCAGTTCTGATCAGCATGCACCCCTGGCACTTATGAGTCTGAGGCTATATGTACTTCTTTCTTCTCAAGAGATTTTAGCTTACCTAACTTTCCACTAGGATAGGATAGAGGAAAGAGTAAATTTCCTTTTCAGGTACTATCACTGGTTGGGACAGGCAGTGAGGACTTTATATTTACCCCCAAAGACTGCTAATTCACTGAAGACAGTTACATAAATTGGTATGGGGGGGAGGTCATGGGGGAAAGAAGACCTAAAGAGACTGAGTAGGAGGTGATGCTATAGAGAATATAGCTATTCATATTATTTAAATATTGTCTGTATTTGAAAACATTATTTAAAAACAGCCAGAATCCTCTCCTACCAACCACCTGTACAGCAAATCCAAAACTTTGGGACATTGTTTGTGATTTGGCATCAGTATCTGGAAAACAAGAACAAATTTATGTTCTTTGTTAAGCATAGAACAGTATATGTAGGCATCTCCAACCCAAGAAGAACCTAAAAATGGTAATGGGGAGTAAGGAATATGCCAACTCCCCCACCTGAACTAGTGAGCTAAGGAGAATGAATGAAGACAGTACTGGAAAGGGTGGTCAAGGAGGTTGTGTTATCTAGGAGGAGGGAGTCAGTGGGGAAGATGCTTGACCTGGCCCCTTGCCTCCTTCCCTCAAGGGACACATTGCCCTTAACAGTAGATGGAAGGCAGGTGCATGGTCACAGGAGCTCTTGGCCACAACTTTTAGTGACTGCACTTCAACAAAAAATATGATTATTGAGGTTTATTTTTAAAATCCCTTTGAAAAAAATGGATTCAAACTGAAATCCAAATTAAATAATTTAATCCTAAAAACTGGTGGATTAAGTAAAAAATAACCATAGAAACAGGTGCAAGTAAGATAACATACCAAAGCTTTTGGGATGTACACAAAGCAGTCTTTAGAGGGAACATTGATATCTTTAAGCATTTTCATAAAGAAAAGAGTATAATGAGTTAGGAATAAAGTACTTTAAAACTAGAAAAGTAAGAAAAATTTAAAATTAAGTAAACAAAAAAAGACATTCTAAAAAGTCAAAGAAGAGGTTATCAATTAAAATATGAAAAAAGCAAGCCATTGAACTGATAAATAAAATTTGGAACTATTTTTTAAAAATAGTAGTGAAATGGATAAATTGTGAGTGAATCTGACTTAAAAAGGGAGCCATGATTAGACAAACCAATGTGAACCACATAAATTACATGGGCAACACCTTACACTTTCAATCCAAAAGATGAGTGGAAATTCTCAGCTTAAGGGATGGTACCAACCAAGACACTGAGAGATTTGTAGAAGCATATGGCAGAAGCAGACATGTACATATCCAATTGACCTGAGGGGCAAGTCACATTTTGGAGAGGTGAACCCAGTTTAGAAAGTTTATAAGTTTGAAAATTCAGGCACCTTCTAGAAGAGGTACTTTACTAGAGGAATTCCTCTTTAGAAGAAGATTTCTTCAATAATGTAGTTCTCAAAAAAGGAAGGGCATTGGTAGGGGTCTTTGACAAAATCTAACAGCCATTTCTATGAAAAATTCTAGAAATCATATGAATAAACATAGGAAATGACATTTATCCAAATCCAGGACTAAACATTTAATTGAGAAGAGTTAGCAAGCTTTTCAGTAACATTGGAAGTAAAGTAAGAGTGCCCATTATCACCATACTATTTAACACAATGCTAGAAATTTACTAGAGAAAACTCTAGCAGTAAGACAAGACACGTGAATGGAGCAAATAATCATAGGGAATGAGAAAGCAAAATTATTGCTTTTTGGCTGATATGATGGCATACCGAACCCTAATTAATCAACTAAAAATTAATTTAAATAATTTATTATTTCAGCAAAGTTGCAGGATATAAGATAAATCCCCACTAGTCATCAGAATTCCAAAATATAACCAATAAAACCCAGCAGGAAGAGCTAGCTAGAGCTAGATTCCATTCTTCTGCAGAAGAAATCCAATTAAGAACAAAAACACTGAAATGCATATGATAATATAAAATGATACTGAAAATATTTTTTCACAAAATACCACACCCATTTATTTTAAAACATCAAAAGGCATAGGAATAAATTGACCTTTTCTTAATATGATAAATAACAACTATCAAAAAGCAAGATATTAAAGAAATACTAGAGACCATTTCAATAAGATCCAGGGTAAAAATAAGGATATCTCCTATTACTATTATTTTATATAAGACTAGAAATGCTAGCTGTAGTAATGAGAGAAAAAGAAATTGGAATAATAAGCATAGGAAAAGGAGAAACAAAATTATCACTTTTGCAGATCATATGATGTCTACTTCAAGAGTCCTAGAGACTCAACTAAAATGAAATAGGAACAATAAATCCTTTAAAGTTATAGGATGTAAAATAAATCCATACAAACTATCAACCTGCATGTCATAAACAGAAAATATGAATTTTACTTATATGTGCGTGTTTGTTTGTGGAGCCTCCTCCACCCGCCCTTCCCCCAAGGAAGAGCTTCATTCTTTCTACCAGGAGAGCAGGAGATGGAAGCCATGAAGTTAGCCATTCTGCTCCCCTTAGAGAGTACTGGGGTAGAATTTTGTCTATGTCTTCCTCTAAAATTGTTAGTCTAAGGGAAATAATTTTAGGTTCAAGACACTCTCCTGCTCACTGTACCTTAACAAGGAAGGAGTGCCCTAAGTTATATCCAAAAGCTTGATTGCTTTCTCACCAGGGCCCAATTATACTAAGACCATCACATACAACGAGTAGGGAATGAAACATTTTATCCAAGCCAATAGCAGTTATAGAAATTAAGACTATATCTGACAATACACAAAGTGAATGCTCTCTCCCTTCATTCCACTTGGAGTGAGATATCTCAGCCCCAATAATTTCACCAAGGGTAAATTCCCCAAATCCCTAGAGGGCAGGAGGATCAAGGTGCCAACTCCTCTATATGCCAGCTTCTTCCTGGAGTCTTTTTCTTCTCTAAATAGAACATGAAATGGTGCATAGTCTCTCTAAACCAGAAGCAGACCAAGATTTGTCTTCCCCCAGGCTCTTACCAACTCCACTCCTCTTAAGGCATGGAACCCGAAGTAATTTTTATCTCCACCAATGAGGAAACTTTCATGCAAATACAAGTCTTGAGCCCTAAGGGACATATGCAAACACAGGCAACTACCCTGGGCTTCTGCTCCAAGGTAGCCATTTCAGTCGTTGTTGGGAAGATAGGCTTCCCTTGCCCTAGGATCAGATCTATGCTGGTTTTTGTTGGTTTGACTCCTAAAGGTGAAAAGGAAATTCAAGAGCTTGGAATGTAGTCAACTTGCTTTTATAAACCATGGAGTGGGGTGGCTTCTCTGAAAAGAATACATCCCCCTGAGTCTTGGAGGCAGTCTCAGTGTCTGAAACCCAATCAACAATTCTCTGTGTTCTCTTTAGATTCAAAAAAGGACACAGAGATCTCTTTCAAGTGGGCATGGCCACACTGTTGTGTGGGTATGGCCATACTGTTTTAGTGGGCCTGTTCACACTTCACTGGACCTGGGGAATTGATTCTTAGATGTTGTCAAACAAAGACTTATGCTTTGTAACCATAACAAATTGATTTGGAGAACTCATCAAGCTTATGAGAGGGAAATAAAGCAATAAGAAGCATTGATTAATTGTCTTATTTTGCTTTTCTAACTTTATCATAGTCTATCACTGATAGCTATGGGGTCTTGTTGATACTACCACACAGTATAGTTCACATTTATCTCCTTTCTACTCACAAAGCCGTGCTGGTTTACACCCTCACAGCTTCTCATTTGTACTACTCTAATGGCTTCCTAATTGGTCACCCTTAAGCTATGATTTTTCCAGTAACAAGGTTATGACAGTGAAAGCTGGACTATAAGGAAAGCTGAGTGTGGCAGAATTGATGATGCTTTCAAATTGTGGTGGAGATAAAATTGGTCAATACTTAAGGAAATTAATTCAGGCCATTCCCTGGAACCAAATGCTGAAGCTGAAGCTTGAATACTTGGGCCACATATTGAGAAAGACCCAGATGTTGGGAAACATTGAAGAGAAAAAGAAAAGGGGATGGCAGAGGATGAAGTAGATGGATAGTGTCATGGAAACAGTGAGCGTGAACTTGGACAGACTTCTAGAGACAGTGGTGAATAGAAGGGTCTGGTATGCTACCATGGGAACATAAAGAGTTGGACGACTACAAGAACACCAAAAAGACCAATCTACTATCTATTCTCTGCAGCTAATTCTCCAACACTTGCCAAAAGGATATGACTAAAGGACAGGTCTGAACACGTCACTACCATGCTCAAGAAGCTCCACTGATTCTCTTTCCCTCTAGGATAAGAGGCAGACTTCTCCATATGGTCTGGCTCCAGCAGATGTTTCTAGCCTTGTTGCATGCTGCTATCCTTCACAAAGTCTGTTCCAGCCACACTATTTTGTTATTGTTCCCCATAAATGATATTTCAACCTCCATCCCTATGCCTTCATTTTCCTTGCCTAGAAAGATCTCCTACTTACCCTTTCCCCCCACCCCCTGTCATCTCAGAAAATCCCTAAAGGCTATCTCCTGTAGGAAGTTTGTTCTCATCCCAACAGTTCTTAGAGTTCTTCCCCTAGAAATTAGTTTCCATATATTTTGCATTTTATTTTCTATGTTCGTGTTATTTTCTCCCAATTAAAAGTAAACCTTTTTTTTTTTTGAGGCAATTGGGGTTAAGTGACTTGCTCAAAGTCACACAGCTAGTAAGTGTCTGAGGCCAGATTTGAACTCAGGTCTTCCTGACTCAAGGGCCAATGCTCTATCTACTATACAACCTAGCTGCCCCTTTATGTAAACTTCTTGAAGGCAGGGGCCGTTTTGATTCCATCTTTGTAGTCCTAGCACCTTTCATAGAGCCTGGTACATAATAGAGACTTAATAAAAGAATGAAGGAATGAATGACGTGGATTTTCTACTTTTGTTATCATGTGAGTAAGAATCACTTAGCCAATTCCTGTGGTAACTATCTCAAACATTTTAGACCTCAGAGCAAACAACTGATCTTACTAAATAACTAAAATATATTATATGTGACTGACTTTTTCTTGGAATGACTTACTCTTTATTGTTCTGGTGTTTTCCTATTACTTAATCCCACTTCTCATTATCTCAGTATTTCAAACCAAATTTTTCTTAAGCTTTTCTCCCCTTCCAAAATCTTTATATTTTGCTATAAAAATATTTATTTCATTCTTACCCCTTTCAAGGGAATGAGGAAAATAACCACGCACCATTTTCCTCATTGTTTCAGTCACTGCTGATTTGATTCTTTCAATAAACTATCATTTTTCTCTATTACCCCAACAGATTTCCACATACCTACGTGATAATGATAGAAGCGGGCTGTTGTTGCATATGGGATGTCTATGACAGCTCTTCAATGGGAGGGAAATTTCACACAAGCTCAAACAACTAGCCCCATATTTCCCTTCTTTCAGAGACTTGACAAAAATCTACTCTGCCTTAGAGATCACTTTTGCTCTTTATAAGCTCTTAGAGTACAGTGGCCATGTCTAATTTGCATTCATCTATTCTCCACCAGCAGCACATGGTATGCACTTAACTAATATTTACTGAATGCTGAATGAATCATTTTAGGCCAATTCATAGGGGATAGAGACTGGACCTACGATTTTGATGGTATAGGGATCTCCTGGGTGAGGAAATCTCTTAACCAATGGAGGCTGACTTCTAGTCTTTAAGACTTCTAGTGTTAGAGAGTCAACTACAGAACTAAGTGGTTAAGTGACTTGTCCAGAGTCATATAGCTAGTATCAGACTGAGGTGAGACTTAAACTAGGTATTTCTGGATTTGAGGGTAGCTCTTTATCCACAATGTCATATGTCCTTTAAAACGCAATATAAGAAAATTTTATTTTCATAGAATCATTGAATCTTAGAGTTTTAAAGATTATCTAATTCAACCTTTACCTGAGCTGTCTACAATATATCCACCAAATAGTTTGTAGCTCTGCTAATTATTTAAGTGAGGTGCAATCCACTACTTCCCAAGGTAGCGCATTCTACTTCTGGATAGTTCTGTTAGGAGGATTGACTTTACTTTGAATTTAAGTCTGCAGCTGCAACTTTTACCCATTGTTGTGAGCTCTGCCTTTAGGGGACAAATAGAACAAGTCTCCTGCTCCCTATTGATCCTCTAAGATCAAATAAAAATGCCTCTGTTTGGCATTTAAAGCTCTTCATAACCTTGTCTCAACCTACTTTACCTTACGTTTATAGCCTGGCCTTATGGGACTCAAAAGTTCTGGGGTTTCCCCCCTCTCACTGTTCTTCCATTCTTCCTTTTAGCTGGGAAAACCTACCTGGGAAGAGAGACCACACCTTTTTACACATTACTCCCCTCCAAGCACTCTGTGGACCATCCAGATTGGCCTTTTTCTGCTGTTTCTCCATCTGTGTGGGGTCTCTGTGTCTTTGTATAGGCTGTCCTCGATGCCTGGAATGTACTTCCTTCCCACCTCCACATTTTATAATCCCTGGTTTCCTTCAGGGCTCAGCTCAAGTTCCAATTTATGTATGAGATTTTTCCTGGTAACCCAGTGACTTTCCTGCTATAGTCACTATGGAGTGGAGTGGCTTCTCTGACAATAATACATCCTCCTGAGCCCCAGCCAGCCAGTCATGTTGGAGGCTGCCCAAGTGTCTGTGTACTGGGAACAGACAGTGTATCTGTTTTATAAATACTTAAGTGTTTAATATAAGCTGATATGTTTATATATTGCTATGTTTTGTTTTCCACTCCATTTTACTAAGCTGTCTTAGAAAATAAGATTTTTCATGCATTTTTACTACCAAAAGAAAATGACCATTACCAAGCACTGTTGGAGGTGTGGCTCTAATACCAAACCCTCTTAGTTCAGGTTTATTGTTGGCATGAAATGAGGCACTTGCAAGTCACTGAACATTGAACAAAGAAGGTTTATTTTTCCTTAACATCAAGAATATGCATCAAAGATATAGTAGCACATAGTTTCCCTAGATGTAAGGCTGCCTTTGTCTCCATCTGGAAATGTATCTAGTCAATAAGTCATCATAGTGTGGTAACTTACATGGTATTGGGCATCCATCAAGTCTGAAAGGCCTAGACTACACATAACTGGGACTTTTTTGTGCGTGGGGCTTTTTATTGTCCTAGACCTGGAAGCTGTATTGGGGAAGCTGGGACCAATAAGGTTGTGTAGGAGGAGGAAGCTTCATCAGGAAAGCTTAGACTGAAGGAAGTTTCATAAAGGGAGTTCCTATTTGTAGACTTTTCTAGGTATTCTTTCAGATCTATGAAACTTTTCTATATAAAACACACTCATTCAATAATCTAAGTTGAATGAGTCCCAGAAGTTGCAGCCCTCTGAGGCCACCCTTTCTCCAGTAACCATCAAATTTGCCAACCTGGGCCCCTTCGGATCTGGGGAGCAAAAGCAGCAGTCCAAGACCACACATGTCACCCCCATTTATGTATGTCTTTACTATCAAACATGTATAAAATTACGCTAATATTTTTATTAGGTTCCTATCTTTTTTATGTGTCACTGATGATTTTTTTAGTGTTGCTATCCTAACCCCATTTTCCCCACAAGCTGCAAGTTTTTATTGAGCGATTTTTCACAGTCCAGTGCTTTTTAGTAACACATATGTCATGTTAAAACAGAACTGACTATACTCAGAAGCATCACTACTGGAGCTGATATAGGTCCAGGCTACCATAAATGCAGCCTTCAAGGCACCCGAGCTGGGACTTTCCAGTAATGGAAGGGAAGAAACACCCTTTACAAATCCATAATCTCAAACAGAGATGCGAACTTGTTGATCCTCATATGCTTGATTCTACAATTCCCTTCTCAAATACTGCAGAGAGTAAAGTAGACACAATTCTCCTGCTTTTAACCTACCTTTCATTTGACAGAGGAAAGACGTCATCCATTCACAATTCTTCTAAGGCTAGATACGTCCAGGGAGGTGGTGATTGGCTCCTTAAATATTTGTTTGTGAAGCTTGAATCTTTTTCTTATCCTGTAATGACCCCAGATTGATCTGAACAACTCCTCAAAGTACAGTCAACAACAGCCAAGTACTGTTCTATAGAATTAAACTGTATTGGGTAAGGGGAATAATTAAACCTAAGTAGACTCTGTTCTGCACCTTTATCTAAAATAAATATTCATTTTATTGTTTACTTAGATAAAGGATATTCATCTATTTTCCAACTAAGTTGCTGTAGCTGACAGCTTCCTCCCAGGAAACAATGTTACTCTAGAATCAAGGCCCTGGCTCATGAGCCTATTTTCTGATCTCTTTGATGTGAATGAAGAGGTAGAAACCTAAAGGGGGGGATGTCTTTTGGAAGTGTAGACAGTGTGGTCTGTTCTGTGAGTGACAGTGACTTATGTAAATGACACCAGCCCTTTGGCAATGGCTTGAAGTACTAGGAGACATAGTCCACTCTGCCATTTGAGGGGAAATACCTCCCTGCCAAATGGGCTTTCCCCTTCAGAACACATATCCTGAAAAAGCAGAACATTTAAAGACCAGAGTTTGTGACTCGGGTTGGTGGTATAATCACTGCTTCTGGTAGTAGAACATTTGTCCACTTTAGCAACAGGTAGCACTTTAAACTCTCACAAAGATTAAAGATGATTGATTTTGTCAAATTCTAATGGGAGAAAGGATTCTGTGCAATGTCTTATGCCATAGAGGAACAGCTGAAATGAAATTTTTTTTAAATTTGAATTTTTGAAGGAAGTTTAGTCTTCAGACCTATGTAAACTGTGCTGAAAATAAGCATTATCCCACGATTTTTAAAAAGCCACTTCTATTCTCAGCTAGGTAGAGGCTTGAATCCTTTCTTACCAGGAAAGGATAAGCTGTCAGGGGAAATAAAGGCTTTTCTTTTTGAAACTCAAAAAACCCCAAATCATAACTTTTACCAAAAAAAGAAACCCACACAAAAAACCCAGATAATGCAAGTAATCATTTTATTTCACCTTCTTAAATTTGTTTGCTATTTTGCAGTCATTCCTGGTGGACTCTTTTATTCCTATTTTCTACCTTCTGCTTTTTTTTGAGTGCTCACTAGGGCACTGTTTCTGGGGTCCTTTTAGATTTTCAGGGGCAAGGAGGTGTGTGGTAGCAGATGGAGCGATGGGACTATAGTTTTTTTTTTTCCACAAGTGAGATATTAAAATCCTGTTTCGCTTTTTGAAATAATAATATGGCTACAAAATGCTGAGAACTTAAAAATTAAAAAGGACATTCTACTTCCACTCTGTAAATACCTAGATTGATATTATGATGATCATCTTTTGAGCTGGACTGAGAAAGGTAAAGTATACATATTAAGACATTAACCTGTACTTTCGTTTATCTCAAGTATCTCAAGAATTTATTTTTACACTATAAACACTCCTCAATATATTCACTCTGTCTCTATCTCATTGAACCCTCCCTTTTAGCAACAACAAAACAAAAAACTTCATAAAACCAAATGGCATAGCAACTGCATCTGTCAGTGTATGAAAAAATCCATGGCAGTAATTCTGCATCTGCCTCCCAAGAGAAAGGAAGTATCTTTCCACCAGGACAGAGGTTGGTCATTTATGTATCTGAACTTAATGCAACAATTTCTTTTCCAAAAATATAATCAATTAACTGGTATTTAATGGATACTTTCAAAAGCATTCAGCTCAGTAATAACCCCTTTAGTTATTTGGTTAACAGAAACAATGTCAAATTGAATTGTGATGTTTGGTTATTGTTAGGTTCCCAAAATTTGAATCAACTTATGAATAACTAATTCAATCTTATCATGTAGATTCAGTTAAACCTATTTGTGATGAGTAAAAAAATATTTCTAAATAAAAGAATACCTAGGAGAAAGCTGAGTTTTAGTTTATCACATTAACTTGTTTGGAAAGGCGCACTCCTGCTGCTGCTACTGCTGCAATCAAGCTCCCCAGTGGACATTGCTACCACTATTGCTATGCATGCTGTCAATCTTGTGGATGCTGCTGTAGCCTCACAGAAAGAATTCTGGACATTTTAACCTCATAAGGTCATCTACTCAAGAAAGGAGATTAAAAGAGGCAGTTCAAACTCAAGCTTAGGCTTGTCTGGGCAGGACACATGCTCACTGCTGCATGAAGGCTGGGTAGAAGATCAGTGTAGCTCAAAAACAACCCACATGATTCATAGCAGAAAAAGTAGAGGGAGACCTGAGGGTGATTTGGTTCCTTTTGTATACCCACTGAATCATCAGTAGTCAGTTAGAGGACTCTTGCTTCCCATTGCAAGCCACTAGGTAACAAGTTGTACATGGTCAGAAGTAGCTCTCCCACCTTCAAACTTCCACATGGTTGCTTGGAAACAGGAATGAAAACTGAGCAAGCTCTATGAAAGGAGTGGGGACTGTGGTAAGAGAAATATCCTAACCTCTCCCCCCCATGCAAGTCAGGTTATTTTTACCTTAAAAGGCATTGAAGTCATCCTCCTGTACTGATTGGCTCAAGGGTTGTTGATAAGGCTCAAGGGCTCAAGTTGCTGATAAAAACTTCCTAGTCAGCTGAGTACAAACTCTGTGGTGCTTGGTTTGGTGAATAATGATGAGCAACTAAGGCAAGGTTGCTTCACTGAGCTAAATCAAATTGAAGTATCCTTAATGCTTACCCTTATTGAATATCCTTCTTCTGTTTTGGCTAAGTAACTGTCCTTTTTAAACTGTTGAATGGCCTGAGTCAGGCTCAGTCCAGAACAAAGTCACTATAAATGTTAGCCAGAAAAGTTTTCTTCCACATTTCACTAATTTCTATAGCACAAATTACACAATTTCATAGTATTGTCCTGAAAATACCATGTCCCTCCTCTCAATTCTTTATATGCAGTAAATGCTCCATACAATGCAGTCATCAGGACATTTTAGGTCTCGAGATATCTGACAGATCAACCTAATTAGGTCTTGTTTTATATTTTCAGGCTATAAAACACCTTAGATGGAGGCCAAGGTAGCTTTACCTTTAGAACAAATAGTGCTATGGTAAAGCTCCAAGCATGTTTGGAGCAGCTATGTACATTGCATCAATCAGCCAAGTATTTAGATTTAAGTCATATAGGCTTTGATTCGGCACCAACCTAGGGGAAATATTCTAAAAAGAAACAAAGGAACTTTTTAAATTTAGACAGTCAGAGGTAGTGGCATGAACATTGAACCTGAAATTAGAAGATTCAAGTCTCAGATCTGATACTAACTACATGACCTAAGGCAAAGCATTTCAACTGTCTGAGTCTCAAAAACCTTATCTGTAAAACAAGGAGACTAGACTATTTAACTTCTAAGCCTCCTTCTAGCTCCAAATCCTCTGATTTTCTGAGCCTTTTTTTTTTTGCCCTTATATGATCATGAAGCCACTATGGAGCTACCAATATAATCATATGGCTTAAGCCCAGCCCCCTGGGCCATTCAAGTCTTGAGGACAGCTTTCTTGTCTTTTAGGGAGAAAATTAGCCCAATTTACATGGCAGGAGGTGAGAGACACTGGTAGATATGGATCCTCACAGGATTGTTCCAAGGAAAGAAGTTTATATACCATAAAGAACAATCACAAATGTGAGCTACAGTTATTAATAATCCAGGTAATTGTAAATAATAGTAAAAGGTTGATGAGTGGAGTTAAGGTTTACCAGTTAATAGAAAATTTAACTGTGTCATAAAGAAAATTGTAGAAGCAAGGAGTTTGGGATATTACAGTGACAAAAATCAATTACGTTTATGAATACTGACTTCATGATTTACTACTGAGGAAACAGACTGAGACTACCCCACTCCATCCAACTTCTCTCTGCTACATATTACAAAATAATATTAAGACAATTCCTTAAATCTTGGTCTAATGAGAAAACTATCAATATTCAATCAAACTTCTAGGAAAACAATTCCCTGAGCCCATTTAACAAGGCCTAACCAATTTCTAAAGGGAATCTAAGTTAAAAATTCAGAAAGAATTGTTATTTCTGAAGATAGGATTAGGGTGAAGAATGGAGAAAGACAAGAGGGCCCACTTAAGAGCAGTACCCTCTTTCCCCATGCCTTGACAGACTTAGGGTGATGGTTAGACTAAGAGAAATTAAAAAGTATTTGATTAGCCTAAGCTAATAGAAGTTAACAGAAGTATCTCTTGAGTTCACCTTTGACTAGGTGGACAAGAGAATACATAGAACAGGGTCTTAACTTTTTTGTGTGTTCCTTTGGAAGCCTGGTGAAGCTAATAGACTCCTCAGAATAATGTTTTTAAATGTATGAGATAAAATACATAGGGTTAAAAGGTGAACCAATTATATTGAAATACAGTTATCAAAATATGGTGGTTGTTTTTAAAGCTCACAGATTAAGAGCCTCTGCCTTAGAGGAAACTGCAAAATAGGAATACAACGGTTTAGGAAAATGATTGTTCAGAGTGTGCTGACATTTTAAGGGTCTATTATTCCAACGGATAGATCAAACTGTTAACTAAACATTGTTATTCTTTTATTTTATTGTGGAATTTCTTTATAAATAGAAAATAGCTTGATTCGAGAGAGAGACTTTCAAAGGCAAGATGTTTCTTTTTTTTATCCTTTTAGGAAAGAAGAAAAATTATTTAGAATGATTTAATAAATCTATCTCTGGTAGGCTTATGCCTCAAATGCAGATTACATTTGTTCCCCATTTTGACACTATCAAAAAGTTAAAACTTAAGCTAATCAACAAAAACATACAGCATAATACCTTGGGCATGACTTAAAATGAAGTAATAAGGCTAAAAGTAAATGCTTAGTTTAGGAAACAGTGAATGCATATGTTCATTTCGGTTTATTTGTGTATTTTAATTTATGTCTTAACTTGAACAGAAAACATCAGTAAAAAAATCTAAATGTAAATTCTATATTACCTCTAGTTCCAAGGCTTTCGGGAGATAGATACTATAGCTCAGAAACTGTAGCTGTCAAAAACAAGTAAAACCCAGGGGGAAAATAATCTTAAGAGAAAGCTTTAAAAAGCTTTTATTGAAAAGGCAGGATATGCTAATAACTTTAAAGTAACATGATATAATGCTGTTTGTGAGATGTGGCCAATATTTTTTTTAAAAACCTCATTTCTTTTTCTATTATTATCTTAACTTTAAGAACTACAAACACTCAAATACATATGAGGACAAAAAGGATTGTGGATAAAGTCATAAAATTCTATTACATTTTAAAATTGTATAAGTTCACTTTTATAATGTAGCAATAAAAGTTTTGCTATATTCCTTTTACCTTTTTCTGTATGTTTTTCTGATTTTTTGGCTATCATTTTTTGTTTACATTATTCATACTATATTCATACTATTATTTTGGTTATGTTTTATTTCTTTGTATTTCTTATATTCAACATTTATTGTTGAATAATAGCCCATTTCATTCATATACCACAATTCTTTGACTATATCCAATCATCAAATACATAGTTACTGGGGAATAAATCTTATTAATTAGTCAATTCATTTTAGATTCCTAATTCAAGTTATCAACAAGTATTTATTGAGTACTTATTACATACCAGTCACTCTTTTAAACACCAGGAATACAAATGCAAGCAGAAAGACTGTCTCTGCTGTCAAGGAGTTTACATTCTAATGAGGGAATACAGCACACAAAAGGAAGCCGAAAAGTAGCTGGGAAGGGAAATTATTCTGTGCTGAGAACAGTAGAGAAAGTGGTGTGGAGATGAGTCAACAGTGTAGCCTGGAGAGGAATGAAAGAGATCAGAAACGTTTATTGCAAAGCTTTTTTTTCTAATCTCTTTATTTTTTTATGATTATTATGCAAAGGTTCTTTATTCTTATATGATAAAATTAATCTATTTTGTCCATTTTTTTCTATTTGTTGAGCAGCTAAGAAGTTTCTAATTCTCTATTCAAAACCCTCTACAAATGTAATTAATCTTCTCATTCAAATAACAAATAAGAGATGTTTAAAGAGGGAAAGGTTATAGTTTACTTTCAGTTTGGAGCATAGATAGATTCATGTCATAATCTGCCCAGTGTTTCCTTGTGTTCTAGGAAGATCACTTCCCTTGAACTGAACAGTTTTCTGTCCTATCTTCTGGAGGAACCAGGAAAAAAGTTTACATTATTAACATTTTAAAATTAAAGAATAAAAGAGAATCTTGTGGGGAAAATAGTTTTTAAAAGCTGCTTTGAGCCAGGCAATTGAAAAGAATTAAAGTGATATGGGCTTAAGTGAGTTTTTACTGTACATGGAACTCATTATGTTGTTTGAAGCTAGGCCCTACAGAGTAAGTTTCTCTTTGAATAAGTCTGAAGTGCTGTGGGAGAGCAGTAAATCAACTAGGTCACAGAAGTAATAGTAGCAACAACTTATATTCATTTTAGGGCTTACAAAGCACTTTCCAACAATATTCCTGTAGCCAGGTAGTACAAATATCATGCAGTGGGAATGTGATTAGAGTATCCTCCCATGCAATACTGATCCTAATCTCTGGCCAGTTCTAAGGAATTGTGTGGTTAAACCACTGAAAAGCTTGTTGTTTTGGGATGAAGCAGCAAGCTCTGGATTACTCCTTGCCCCCCACCCCATCCTTTCCAGGCTGAAGTAAGGTGAAGGCTGTAACGTACTTAAAAAGTGAAGTCCTTCAGAACTGAGCCATGTATGTCCCTGGAAGTTGCCTGGGGAACTCATATGGGAGAGGCCCTGTAAGTCCATCCAATCAATAATTCTCTTTTGCCATGTGAGGAAACTGAAGCTCATGGGGATTGGGTCACATAGCTGCTGGTGACAAGGTTGGAATTCAAACCTTCTGGTGTTATGTCCAACTCACCTCCCCTTTGTGGTGCTAATGTGATCAAAGATCTTCCCCACCATTCAATAGGCCTCAGGTGGAGCTAGTTAAGGGAAGCTTGATTAGGAGAAGCTTGCTTGTAGGCAGGCCCACACCCTTTTGCTACTAGATGCTAAGCCCCAGGCCTACATAGGGTATATATACCCTGTGGGTAGCCATTATGCTCAGAATAGAGGGCTGCAGAGACCAGACAGCTGCGAGAAGAAGAAGACTGTAACAACAAGGCTACTTGCTGCTACTGTGGCTGTGTAAGACCAACAACACCAGCACACAGGAGGGGTGCTAGCACAGGTTCTTTGATCTGCTTTTCTAAGGAAAGCAACTTTAAGGGGTTAACAATCTCACTTTAATCAAACATACATATATCATTCACTTAGTTCAGGGGGGAAAGCCAGCACCCTGAACTTCAGAGCAAATACAAACCGAAATTACAAACAGAGACAATATAAACAGAGCAAACACAGTTATCAACAGACAGGCCTCTAGCTGTCTGACCAAAGAATTACATAGTTACCAGAGAGAAAAGCACCAACACCTAG
>CM053622.1:509478884-509504865 GCA_028646595.1 Phalanger gymnotis
AACTGTAGGACTCAAACCTATATGAACTAGACTTTCTTGTTTCTTAAGCAGCTCAAAGGCTCTTGATTCAATCAAAGAAACAAAGGCCAGACTCATCAAAGGCACTTGATTATTTCAGTGCTCCAAAAGAGAAAACAGTAAAAAAAAAAAAAGTCCCACCTTAATTACTATTACAGAGATAAAGAAGAGAAAACTAAGAAAAGGATGGAGAACTGGAAGAGACAGAGAGAGAACTGAAAGGCCTCTGAGAACTTCAAGGGCTTTCAGAACTGTGAGAGGAGAGGACTCAGACAAGCACACAGGATTGTGAGTGTTTACAAGTAGGCCCTAGCAGAAGGGAAGGTTACAGGATGGCTTGACTCTTTGCTGTGGTACTATATTTTAATCTCTTTGCTGTTACATTGAGGTAGACTTACTGGTTTTAGGATACAATTACTGCTACGTCGAATTGGGGTTATTGGTTCTGGGATTTGATCCTCTGGTGTCTGAATAAATGTTTTACTTCTTCTGCCTTCTATACAGAGAGTCTCTTTTACTTTGCGATTCTGAACTATACAGGCATATTCATGGTTACCATCGATATCATGAATCTCACCTTACTAATACACCCCTGCACCATACTCTACTCCTATAAGTGGTTCAGTCTTTTGCTTTATGAGTATCAATGGTAATTTAGCAGCCTGAAAGAGTGTATCATTAAACTTAGGACAAGAGTATAGTAAAAAGGAAGGATAGCTGGACAAAATCAGATCTGGACTCTAGTCCTTGTAAAAGTAGCAATCAAATACTAATATAATAATAAGGATAGGAGCTAAATCCACAATTTCATTGGTGTAGGGATCTCCTTTGTGATGGAAATTACCTCTACCAATGCAAGTATCTTCTCTGATATGTATATATATATGTATATGCATATAATCTCACACATATGCATATATGTATATATACTTTTAAGCATGTACATATGCTTTCTTGATGTGTTTTTTTAACATCAACATTTACATATTGTTTCCATTTTATGAAAGGTCTCATAACAAAGTAGAACAGTGAAGTAAAACTAATAATACAGTGACCTCATCTGAAAGTGCATGCAACATTTCACATTTGTGGTAGGCCTCCAGCCTCTCCCCTCTTCTATTTTTATATTAACAAATCTATTTTCTCTCCTTTCCACCTCCCCCTACTCTGCTGGAGAAAAAAGAAAACAAAAACAAATTCTTTCAACAAATATGCATAGTCAAGCAAAAGAAATTTCCCCCATGATTTTATACTGTGTGTATGTGTGTGTGTGTGTGTGTATGTGTCTCTATCACTTTTGTCATGGGTAGCATGTTTCATCTGGAATCATGGATGGTCTTGTATTGATCATAGTTCTTACAGCTTTCAAAGTTGTGTCTTTATAGTATTGTTGCTATTGTATAATGTATGCACCTGGTTTATTTTATTTCATCCTTTACTAATTTACAAAAGTCTTCACAACTGTTTATTTTTACAATATTGATATGATAACAAACTGTTCTGGTTATGCTTATTTCACTCTGCATCAGTTCATTTTGTCTTTCCATGGTTGGGTTTTTTAATTTTATTATTTTATTTTTTTTGCATAAACCATGTCCCAAAGCCCATTGGTATAAGAATTTTCTCCTTATTGGTGGAAGTCAATGCCCCGAAGTGTGAGAGTAGTGGTGATTATGGGAAAGAAGAGAAAACTTGGCTCTTTGAGTCCCTTCAGTTTCTTTAAGTTCCTTCAGTTTTGGGGGGGGGGTTCTCTAGTCACTTCTGGCTTCCAGCTTTGAGAAAGAAGATGGAAGATGCCAACCCCACTTCAGGTTGCTGAAGGAAAAGACTCCAGGAAAAAGCCAACATAAGGGGAGTTGTCAATCTCTATAATGTCTCTATCTTCACCTTGCTATGCTAGAGACTTCATGGAACTTCCCTTTGGGTAAGATTTGGGACTCTGTCAGTTGAACTTCTTCACTCTCAATTGTCTGGTATATATTCTCCCAAGTATGCTTTCTTTGTTTCTCTGTTTTGCTATTGGCTTGGATAAATCGGTTTCTTTGCTATTTGCTCTGTGAGTTCATTATAGAACTTACGATTGATGGAAAAGGGGTCAAGCCTTGGATACAAAGCTTGGAGTCTTCCTTTCCTCCCAATTAATGAAAAATGATCAGAAGTTTAGCCTGAAACTGAAAATCACATCCCAAGACTAATACTATTTAAAGGAAGAAACAGACATAATTCTAGCCTGGTACTCCCTCTCTCTGAAGAGAGGGGAGTATCCAAGCTTCTGACTCTAATCTCTTGTTTACTCTTTTAGCAAGAATTAAAGTCTCCCTTTAAGAAAGGTGGGGAAAGAAAAGTCTAGAGAGGTCTATTTTACTTCCCTCGTGCTATATGTGGAGGACAGCTTTGTTACACTGAAATCTGTTTCCAGATTTCTTAGAGCATGATAGTATTTCATCTCGTTCATATACCACAACTTATTTAGCCATACCTCAAGTGATAGGCACCCCTTTACTTTCTAGGGTTTTTTTTGTTGTTGTTTTTGGTTTGTTTTCTTTGTCTTTACTGCCACAAAAAGAGCTGCTGCTAGACCTACAAAGGACCTATATATAAAGGACCTTTTCTACTTTCTTTGGTCTCTTTTGGCTGTAGGCCTAGCTGTATTGTAACTGGCTCAAAAGACATTGTTTAATAATTGGTTGTGTCTAATTACAAATTGTTTTCCAGAATGGTTGTACTTATTCACAGACCCACCAAGAGTGAATTAATATGCCTGTTTTCCCATAGCCTCTCCAATATTTCTCATTTTCTTTTTTTGTTGTCTTCGCTATTCTAATGAGTGTGAGGTAGAATCTCAGAATTACATTAGTTGACATTTCTCAGGTTAGTAGTGATTAGGAGCATTTTTTCATAAGGCTATATAGATAGCCTGGGTTTCTTTCCTTGAGAACCATCTGTTCATATCCTTAGATAATTTATCAGTTGGGAAATGGCTCTTTTTCATATAAATTTGAATTAATTCCTTATATATTTTGAAAATGAAACATTTATCAAAGAAACATCCAAATTTTCCAGCAGTTTTTGTCAAGTGGTGAGCCCTTATCCCAGTAGCTAAGGGATTTTTGTTTTTATTGAAAACGAGGGTATTAGATACAATTCTTTCTGTTTGTTATATACCTAATCTGTTGTGATCTAGTTTTTTAATTATTATGTATTTAAGTGTTAAGATCTAGTTTTTTAACCAGTACCAAATTATTGTTTTGTACTATAGTTTGAGATCTGGCACTCCTAGAGCCTCTGTAGTCCTATTTATTTTCATTATTATTATTTTTTTTAATTCTTGACTTTTTTCCACTCCATATGAATTTTGTTATTACTTTCTGGTTCTACAAAGTAATAATTTGGTAATTCAATTGGTATAGCTTTGAATAAGTAAATTGATTTTATTTAAATACCTAAATTATCTGAAATACCTAGGTTAATTTAAGCAATACTATATTATTTTATGGGCTTATCCGACTCGTGAATAATTTATATAATATTGAAATTAATTGTTCTTTGAATGTTTGATAAAATTCAGTGCTGAAACCATCTATACCTGGAGATTTTTTTTTGCAAGTTCATTTGTAGCTTGTTCAATTTTTTCTTCTGAAATTGGGATATTTGAATTCTCTGTTTCTTTTTCTGTTAATTTGAATATTTCATATTTTGGAAAATGTTAAGAGTTGTTAGTTTTGTTGTCATATTGCTGGGCAAATAGTTTCTGATAATTTCCTTCATTTCTTCCTCATTTGTTGTGTTCTTTTTCATTTTCGTTACTGGTGATTTGATTTTCTTCTCTTGTCTTTATAATCAAGTTAGCTATGTTTCTCTATTTCATTGTTTTTTTTTAAAGCTCTCACATTTATTAATACAATAGTTGTTTTATTTTTAATGTTACTAGGTTTTTTCAGTTTTCAAGATTTTTATTTTGATATTTGCTTGGGATTTTAAAATTTATGGTTTTCCAGTATTTTTAGTTGAATTCTCTATTTATGGAAATGTTCTTTCTCTTTTTTGTTAATAGAAGTGTTTAGAGATATAAATTTTCTCTAAGGACTGTTTTGGCTGCATCCCCCCAAATTTTGGAATATTGTTTCATTGTTGTCATTGTCTATCATTTCTATGATTTATTTTTTGCCCCAATAATTCTTTAGAAATAAGCTATTAATTCTCCAGATGATTTTAAATATTTTTTCCAGTGGCCCTATACTCAACATAGTTTTTGTTGCATTGTGATCAGTAAAAGACGTATAGAACATTACTGCTTTTCTATATTTTGTGGGTTTTTATGTCTTAAGATATGATTAATTTTATAAAGATATCACACACAACTAAGATATGTATAAAATCTTTCTTTTTCCATTTGATCATTTCAAGAGATATATCATAACCTACTTTTTCTAAAATTCTATTCAAGTCCTTAACTACTTCCTTGTTCATGTTTTTTTTTTTCCATTAGATTTATACAGAGCTCATAGGGCTAAATTGAGATCCCTCATTACAATAATTTTATTGTTTATTCCTTCTTGTAATTAGCATAGTTTTTCCCTTTAAGTATTAAGAAGCTATGCTATTGCTATGCTATTGGATATATGTATGTTAAGTATTGAAATCAATTTATTATGTTACCTTTCAGTAAAATGTAGTTTTGCTTCTTTCAATTAAGTCTATTTTTTCTCTTGTCTGATATTTTAATTGCCATCTTTGATTTTTTTTGTGTTCAGCTGAGATATAATAGATTGTTCCAACCCCTTATTTTAATTCTATGTGAGTCTTAATGATTTTACTTTGTGATGTATTTTGATGACCATCCATTTTACAGCTGAGATCCATTTACATTCACAACTATTTTAGTTGATTGTTTATTTCCTACCATTGCATTATATTACATTTTTTTTTCTTTTCCATACTCCTCTCCCTGTTTAGTTGAAGTTATCCTTTCTTTTTTTCTTTTAACCTTTTTTCTCACTATCCTCTTTCCAATCTTGAGGTTTGTTTTGCTTATTATTAATTCCTCCCTGACTCTGTATTTTACCCCAGTTTCTCTCTCTCTCCCTCTCTCTCTCTCTCTCTCTCTCTCTCTCTCTCTCTCTCTCTCTCTCTCTCCCTTTCCCCCTGCCCCCCCACTTTGAAACAGTATGGGTGAAAGTGAAGATCAGATAATGCCTGTTTGCTATTTCCATGAATGCATTTCATTCTACTTTCACAATCCCATCATGTGTCTTAACAGATTCCCCCATCATTTCTCCCATTGTCCCTTGATGTATCCTCTCTCCTCTCCCTTTTATTTTTTCTTACAATATCTTCAAAACATAAGAAAACTATTTATAGCCCTATTGTCTTTATTGAATACCTCTGTTTCCCTTTGTGGCAAAAGGATTCTAAAAGAATGCTTTTAACATATATGTATATGTTAGAATGTAAACCATGCATCTTTATAAAGGCCCTTCTGATTGTTACCTTTTTATTTTTGTCTTGACATTAAAGTTCCTTTTCAGCTGTTTTTTTAAAATTAGGAATACTTGAAAATACTTGATTTCATTTAAAATCTTTTTTTTCCCCTTGTAGGATGATACTCGGTTTTTCTAGGTAAGTTATTATTGGTTGCAAATCTTTGTCTTGTGCCTTTTGCTATAACTCATTCCATGTTCTCCACTCTTTTAAAGTGATGCCTCATAAATCTTATGTGGTCCAGATTGTGGTCCCATGTCATGTGAATTCTTTCTTTCAGGCTGTTTATAGTTTTTTTTTTCTCCTTTTATTTGAAAGCTCTGACTTTTGGCAGTAACACTGCTGATAGCTTTCATTTTGTAATTTCTTTCAGGAGGTGGTCAGCAGAGTCTATTTTCACAATGCCCTATTGTTCTAATATGTCTTAGTAAATTGCTTTAGTAATTTCTTGAAATATGATATCCAGGTCCAACTTTTGGGTATGGGTTACTAGCTTTTTATCTCCTCTGTATCTGTTTTCCACATAAGTTGTTTTTTTATATGAAATATCTTACATTTTCCTTTGTTTTCTCATTCTTTTGACTTTAAGAAATCTTTCTTTCTTTGTTAGTTTTGTGTTCTTTTGTGTCAAGAATCCTGGTTGTCATCTGGCATCATTAATTTCCATTTGATCCTTTCTGATTTTTAGGTACTTTATTTCTGTGGTAAGATTTTGTACCTCTTCTGTTTGCTGTTGACACTTTTAAAAATTCTTTCCTTCATAATTGCCATTTGTTTATAATATCTTTTTCATGCTGCTCATTTTTTGGCAAAGAATTCTAATTGCTCTTGTGGGCAAGCTTTTTTTTTCTTTGAGATTTTAATTAAATGTATTTATGAGTTATTCTCCTCTTTTCTTCATAGGTAGCTAGTGTTGCATTGGATAGAAATCTGGACTTGGAGTTAGGAAGATCTGAATTTAACTCTGGTCTCACATACTTATTACTAGAATGTGAGCCTGGCAAAGTCATTTGACCTCTGTTTCCTCAGCTTGGTATGAAGATAAGATGACAATATTTGAAAAGTGCTTTGTAAACCTATATGTATGCATATATATGTATTTACATAAATATGTATGTGTGTATGTGTATACATAAATATGCATGTATATGTATATGTATGTGTGTATACGTATATATAGCTATATATGACATAATATTTGTAAAGTGCTTTGCAAACTTTTATATATAGCTATACACACATATGAATGCAAACATTTATACATAGCTATATAAATGGTAGCTATTGTTTTTATCTTCTAGGTTTGTGCCTTGGTCACCCTTAGTATCATCAAAGTACTTTTTGGGGGGTTATTTCTTTATTTTTGTTGCTGAGGCCTCAGAAGGAGATATCTTTGTCTTCCATACTCCAGTGATAAACTCAGCTTGAGGATTTTTCCTTCACCATGGACACCATGGTTCTCCTCTCCTATGATCAGCCTTCACTGGAGCTCTTTGGCTGAGGAGAAAAAGGAAGAAGAGACTTTTTCTTAAATCCAGGATACTCTCCTCTGCTGTGTGAGACTAGTCAAGGCCTTTTCCTTAAGCAGCTGAGGTCCCTCGGGGTTTCTTTTTGTAAAGGCAGTGGAGAATTTTTTTTTTTAATTAGCTGTCAGTCTGAGCTGAGGCTTCCTTTTCTTCACACTGAGGTGTCACCTTTTCCCTAGTGGGTAGAGTTGTGTTTTGTTTTGCTTTGGTTTTTTTTACCTTTAGCTCCAAAGTCTCATAGTTTCTCACCTCATGGGCTTAACTGTCAACTGAGGCCTTTCAGTCTTTCACTTTCACTTTCTCCTCTATGGGGATTTCTTACCACTGAGGTCTAAAGCCTTTCAGTTTCATCCCAAGGCCATCTGGATCATATTTACTGCTTGTCTAAGGGGTGAGTTGTTTAGTAATTGGGTTGTTTAATGGTGGCATAGAGCTGACTGCTTCCTTCTACTCAACAACTTGGTCTAGAATCTTGTAAAATGTATAGTCTTAGAGAAGTGCCGTGAGGATTGAGAGATTAGCTGACATTACATATCCAGGGTCACACAACTAGTAAGGGCCATGAGCCAGACTTGAGCCTAGGTCCTCTCAGATTTAAGTCCAGCTTTCCATCTACGACGCCACACTGCATCACATGATATAATACATTACTAATGTCATTAAAAACTGTCCAGTTTATTTTCAAGCAAAATTTTTTCCTAACTAGCATTCAGTAAAATTATTTTATAATATTTGGATCATAAAGAAAACTCACAAGCAGGATGAGATGAGTAAAATTATATTACTGAGGGAGAAAAGGAAATGATAGATCTGAATAGGAACTTTGAATACTTCTGAATTCTTTCCAGTTATTGGTCAGCTACTATAGATACGTCAATTGTATATATATCAGATTAAAGCCAGTTGGGCATTTTGCTGTTAGTAGGTGCTGCAGTGCACACAATCTGTTCAAATATTGTCAAATAAGGAAATCTAACAATGAAAAAAATCTAGTCCTCTTTAAGCCCTACTTGCTGAGGCAGGCAAAGTCATTATAAGAGAATTTCCTCTAAACAAAAAAGCTTTGCCATGCCCTCCTCCCCCCCCCCCCCGCCCCTTTTTAAAGAAAAAGCAGTGTGTGCATATGAATGAACTGAGCCACATGCATTATTTTATCTTGTTAATGTACACATTTTTCATGGCCCAATAGAGTTTTATGAAGTTTGGATTTAGTAAAAACATTCTCCACCCTCCTCAATAGGCTTAGAGGCTGAATTGCTTTCTTTACTTATCTCTCATCTACCTTTCATCTTATACCTGTCCAAAAGTTGGACGTATTAAGTGCTCTGGATTTTAAAGAAAGACCTACTCATTCAAACGAGGCTCCCAGAATTCCATTGGGCCTCCCACATTTAAAACATTTAAAGTGAGTTCTCATTCATTGTGAGTGTCATTTATTCCTTGGCTTTTCTCCAACCTAGAAGAATCTTCACTCTTGTTGGGTGGTGCTGGTAGTTTCCCTGGGCACCAAAGCATTGCAAAAAGCAATGTAAGTCCTAAAAGAGTTTATTAACTCTTTTAAAGGATGAGTTATGTGAATCATTTTTGGTGAACAAATGGACCTTTTGTATATCATAAGAAAATTTTATTATAGATTTCTGTAAATTTTATAGAAAATTTTAATAAATTTTATACATTTTCATGAATTTTCTACAAATTATATTGTATATTCTATAAATTCTTATATATTTCTATAAACAAAGAGGTCCTTAAGAGAAAAAATAACCACACTCCTAGGTACTCCAAAGTGATAACTTGGGACAAGACTTAACAAAGGTAGGATAGACTTCTCTCTGAACCTTAGATCAATACATTTTTGTGGGGAGGGGGAATGATGAGGTGAGCCTGCAATTCCATCTAGAGGAATATTGAATTTGGAGTCAGAACATATGAGTTTTAATACTTTTGCTACCCTTTACTATGTGACTGTGGACAAATAATTCAAACTGTCTTGGCCACAGCTTTCTTCTTTATAGTTGATGAGGTTGGAGTTGATTTTCCCTGAGGTTTGTTCTAGCTCTACCAGGAATCTAGGTGATGCAGTAAAGTGCCAGCTCTGGAGTCAGGAAGTTGTAAGTTCAGATCCACACTCAAATGCATACTAGCCATGTGACCTTGGGCAAGTCACTTAACCTCTATTTGCCTCAGTTTCCTCAACTGTAAAATGAGGATATTTTCAGCACCTACCTTGCAGGGTTGTCGTGAGGATCAAAGGAGATATTTGTAAAGTACTTAGCACAGTGCCTGACACACAGTAGGTGCTTAATAAATGCTTGTTTCCTTTCTCCTAGCTAGATCCAATGATTCTTTCATTCAGATGCAGGTGGAGCCTACTTCTTCTAAGTTCTTTTTTTGTCTTGGATTTCCAAAGTCCCTCCTGATCTAAATATATGACCCTTCTTAGAATGGGAAGAAAATTTCCATATGATTCCAAATCCATGTTATAATATTCTCTTGGACCTATAGATCTTCAGATTGTTGAAAGGAAGAAGTCAGGTGACTGGTAATAGTACACCTGTTTGAATCAGTTTATGGAATCAGTGGATGAGTGTCATTGGAACCCTAGGACAGGAAAGAATATCAAAGATGTGAGTGACCTTAACATCTTCACATCTGAAGATATTACGGAGAGCTAGAAGATCAATATCCTATAAAAGATTATAAAGTAAACTTCCCTCATTTTACAGATGAGGGAAGTGAGACCCAGGAAGGTTGAATGATTTACCTAAAGTTACGTAGCTAGTGGAGACAAGAATGAGACCTAAGTTTCGAATTCTAAATCAAGTTTCTTTTTCTTACATTAAATGAAGGAAATGTAGAAAATGAACACACAGAAGGGTTTACAGTGAGCATTTAATGAGAATGGATTCTAATGGAAGGTTAAATTAAGTAATAGCTTACTGCCATTTCAATGGCACTGTCATAAAAGGATGTGTCTTTAGGGTACCTTAATATAGGTGATAGGAAAATTCAATATAACTCTGCAGTGCATGATGCATGCTAATTATCAGGCATTGATCATGAGACTGGCTCTGTGACACCCCATACAGAAGGTGTATGCTATAAAAGAAATTTGGGCATCTTGAGTGAGTAAACCCAGAATGCAAAAGTAAGATTTGGGAATGAATGAGCTAGTTAGCTAATGTGCCAGTGGAACTGTGTAGGTGGAGATCCGGCAGGGGTAGAAACACTGATTTTTATTTCTTTAATTGAGAATGAGTAGACAGCAGCTCCACTTTGGAATTGGAGCTATGGCTACTGGTTTAGAACATGACATGCTTTTGAACCAGGGCCAGATTATTTCTGTTAAAAAAAAAATAGTAGCTTTGAGAGCCACTCAGGCTATTAAAAGAATTCTTTTAATTAATTATATTAGTATGTATTATTTCTAAATGTTCTTTTTTCCCTCCTAAGCAAACCTCATGAAAAGCACACTTGCCTGGAGAGTCTGTGGTAGACTGGGAAAGACAAAAGGAGAGCACAGAGTCAGAGGTGTACAATGGGAGATTGGCCAGTGAGGGCCCTGTTTTTAGAGAATGTATATATATTATCTGAGTTCAAAGAAACATGTGGGACTTTGAGAAATCTTCTAGCTATGACTAGTTGGTTCAGTATGGAGACAAATATTTTTCTGATATGATTCCTGAGCCAAGACTGCTGATAGAATCAGAACTCTGTTTGCAAATAAAAGAATCAATATGCTCTTCTCTTCCCTAGCACCGTCTGAGTGAGGAGGATTACTGCAGGCTGCTTGCTGGTGAGGAAGACTGAGCTCTGTTTCCTCTCTAGCTGCCATATGACTAGATTCATGGCACCTTTGTTTCTTTTGTCTTTTTTGTTTATTCTCTACCAATCTTACATCCTAACTGGAGATAGAATGGAACTGGTTATGACTTTGTGAGCTTTGAAAGGTCAGAAGAACCATCAGGAATCAGAATGGGTAGCAGAGACCGTTGAAGCTGGTGCCAGCAGTTTGATGAGGAGCCAATTCTAAGGAAAGACCTGCTTGACCCAGGCTATACCTCAAGGAATTTAAAATCCATTTGGGAAAACATACACAAGGCCCAACCAAAAGAAGGATAATTAATACCAGGCAGTACATGATGTAAATGGCAAAAAAGTAACACAAACAGTAATTGCTATAGGAGTTCATAGAGAAGAGATAAATTATCATGGACTGGAGTTGTCAGAGAAGGCTCTCTGAAGGCTGGGGAGACTTGAGGGATGGGCCGAATTTGGATAAATGACTTGCAGAAGAAAGATTGTTATGTCAGAAGGGGATGGGGCGGGAATGGCATTAACAAAGGATCCAAGGGAGATATTTTACAAGTCTTGTTTGTGAGTAGAACAGCCTGGCTTTTAATGGGGGAAAAAGGCAGAGATATAATTGGCAAGGTAAGTTGAGGAAAGAATGTGCAGGGCCTTGACTGTAAGGGCAAAAAATTTATGCAGCAGATCATAATATTTTAAAATTTTTGGGTAAGCCCAAGTACAAGTTTTGAGCAGGACCAAATATCACAAATATATGTTATTCAAATGACCTGGGACCGGATACAGATGGTTGGAAATTCTAATTCTGACTCCACTAATAGAGCCTCCACTTGTAATTAACCAGTAAGGTAACATTTACTCCTGCACAAAATAATTTTTTTTTATACTCTTTCTTGCTTTCACTTGAGTGCCCTCTGGATGTATTTCTTTCATTTTAATTGCAATAAACAGAATGGATTGTTGTAGTGAGCAAAGTGTGTTTAAATGAAGGGCCTGCAGGTTTCTCAGTGTCACACCCCATTAATCATCACATATAAACAATGTCGCTGTCACTTAGGATCATATACACATGGGCTGTGATCTATACGGGCTGAGTGGACTAGAGAGCTGAGTAAGATTCAATGGATCTGATTGATAGAGACAGCCCATTCTTCATCTGCCAAACAAGGGGCCTCCATTAAGGTCCTCTAAATACTACGAACTATAAATGAGGATAATTGAATGCAAAGTGCCTCACTTTTCCTAGCATAAGTTTTGGGGGTAGTCTTTCAGGTTGTTTGTTTTTGCTATTCTTTGACTCAGTCCCACTACTGCCTTAGATCTTTCTGCTTTCTTTCTGCCTGTTTGTGTGAACACAATTTAAGAATATCACAGAATCAGGCTCTGCCTCATCCCCAGTGGAAGCAGGTAAATGACCTTGTATGATGGGCAGCCTGGTCCAATTTATGGGTTTGCCCAGCCAGAAAAGAGTTTCCATTTTCCATAAGAAATCATTCCAACTTGAGTAGTTTTGTTTTCATCTTTCTGTTGTGTAGTGGGACAACCCCACACACGTAGCAAGGTTAAAGGTTCTGAACCCCATGTATAGGTCACCCCTTAGCTTGCTACTTGACTTGTTCCCATATTTAATTTTAACATCCTGAGGTCTGGGGCAAAACAGAGGTTTGTGCATTTTCTCATTAATTAATATAATTTTAACATATTCAAATTAACCAGCTAAGTTTAGAAGCCTCGGTAGTTCTTTAAATATTATTTACTTTTATTATTTTAGTGGTATGTATTACACCCAACTTTGGAACCCATAACTATACCAAGTTCAGTATGGCAACTGAATATACACTTGGAGATGGTTGAGTCTCTTTATTGCTTTTGGAGTTGGAAGAGCTGATGACTCAGTGGATGTATGAAAAGGAATTACTGCTCTCTCAGTCTTTCTTATTATATGCCAGATGCCAGGAGATGAAAAGACAAAAATGAAATAATCTCTGCCCTCAAGAAGAGGCTTATGAGGAAAAAAGCATATACACATATAAAGAACTTTTGACCCATTTTTTTACTTCTCATCTTGACATTTTGTATTCTAGATTTAGTGCCCTTCTCCCTAATTGCACTTGAAGGTTGGGTTCATCAAAGGATGACTACCCCGTTTGCAAAGTACTCTGTGGGTCTCTACTCCTAAAGTTCATAGCTTAATTTTCAATTTGACTTGCTTTGTGGTTGTCCTTTGTGTATCGGTGTGTTCTGATCAATGCCTCCCTACACACTCTTTAGTTTAATCTGCATTATTAATATTTTTTCAATCTCTTTATTAAGTCTAGACAAAAAACAAAATAATATCTGATTTTTAGAGTTTGTTATCAGAAATGTAAAAATGCAAACACTGAAAATTTAACCATCAGCTCTCACAAGCCAGTTGAAGCTGGCTTAAGCACACCTCTGAATTACATCATAGTCATTGTGTATATTGTTATTCAGGAGCCAAATTGTGAAGGGCTTTTAATGACATGGCAAAGAGTTTGTGTGTTCTTCTAGAGAAATTAGCCACAGAGTTTTGACTAGGGGAGTAGCATGGAAGAGGATGGAAGCAGGGAATCCTGTTGCTAGGAAAGTGGCAATGAGGGCCTGAACAAGGGTAATGGTCATGTGAATATATAGAGTGGTAGATGTGAGAAATACTGAGAAACTATTTTTGTAATACTGCCCTCGGTTTGCGGCTGTCCTCATCTCACCCTACTTTGATGCTCTGAATCATAACTTTTGTATTTTTTAGTATCTTCATCCATAAAATGGATACAATAAGATGTATAGTATCTACCTTCTGAGGTTGTTGTGAGACTCAATTGATATAATTCTTTGCAACCCTAATTCCATAGGGGAAAAATGATGGAATGTATAAAATATTTGGCAGTCCACCTACCAAGACACATGAGAATTATGTGAATAAACTATAAAACATCAAAGACAAAGGGAAATGAGCCATATGTGCAAAACATTTTATAGAAAGAAAGACAGGCCTAAATTAGGTATTAACTGCTCCCATTTAGGGCAAGTTAATTTAATAAAAATGACAATACTACTTAAATTAATGTATTTATTCAGTGGCATAGCAATCAAACCATCAAAGGATTACTTTAGAGAACTAGCAAAAAAAATAATTAAGTTAATCTTCAGGAACAAAGGATCAACATTCTAAAGAGAAATGATGAAAAAAATGAGGAGGGAGGCCTACCAGTAACAGATCTCAAACTGTATCAAAATGATTTGGTACTACTTAAACTATATATACATATATAGTGATAGATATATATATGTATATATGTATGTATGTGTTTGTGCATGCATATATATGCATATATATGCACACACATATATACACATATACATACACACACATACACACACACACACACACACACCCAGAGGTTGATCAGTAGGACAGATTAGGTATGTAAGATCCAGAAGCAAGCAAGCAAACCCAATGACCCCAGCTAGTGGTGAAAGATCTCAGTATTCAACAAATATGTTCAGAAAACTGGAAAGTAGCCTGTCAGAAATTGGTTTAGATCCACATTCCACAACATATATTGCAATAAATTACAAGTGAATATAACTTAGATATAAAAGATAGAAAACATCTTAAACAAATTAAGGGAGAAATGAAGGAAATACCTTCGCATCTGTGTGTAGGGGAAAAAGTCTTGACCAAACAAGAATTAGAAAGAATGACAGAAGAGAAAACAGACAATCTTAATGACATAAAATTGAAAATTTAAACAAAATCAATGTGAGTAAATGTGATTTAAAAAAAGGGGAGAGGGTGAGAAAACCTTCACAGAATCTTTCTCTGATAAAATTCTGATATCCAACATTCAAATATATAAGACAAGAGACATTCCTCCAATAAATAAATGAGTATATGAACAAAAGTATTGAACAAACAAGGTATATGAACAAAAAGTTCATAAGGAAAAAACAATTTAAGTTGCAAAGACCAAAAACAGAAAGCAATTTGGAATTATACCTGTCATTAAACTGTGAACACCTTTAATCGAAGGTTATCACTACTAGATTTATGAATCAATAAATGAAAAAGAATTTATTAGTGTTCACTATATGCAAAGCACTGGGGATAAAAATAGAAGTAAGACAGTCTCTGCTGTTGAAGAGCTCACATTCTAATATTGGGAAGCAACTCTGCTGCTAGTCAGATGGAAAGGCCCCATGGTCCTAAGAGTGTTGCAGCAAATCAGATGATAATGCATCTTCTTTAATGTCATTTCCAAAGACATCAAAGACAAAAGGAAATGAGCCATATGTACAAAAATATTTATAGCAGCAGTTTTTGTTGTAGCAAGTAACCAAGGAGGTGCTAAGCAACTAAGGAATGAACAAACAAATTATGGCATATAAATATAATATAGGACCTGGAGGCAGCAGTAGTACCAAGAATGATGAGGGGACTAAACTGGTCAGAAAGATATTATAGATGATCCCTGGACACAGGACCGGGCACCATTTTAGGGATCCTTCATCTTTTACCCAGTTCTTGCTTACAGTTCTGGGGCAGAGAGGAGTGGTTATGGTCTATAAAGGAACAAAGGTTCTACTAGAGTAAGGACCCAAGTGCAGACCAGGAGGATTGTAATCAGAAATCTTCCCAGATCACACACTGAAGCACAGAAAACCTACAGATTCCCAAACGTAGTTACATAAACTCAGTCTAGTAATCCCCACCCCACCCCCTATAGGTTATCAGAATTCTAACATAAATTCCAAAGCTGGAAAGATAAGAAAACAATAATAACAAAAAAGAACATGACCATGAAAAATGTTTTTATATGTAGATGCTAATTCAAGAACTCAAACAAGCTCAAGACAGAAACTCAGAAAACAATGACTTGAAAATAGCTACAAACAAAGCCTCAAAGGAAAAAAATGCAGATTTGGATACAAGCCCAGCAAGAATAGAGAGAAAGAGAGAGAGAGAGAGAAAGAGAAGGAGAGAGAGACAGAGACAGAGAGAGAGACAGAGAGAGAGAGAGGGAGAGGGAGAGAGAGAGACAGAAAGAGAGAGAGAGAGATTATCTTAAAAATCAAATAAGAGTGGTAGAGGAAAAATTGGGAAAAGAAACTAGAGCACTGCTAGAAAATTATGAAAAGAGAATTAACAGCTTGGTAAAAGGGGTACAAAATCGCACGGAAGATAATTTCTTAAAAATCAGATTGGTTATGTGGAAGCTAATGACTCCACGAGACATAAAAAAAATTAAAGACAAGAGAAATAAAAAATAGAAGAAAATATGTAGTCTGTCATCAGAAAAACAACTGACCTGGAAAATACATCAAGGAAAGCTAATTTAAGAATTATTGGACTACCTGAAACAGATGATCAAAATGAGAGTCTAGATATCATGTTTCAAGAAAGGAAAATTGCCCAGATATCATGGAACTAGAAAGCAAAATAGAAATTGAAAGAATTCATTGATCACCTCCTGAAAGAGATCATAAAATGAAAACTCCCAGGAATACTATAGTCATATTCCAGAGCTCCCAAGTCAAGAAGAAAATATTGCCAGCAGCCTGAAAGAAACAATTCAAATACAGTGGTGCTTCACTAAAAAAGAAGCAGAGGGCTTGGAATATGATATTCTGGAAGGCAAAAAAAAGCTAGGATTACAACCAAGAATAACTTATCCAGCAAAACTGAGTATAATCCTTGGAGGGTGAAGGGTGGGGGTGGGAATAGACATTTAGTGAAATAAAGGACTTTCAAGAATTCCTGATGAAAACACCAGAGCTGAATAGAAAATTTGACATTCAAACAAAAGGCTTAAAAGAAACATAAAAAGACAGACATGAAACAGAAATCATAAGGGACATAATAGGTTTAAACTGTTTACATTCTTTTATGAGAAGACTTTATATATACATACATATATGTGTGTGTGTGTATATATATATACATATTTATATACAAATATACATATACACATCCATACATACACATATATGTCCTAAGAATTTTATCATTATTGGAGTATTAAGAGTCTACATAGACAAAGCAAGAGTGTGAGTCTATTATGTTGGGATAATCTCAAAAAAAAATGGAATAGTGAGAAAAAAGGATGCACTAGAAGGAGAAGAATGGGGAAAATTATCTCACATAAAAGACACATTCAATAAAGAGTTGTTACAATGGGGGTAAAAGTGATAGGGTGGTGATGGTGAGGAGCAGAGAATACTTGAACCTCACTCTCAACTGGTTCAAAGGGGGAACATATTTAATTTCTTTACCCAACTCTCTGTGTGTGTGTTTGTGTGTGTATGAATAAAATCCACATATACACACTCAATTGGATATAGAAATTCATCTTATCCAACAATGAAGTGGGAAAAGAAAGGGATAAGAGAAGTGAGGAGGGGTAGTAAGAAGGAGAGTAGATTAAGGGAGGCAGTGATCAAAAGCTAAACGACTTTCAAAGAGGGTGCAGAGTGAAAAAAAAAGAAGAGGATAAATAAAAGTAAGAAGGCGAGAAATATAGAGTTAGCAATCATAACTATAAATGTTAATGGGCTGAACTCACCAATAAAATGGAAGAAAGTGGCAGAGTATGTTAGAAACCAAAATCTAATGATATGTTGTCTATGGGGGACACACTTGAAACAGAAAAACACAGAATTAAAATCAGGGTTTGGATCAGAATCTATTGTGCGTCAAGCTGTACAAGGTAGTGAGCAATCATTATCTCACATAAAGAAAAAGCAAAAATAGATCTAATTAAAGGAGATATTCAGGAAAACTACACTTTGTGAAAAGATACCACAGACAATAAAGTAATATCAATACTAAAAATATATGCACCAAATGGCATAGCACTCAAATTCTTGAAGAAAAAGTTAAATGAGATACAGGAAGAAATAAATGGTAAAACTATACTAGTGAGGGACCTTACTTTGCCCCTTTCAGACCTGGATAAATCTTACCATCAAATAAATAAGAAAACAATTAAGGAGATGAATAGAATTTTTTAAAAGATAGATATGGTAGACCTCTGGAGAAAACTAAATGAGGATAGAAAGGAGTCTAACATTTTCTCTGCTGTACATGGAACTTTCACAAAAATTGATTGTTTATTAAAGCATAAAACCCTCAAAAACAAATGTAAAAGAGTAGAGATGTTAAATACACCCTCTTAACACCACAATGCAATAAAAATGGCATTCAGTAAAGGGCCTTGGAAGCATGGATTAAAATTAATTGGAAACTAAAAAATCTAATTTTAAACAGTGAGTGGGACAAAGAACAAATAATAGAAATAATTAAAAATTTCATTAAAGATAATGACAACAATTAAATGACATACCAAAATTTGTGGGATGCAGCCAGACCAGTGGTTAGGGGAAAACATATCTCAAAATGCTTACATCAATAAAAGACAGAAAAAAACACATCAATGAATTGGACATATAACGAAAAGAAAAAGCTAGAAAAGGAACAAATTAAAAATCTCTAGATAAGCACCAAATTAGAAATCCTGAAAATCAAAGGAAAGAATAGTAAAATTGAAAGTAAAAAAACAACATTGAATTAATTAATAAAACTAGGAGCTGGTTTCATGGTGGGGAAAAACTCTAATAAACCATTAACCATTGATTAAGCATTGGTTAACATGATTTTTAAAAATAAAGAAATCCAAAATACCAGCTTCAAAAATGAAAAGGGTGAATGCACAATCAATGAAGATGAAATTGAAACAATTATTAGGACCTATTTTGCCCAACTAAATGCTAATTAAACTGACAGTCTAAATTATATAGTTGAATATTTAGAAAAAAATATTAACCACTCAGATTAATGAAGAGGAAATAGAATACTTAAACATAACCCAGTCTTAGAATAAGGAATTGAATGAGCCATAAGTGAACTCCCAAAGGAAAAATCCTCAGGACGGGATGCATTTATAAGCAAATTATGTTGAATATTTAAAGAACAATTAATTCCAGTATTATATAAATTACTTAGAAAAATAAGTAAAGAAGAAGTCTTATCAAATTCCTTCCATGACACAGATGGGAATTTAATAGCTAAATTAGGGAGAGAAAACTATAGACCAATTTCCTAATGAATATTGTCACAAAAAATAAATTAAGTACTAACAAGGTGATTACAGAAGCATTTCACAAAGAGCATACACTATGACAAGGTTGGATGTGTGACAGAAATGGAGGGGTTAGTTCTATATTTGGAAAACTATACTCATAATTCAACATATCAATAACAACAAACTCATGTGATTATATCAGTAAATGCAAAAAAGCTTTTTTAACAAAAAAAATACCATTCCTATTAAAAATACTAGCAAGCATACAAATAAATGTATCTTTTCTTAAAATGATAAGTTGTTATTTGTCTAAAACCAAGAGCAAGCATTAACTATAATGGATACAATAATATAGTATTTCCAGTAAAACTAGAGGTGAAGTGGAATTGTACATCACCATTACTTTTCAGTAATGTAAGAAAAATTCTAGCTGTGGCAATGACAAGAAAAATCAGTTGAATAGGCATAGGCAACAAAGAGAAAAAAAACTATCACTTTTTGCATATGATATGATGGTATATACTTAGAAAACCCTATAGTGTCAATTAAAAAACTAATTAAAACAATTTAACAATTTTTGCCAAGTTGCAAGATATCAAATCAACTCACCCAAATCATCAGTATTTTTATATATTGCCAACAAAACCCAGTAGGAAGATATAGAAAGAGAAATTCCGTTTAAAATAGCTACAAACAAGTCTTCCTGCCAAGACAAACATAGAAACTATATGAACACAATTACAAAACACTTTTAACACAAATAAAGACAGATCTAAAGAATTGGGGGAATATTAAATGCACATTGTTAGGTAGAGTCAATGATAATAACTACTTAAATGAATAAATTATAATGACAGTACTACCCAAATTAACTTACATATTCAGTGCCATACCAATCAATCTATCAAAGAATTATTTTATAGAGCTAGAAAACAAGAATAAATTTCATCTGGAGGAACAAAAGGTCAAGAATATCAAGGGAGTAATTTTTTGTTAAGCAAAGGAGGGAAGCCTAGCAGGACCAGATCTCATATTATACTACAAAGCAGTAATCATCAAAAAAATTTCATACCAGATAAGAAACAAAGTGGTTGATCAAATAAATTAGGCATACAATATATAGAAGTAAATGACCACAGTAACTTAGTGTTCGATAGACCCAAAGATCCCAGCTACTGGGACAAAAACCCACTATTCAATGAAAACTTCCAGAAAAAATTATTATTATTATTATTATTATATCACCTACAAATTAAGCAGACTATTTCAACTCTGCTGCAGCTCTCTTCTCCTTGTCCTGCCTCTGAATCCATATTTTTACTTTTTCTTCCTTTCCTTCTAATAACCTCTTCATTTTCTTCTCTCTGACATTAAAAATTTTCAATTATTATTTTCTTACCTATCCTGCCCTACTTCTTAAATCCATCTCACACTCCCCTATTTCCATTTTGAGTTTAATGTATTTCTATATCAAAATCTCTCTCTCTCTCTCTCTCTCTCTCTCTCTCTCTTTCTCTCTCTCTCTCTCTCTCTGTCTCTCTCTCCCTCTGTGTGTGTGTGTGTGTGTGTGTGTGTATTTTGTGTGTGAGCATATGTAACTCTGTTCAACCTTTCTTTATCTAGTTCAGGAGAAAGTGAGATTCATGGAATACTCATTTCCCCAACCCTTTCCTTCATTATTGAATATGTTTTATGTACCTCTATTATGTGATAACGATTTCCTTCTACTTTCTCCTCCTATCCCCCTCTGGCCCACCAAGTATAGTCCTCTATTCCTCCTATTTTTGTCTTCTCCTAAGATCATTAAAGGAAAACAAAACCATCCACAGGTCCTCTGTCATATTTCCTTTTTTCTATGCATAACTTTAAAGACAAAAGTTCTGAAAAGATTTTATATATATATATATATATATATATACACATATATACATAAACATATATATATATATACATACATATGTATGTATTTGTCCTATTAGCATGTAAACATTTCATTCCCCACATATTCCCTTCCGATTACACAAATGTATATACCTTTCTATGTTTCTCGTGGCTCCTGTGTTTCCATTTCAAAATGTCTCTGCACTTCTAGCCTTTTATCAGATGTGTTTGAAAATCTTCTTTAATCATAAGCACATTTCCCCCTGTAGGCTTATACTTAGTTTTGCTGGATATGTCATTCTTGGTTGTAAGCCTTTATCTTTTGTGTTTGAAATATGATATTCCATACTCTCCACTTTTTTATGATGGCAGCTGCTGAATCTTGTCTGATCCTTACTGTGTCTCCATAGCATTTAAATAAATTTTTGGAGCAGTCAGTCACTTCTTGAGTGATATTTTCTACCATTTGTTCTAAGGTATCAATTCTCCTTGTCACAGATGTTCCCTAGCTATTACTTTTTGTAGTTTATCTCGTTTCTTCCAGGTACCCTTAATTCTTGTGTTCAAGTCACTTTTTCCCTGAAGCTTTACTTGGACTTGTAAGGTGCTTCTCTTCCTTGGGATTTGCCTCCTAGGCTTCACTAAGTCTAAAATATTTGTTTATTTATGAGATGTTTTCCTTGATTTGCTCATCTCGGCAGCCTCAGTATCTAGATTTGGGGGTCTGAGCTTAGGTCAAGCTTTACTCCTACACTCCTGAGGTCAGCACTGATCATGGTGGCCAAGACTAAGTACCTCCTTCAAGAGATTCTGGAAGTGCTCCAGCAATGGGCTCTCTTAGGGATCCTTCTTGCCACAGTTCTCTGGAACATTCCCCTGTATTATTAGTTTCTGCTTTGGAGCCTTCCCCCTCTTGCTAGTCACAGGGTCTGATCCTTCATTACCTAGGGCCTTCCTCTTGCCACAAGGCTCCCTGTCATGCCCCTACATCCCTTCCCTCTCACTCCGTCATGCTGGGCTACCTCCATGGAGCTTCCCAAAGATCTAGATCTTTGCTTAGAGCCCATCACTAACCATTGGGCTCAAGGTTATCTCTCCATCACCTCCTCCTCCCTTATATGAAGTACTACTGGTTCCAGGCTTTTTGGATTCCATTCAGAACCCCTCTTCAGTTTACTGGGGCTTGGCACTGTACTTTTTTTTCAGCCTATCCTGCCTTGTCTGCTTCAGGATTTATATTAGATTCTGGTGATCCTTTTGTTCATCCCTTGTCAGCATGGAGGCATCTACAAGAGTTTTTCCTTATTTCCTTTTTAAGTGGTGAATTTTAAAGCTTTGCTGTGCTGTTTGTAGGGGATTTGGTATTCTCTGGGTCCTAGCATGTTGCCATCTTCTGTAGCTTCTTTTCAGAAGTTGTTTTACTCTAGAAAAGAAATGATTAGGCCACTGAGACTGTCTTCTTCCATTTCAGTGTACTTGACTTCATTCCTGCTTTACTTCCTAAGTTATGGTCAGCACTGGACTCAGAATCAAAAGACCAAGTCAGAGTTGTAAATAGGATTTTTTTTTTGGTTTGGGATAAGCACCATAAACCAAACCAGGATGGTGTACCTGCCAATCTAATTTATTTTATGCATGCTGGCTAGTATGATAGAAACACTAATTCAGACTTGTACTCATCTAAGCAAACTTGATTAAACTGGAACATGCATTTATCTAGCATATAAACATCAACCCTTCTTGGTACAAACCAGGGACCTGATTCTTGTGAGTCCTGGTCAACATGTCTCACTCAAACTGGGGCTGACAACAAGGTTCCCTGTGCCCACTAGAGGTCATATCAAGGAAGCATTCTGGCAAGTCTCCTTGAAGCAAACACAGGCTGCTTGAGTTTTGAGGGTAGGGAATTCAGGAGTCTGCACTAGTCAAGACTCAGGAAGAGGCTGATAACAGGGGTCTATAGCTCCATTTGATAATGCTACCTAGGGATGTTAATTGGTTACATTCAAGTTCTGGTTGTCAGTCTCTTAACTAACTTGTTTACTATATAATTTGATTAGAAGTTTATTATATAAGCTTATGAGAAAAGTATTATGTGTCAGTCAAGTCAAAAGACTATATCCATTCTATTTCCTATGAGATACTGAAAGGCTGAAGATCTCTGTACTTCTTCACTTCTAAGTCAGGGACACATAGTAGGTAACATAAGGGCTATTTGTTCCCAACCTGTGGTGAAGCCTTCTGAACTTGCATTGATCTAAACAGCCACAGTCAGACACGCTGTACATTGATCCTGACATAACGATGTCATTTTGGTCCTCTTCAAATACGAAGGACAACAACCAACTGTAGTAGGCAATGTTTCCCACTGTCATAATGCCAATGTTCTATATCAATAAGCAGTCTTCTTGTAGCTTGAGGTGATCATCTTACTGATAGTGTAATTAGATTTTGATTGTTCCCAAATGTCCCAACATACTATGCAGTGGTACTATGCAGTGGTTCCAAGTACAACAACTGTGGTCCTGGAACAACATCCATCCAACGTCCCAGGGGATTTGCTTCTGATTGGTCGTCTACCACTATCTCATTGAGATTCCTTTTTCCATTTCTAATTTGAAGAGGAGCGTGTTATCCTTGTAGTGCCATTCAAGATATCCCAGCATACATCTTATAGGTTGGTCAAGGTCTCTCACAAACCACTTTGTTTCTCCCAACAAGTTCCTCACAAAATAAGCCCCTTGGAATTGGAGGTAGTCCGTGGTAAGGTAAAATGCACAGGGCCTTGGTCTTTCTTTTCTGAAGTCCACCTGTTTATCGGTGACTATTATTGATTACATAGGCATCCTTGAATATTGGTGGCAGTTAAACATACAAACAAAAAGCAGAGGTACAGAGGAGTTGATTACCTTTAAGTAACTTAAAGTGCTTACCATGAGCTCCTCATATGCTAATGAGTTAGTTATTGGAATATTCTGTTTAGTGACATTAATATTAAATGTTTTGAAAAGCCAGAGCTGTATGGCCAGTCAATCAATCAATAAACATTTATTAAGTGTTTGCTATGTGCCAGGCACTGTGCTAAGCACTGGGGATACAAAAAGAGACAAAAGACAGACCCTGACCTCGAGGAGCTCACAATCTAACAAGGGAGACAGCGTGCAAACAAACATATACAAAAGAAGCTTTATACAGGATAAATAAAAAGTAAGTAACAAAAAGAAGGCACTAGAATTAATAGGGGTTGGAGAAAGCTCCAGTGAAAGAAAGGATTATAGTTGGGACTTAAAGGAAGCTTAGGAGGTCAATAGGTGGAGCTGAGGAAGGAGAACATACTGGGACATATGGGGATAATTCACATCTTATTATGCTATCAATAAAATGATTGTCTCAGACAACAAGAAGGATGAATATTGTTACAGTACATTTCCAGTATGGTGGTGGGCAGTATTACCTACTACATCCCAGATCTGGAAGTAGAGAACAACATGTACTTTCATCCTTTGGATACCACATAAGGATACAGTCCTTTGACTGGACTGACACACAATAGTCCATTATCAGCCATGGGGATGAAAACACCTGGAGCCAAGAGAAGGTGTGTCCAACTATAACATCCTTTAACTAAGTAGGAAAAAGAGAAAGGGTCCATTTATCAACTTCCCTATTGTTTATACAACTGATCATACCAGTCCAGGGCAGAAAAAGTGTGTCTATGACACACAGGCTACGATTCTTAGGAGTTGTCAATGGGTTTTGTCTGATTTTTGTCATAGCTATCTAAGACCCCAATAAGTCTTTTGCCAATCAACAAAGCTAGTCAAAGAAGAACTTGATGTGGCTGCAAAAGGACTTGTCGAAATGAATGACAGGAGGAATTGAATGGGTGCCATGGAAGAAAGGCTCCTAGTAGGAAGGGCATGCAGACTGCAAAAACTATCACCATTAAGTTGAGACAAGAACTGACAGATTCATTAAAAATGGACCAAAAAGAAATTCTACTTGTTGTGATGTGTTTGGTCAGCAGCAATTCTCATGGGTTTGCTCTGAGCACTACAAAGGAGAGGATTAGCACTCACCATACTACAGTTCTACATTGAAAACATCCACATCCACACTATTAGGCTCTCTGACCTCTTTTAGCCTGTTTCTGTGCCGCCATGGTTCTTTTTTCATAAAGCTAGAACAGTTTTTAGTCAGTACCAAAAGCTGGCAAACAACACCGTAGGGTCCAGTAGAAGTAAGAGGACTTCCATTATCTGAGAATAAAAAGTGTGTCCGTCAACTACTACTATTTCCATAGAGCCTGCACCACAGTTTGAGGAGTCTACAAATAAATTAAGTGATGACACAAAAGTAAAGTATCAGCAACTGGAACAGGTGAAATCTAATCACATATGAAACTACATTGATGACTGAGTGATGCACAGATCATCAGGAGAATTGACCAGGTGTTTCAACAATCCAGCTACCAGCTGTTGTGAGGGTGAAAGCTCAACAACAAGAAGGCTACCAGCATGCTGCAAAAGCACAGGGTCTTTTGATCTGCTTTAGTAAGGAAAGCAACGTTAATGAGTTGACAAGCTTACTTTAATTCAGCATACAAATATCATTCACTTAGTTCAGGGGAAAAGGCCAGCACACTGAACTTCAGAGCAAAATACAAACAAAGTACAAACATCAACAGACAGACCTTGTCTAATTCAAATCCCAATACATAGTTACCAGAGTTTAACAAAGTCCCAACATCCAGGTTTATGAGCTGGAGGGCTTCTTAACTACAACTGCCTGGGAGTCTCCAAACACCACCAAGACTAAGAGCCCTGTGCAAATAGCTCTGTCTTCTCTTCTTATAGGATTTCAGACGTCATCAAAAGTCATTTGAATGACCAGAACTTAGGCTCCTATGATTGGCTCTTGAGTTAGCCCCTCCCCTTAGGACCCTGGGAGGTTCACAACTACATAGACTAGGTTAACATCTAATAGGGGTTAGAGCCTGGGGCTTAGCATTTAGTAAGACTCAATGAAATACACTGAATTACTCAAAGGAAACAAAAGCCAAACTCTTCAAGGGCACTTGGTTGAACTAAGTGCTAAGAGCCCATTTTGCTTACCAACACACCTGGTTACAGCTGTGATGCACAAGAACAATTGAGTATGAAG
>CM053622.1:509505365-509526619 GCA_028646595.1 Phalanger gymnotis
TTTTTTTTTGGTAAGGCAACTACCTATCTTCTATTTTATGTCCTTGAGTAATTCCATCAGTAACTTTCTCAACCTCTCACTTGTCATGACTCTCATGTAATCCTGTACAAAGCAAGTGCCTGTGTTAATCCTATTTAGATCTTGTCTACACAAGTTATGGCATAACACTGGGTTATAAATATATCCTCATAGCAATCTACAGAATGTATACTTTGCCTCTTTCTATGGGAAGGCAAATCATTCCTGACTTTCTTTGGCCACTGGGACTGCAAAGAACATATTACTTAAATCAATAACTTTAAAACAAAGTCCATCATCTCCTTTAATTTCATCAACAACATCTGAAATATTAGGAAGGCTTCACCGATGGGCTGAGTTTCAGCATTTAGTTTTCTATAATCCACTGTAAATCTCCACTCACTGCTTGCTTTTTTTTTTTTCAAACTAGCCACACTGAGAAAATATGAGGACTAGTTGTTTTCCTAATTATGCCTTTCTGGTCTAAATCCTTCTGAATGCAGGTAATTTCCTTATCAACTTATTTGATTTTGTATTGAGGATTATTTACAATTCACTTTGGGACAGGCAAGATTGCTGGATCTCATAAAGCCTTTCCTACTAATCATCAAGTATTAATTTTTGGTTTCTACCATAGAAATAATTCTACCAAATTTTTACTCAATGCATCCATTCCATTGTTTCATCTGAGTCTGTGATAGCAACTAGTATATAAATCTCTGACCAGCATGAGATTTTTAACTTTCTAGGATCTAGACCTTTGAACACTGAAAAAGGAGAAAGAAAAATAATATCTTATGTAGTTGAGGTTAAAATACAGATACCCAATGCATTAGGGGGTCTCACTGTCTTTTAAGCCTCTTTGAAGTCTGGTTGGGAGATGGTCAGTTTCTCTAAGTGTCAAAATTTCTTAGAATGATCGTGTAATTATGGATGTATAAAATGACTGGTTTGGAATAGGGCTGATAAATTTCTATGTAGTATTATGTACATGAATTTTCTGCACTTGGTTTGTCTGAGTAAAATTCCTATCCTAGTGTTTTTAGAATATCTAAAACTATTTATCCAAGCCTAGTTTTAGAAGTTTTGGCTTTGGTTTTTTCTTTTTCTCTCATTATATCTGGTAATATAGTTACTTGAGTGCCTAATACAGCATGTGATTGTTTCAACCTTTTTTGTGCTACATTACTAGCTCCAGATGGGGCGGTGGCGGGGTGGGGTAGGGAAGGAATGGTGATTCTCCATTAGGAACTTAACAAGGGGACCACTGAACCCCTAGAGTAAAATTAGATCCTGACTGGAGCTTAGATACTAGTTTCAGTTTGATTTATTCTTGAGGTCAAAAATTTCTACTTCTTGTGATTCTGTGGGAGAGGTTGGAGTTTTCTTTTTGATATCTACTAATTTTTTAGAAAAGTATTCCTCTATGCCTCAGCTTATACCATATTTCCCCTCTAATAGGACCTTATCCATTTTGTTGCCTCTTCTATCCCTGTCTGTAATGACTAAAATTGCCTAGATTTCACTTATGTCACCCTTTAAAAGCATTTCTATCCTGTTAGGTTTTCTCATTCCATGGAAAGAGTGCATATTTGGTTTCTGAGTTAACAACTTCGCTTAGTCTTAAGGCTGTCATGGTGTACTCAACAGTTTCAGGTCCTCTTAAGAGAGAAAGAAGTGTAGTTTTGTGACTGTTCAAGCTTATTCTTTTCAATTTTCTCCTGATGTGCTTGGCAATGTATTAGTACTATTCTTTCTATGCTTTGGTTTAAAACCAGATATCTACCTCTATCATGTTCATTTTTAACAACCATACTGCTGCTTCAGACATAGATTTAAGGAATTTGAAAGACATTATATATATATATATACATATATTATATATATGCATATGTATACATATATATATATATATATCCATCCCTTTCCCCTATTACATAAGGAAGAATCAGAATAAAGCTCCAGAAATAACTATATGCCACATACAGATGTATAGAACTAAGATTGGGGAGCGGTGGGAGAGATTGGGTGACCCCAAGAGGAGCAACAACTTCAAAGGCTCTCAGATTGCTATGCCCCCCTCTAGTCCCACCCCTATTCACACATATACACACTAGTCTGAAATAAGTGTAAGAAGCTTTCTTCAAATTAATACATTTCCTTAGTTTTTAGGGGCAGTACCATTGAAATTCTGTGTCTTTGATAATAGTAGCGGTGACAGCACAGCTACTGGCAAAATGACTGCTGTAAATCTTATCAAGTGATGCCTAATTTAGTCACACTGTCTCCATGGGATTAAAAGAGATAGAGCAAAAGTATCTTCTATTTTTCATCACCATTGACGGAGAGAGGTGGGAAAGAAGGATGAAGGATTGCAAATGATTGTCTCAGAAGATTAAACCTTCCATTCTCAAGCTTTTCAGACTTTTGGCAATGCAAAAACTTTAAAATTTAAACCTTTCATTCAGGAAGCAAATGACTTTTGTGTGCAATGCTCAGCAAGCCTCATCCCTTTCCACCCCTTATCCCTCCTCCCACACACTACCCCAATTCTGCACTTTCACAGGATTCTCTTAAAGTCCCACTTTGGTCTAAAGCAGATTTTACCTAGAAGTGTTCTCCTTTTTCTTGTAGATGCAAACAAGACTCTCCATTTTCTATGAAGATTAATTTAGATTTTCTATTACTGAGACACACATCTTTGTCACATGACTCTGGGCCTTTTGAAAACTAGGTAAAGCCTGTAAGAGACAGCTGTGTTCCTAGTACTTTGAACAGTGGCTGTTAAATAAGAAGAGAATGGATAATCTGTCCTGCAAACACAGTTAGTTGAGACTAGTAATCATCATAGAAGGCATCTGCACAGGAATGAATGTATCAATTTACCTCAGGCTGTGAACACCGGATTATTAACCTCTGTTCAGTTTAGAAACCCTTTTAAGTTAGAACTAAAACCAAAAATAATGACCCTTTTCATGGCAATTTTTCTTGTGCCATGGGTAAAAATTCTAAAAATGAGTGTATATGTATGTATAGTAAGCATATGACCTCATTTCGGAAAGTAGCATTTGCTAGATTGTACATTCTATTAAAATGCATTTTAAAAGACCCATACATTAACTTACTGATTGATTGCCTACCAAGTGTGAGACACTCTATTAGATGCTATAGAAATATAGAGAGATGAGTATGACAGGTCAGATCCGAAGACATATATTACAATACAAAAGGCAACATATGATAAGTGCCATGAGTAAGCTCCTAATGATAGAAAGTCACCTCCTTAAGGGCAGGGACTATTTTGCCTTTATATTCCAATTGTGCAGTTGGCACAAAATAGGTCCTTAATAATTTCTTGTTAATTGATAGATTGAATGGAATGGGAAAGGATTTAAGCATTTATTATGTGCCAAGTACTATGCTATGTTCTGGGGATACAAATAGATAATTGATATAGTTTCTGTTCTCAGGAGGCTACAAAGGAGAACACACATAAAGAAGGGTTCATCTTCATGGAGGATGGAAAAGCCAGGTTGTACTTAGGATCTATCAGGTTCAGCAGTAGAGTAGATGGAAAGTTCCCACTCACCTTGGGGAGCAATGGAAAGGCACATGTTCCCTAAATAAAGATTTGGGCAAGGGAGATGTGGGTCCAAAGGTTAGAGTAGGTCAGGGCTCTGAGTTACCTCAGACACAGGTGGGGATGGGGGTAGGGTGTCAACATCCAGCTAAGAGTTAATCAATAGGCATTTATTAATTGTGTTTATCATGAGCAGGCCCTGTGCTAAGTGCTGGGATACAAAGAAAGGCAAAAATATGATCCCTGAGCTTAAGTACCTCATGTCCTAAGGAGAGAGACCACGTGCAAATCACCTTGCATTTATAAGATATACACAGTATAAGTGAAAGGTAATCTCAGAGAGAAGGTCTTACCAGTGGCAGTCCAGGAAAGGCCTTCTGAGGAAGGTGGAATTTAAAATGAGTCTTGAAGAAAGCCAGGGAATCCCACAGGCAGCAGAAAGGAGAGAAAGCATGTCAGGCTTTGAAGGGGCACACATTTGGGAGCTGGAGGATAGTGTGTGAGGAACCCCAAAGAGGCCAGTGTCGCTGAAGTATATGGAGGAGAAGAAATTGTAAGAAGACTTAAAAGCCAAACAAAAGATTTCTTATTTGATTGTAGAAGTAATAGAAAATTGAGTTAGGACAGAGGTGGGGAACATGTGGCCTCGAGTGCACCTTTACATTCTGTGAAGTTTGGATTCTGTCAAAGGGCTGCGCTTGAGGACCTAGAGGGCCACATGTGGCCTTGAAGCCGCAGGTTCCCCAGTTAGAAGGATTCCCTGAGTTAGAAAGATTGCATGGTCAGATCTGTGCTTGCAAGACTTGAGGCAGAAATCAGCCAGCAGGCCTTGCAATTATGTGTGAGTTGATGAACAGCAGTATAGCTGTGTTAGTCGAGAGGAAGAGATGTTCATGACTTATGTCATGGAGGAAGAAATTATAAGACTTGACAACAGATTGGATATGTAGAATGAGTTTTAGTGGAGTGTCTAGGATGACACCAAAGTTATGAGTCTGGGTGACTGAGAGGCTGACAGTAATAGACAAGTTAGGAAAGAAGGGAGGGTTTGGAGCAAATATATTATTTTGGACATTCTGAGTCTAAGGTGTCCAAAGGCAATTGGTGATGAGGCTACAGCTCAGGAGAAAGGTTAGGGATGTCACCTACATAGAGAAGACACTTGAATCCATGAGACCTAATAATATCACCAATGAGATAGTATAGAGGCTGGTAGAAACTGGTCAGTGGTGTTTGGGGTGGGATGGTGAGAGTTGCCCTAAAGCCTGTTCTTGGAAGAAGGTTTGGGAAAGAGAGGGTCCCAGGATTCCCAGAACGGTGGCTTCAGTCTTCTCTGGGGTAATGGTTGAAGGATTTATAACACTAGGTGCTGCTGTGGAGCAAGAGAATCTGTGCCTTCTTCATTTTCCATTCCTTATCAGAGAGAGGCAGAGTCAAAATACCATAGATGGCACCTATTGGCCTGGCTGGGAGATAGGACCTTTCTTCTCTCATCCCTTCTAACTTTCTCTTTTCCTTCAGGTTTGGATTTTTTGCCTCTGGGCCCTGTGCTCACACTCTCAGTGGTGTCATTTCTTCAGTGACTCATTCTTTCAGGGAAAATGTAAGTGAGTTTAATTTCGAGGACTCTGCTTGATAATTATAGGACCATTCATAAAACTAAACTGTAATGGTAATGCCCAGAGTGAAATCTTTTAAACTCCCATGCTACTACTACAGGATCTTAGCATAGGTATTCTGTGAAATATAAAACCCCTTTTAGGGCTGTATATCCATGCATTCTGACCTCAAGTAACCCCATGCCTGTAGAAAATAGGAACAAACAGATTTGTAAAAGAGAGTCAGGCCAAAAAAATACCACCAGCAGTGATAAATGGCAAAATGGGACACATTTTTTTTTTTTTTAGCTCTGCCTAAACTGCTGGAGAGAGGAGAAAAGGTAGAGAAAAATGCTGTGGGATTGGGAGGAGAGTCCACTACAGATCAGGCTGAACTGCTATGAGCCTGTCTGTCTGTTATGGTTGAAGAAGATGGCCACTCCAGGAGTAGCCCACTGATTAAAAAGTTTCTGCCCGGCTTCTTGGTCTCTGCAGCCCCAGCTAAACTTTCTTCCTTCCTGCAGGTCTTGCACTCTTTCTCCCCAAACCTGTTCAACTCAGTCTCAAATTTCTTCATCCCAGGGAATTATCTCAGTCTCTAAAAACTTGTGGGTGGGAATATGGATTTATGAAGGCTATGTACAAATTAGCATATGGGTCAAAAGAAGAAACTGTAGGAGGATGTTTCTCCAAAATTATAGAAAATCTGCCTTAGGTTGTGTTCTTATTTTCTTAAGAACTAAGTAATAAGGACATGAGGTATCTGGAACATTCTCTGGGTTTGAAAGAGTGTAAAAGATGATTCTTCTTATAAAAACAGAGCTTTCAAAGGCACTTTCACAATGCTTACTTCATCTTTCACTGTCTCTGATTCAGTAGAAGCACTGACAGGTTCCCATTGGCACTCTCTCATTTTAAAAGCTGTAACCCTTTCTGGAAGAAAAGGAATTAGATGATATCCGTGTAATGGGGGTTTGGCACATGCCTCAACTACCTAAGATAGTGTCATCTGCATTGAAGATGATGGGGATCTTCTTCCAGGAGACAAAAGAACTGTTGTAGGGGTATGTAGACCCTCTGTTTCCTCCTACTATTAGATTGGAAGCAACCTTCTTCCACTGGTCGCATTGCTAGAAATATCTGATTCTTTAAAACTGACCAACTGAGCATGATGAGGGTTTTTTTCTGCATTTGGGTCTAAGTGAAAGATTCCTTTGCTCACAGTAGGTATGTGGGTAGTACACAGTAGTACTATGTGGTAAAGGAGGAGAACCTGAGGGCTATCTCCTTCTTCCTTTCCCTTCCCTCCACTTTAGGCCATGTGGTCCTGAGAAGTGGGCCTGGGGTTTAGTTCTTTCCTTCATACTTTTCTGTTCTAGGTGCAGGGAGTAGAATCTCCAATCCAGGAGCTCAAGCCACAGCAAAACTCTGGGCAAAAAGGATCCTGAGCAAATCTATCTGGGCTTGGGACTTGAACTTGGGATTGACCTAAATTGTGAGCCCAATCCGTCCTCCTTTCCCATACTGAATCAGGGTTGAGGTCTGGGTAGGGCAGATCTATAGGCAGATTCTAACACTAAAGCAAAGGGTCATTAAATTGGGGATTGGCAGGACAGGAAACCTTGTTGTAGATGTGGCTGTAAGGCCAGTAACCTCAGTACAGGTTCGATTTTGGGAAGAAATGAGGCACTAAACATTTAACAAAGAAGGTTTACTTTGCCCACACACAGCAAAGGTATATAGAAAGGATTCAGCAGCTCTCTCACTTCCTCACTATTGGGTGGGTTTACAGAATATGATGACTCCAGTGGTCTTAGGTACCCACCAAGACAGAGAGGGCCAGAGTCCTTATTGCTAGGCCTTTTTATTGGCTCTAGGTCAAAAAACTGTGTCAAAAAAGCTGAGGCCAAACACTTTTCACTGGGGGTGGGAGAGGAAGATTCACCAGGGAAGCTGCTAGGGAAGCTGGGGCCAAAGGTATGTGAGGAAAAAGCTTCTTCCTGGAAGCCAGGGCCATCAGAGGCAAGAAAATGCTGGTTCTATTTACAACCCTCTAGCAAATAAGAAATTAGAGGGGCAGAAAGCAATGAAACAAAACATCATAGTTTTGGGGTGCAAACAGTCTGTAACTGTGTGCTTCTTTGATACTGTGAGTCGAGTGAAGTGTTTATCTCTGGGGAGAGCCCTGATTCCAGGTTGCTCTAATTCTGGAGCAACTTATTGGTTGGGGGTGAACGGGGTGGCTGCAGGGGGGAACCAGAGGGGGAACCTTTCTTGCTTGTCTCAGGGACAAGTTTTCAGGCAGTTTCAAATACAAGTACTTTCTGGTTTTGTTATGTATAATAAGCATGTTCAATATTTCATGACTAGTTAACCTTGCTTGTTAACTCTGAAAATCCCTGAGGTTTTTTAGCAGAGATCTAGAAATGAACCAAATGCATAAATTCCCTGGGCTGCTGGTGGTAAACATCATTACCAAGATACTACTGAGGCACCTTCAAGACTGAATATAGCCCGTGTGAGTCCAGAAATTTTATACTGAGCCACAGGCTATGTACACTTTGAAAATTCGATGTTTCTCAGTAAAAATCTTCAGGGTCTCAGAGATTCTTAGCAGGATTAGAGTGCAAAGTCATAGTTAATTAATCAATAAGCATTTATTATTTATCTATTATGACTGTCTCAATAAATCTATCAGTTTACTTAAATTAATAGAAATTTGAAGGTCAGTCTTACCCTTCATACTTGCCCAAAGTTGTATTCCCCCCCTGAAGTATTCCTTTTGTAGCTGTTACAATGCCACATCATTTTCTATTCTTGAGTTATATGTTACCTTTAAAAGTGACTTTTGAAAGACATGTTTGCTATTGCTATGCTCTGGCACTGAAAATCCAGGTGTATTTGAGCAGTTCTTTAAGGTATCTTTAAATCAATAGACTTGATAAAATCTTGAAAAAAAATTTTTTTCATTCTTTTGTTTCTCCTATTGATCCAAGTCTTTGGACAGGCACTGAGTATGCTGTTTGTTCTTTTATATAAATAGTTGGTCATAGAAGTTGATTGTATGAAAATTGCCTATTCCAAGTTGGATGATCAGGACATTTGCCGACGATTTCCTCTCTTTTGAACTAGTGGTGTGTTGAGATTTTATTTTAACTGCATTTCAATCTTCTTTTCACAGTTGTTGCTTACTTTTGGTGCTTTCATTTAGAACTCATTCTAAATGCAATGAGATAAGGCTGTGAAAAATCTCACCTGAATCAATTCCGCTCTTGGTTTTTTATCCTAATGAAATGAATACTTTTTAAAAGAGCTGAAAAGCTATTTGTATTAAAAGTAACATTACATGACAGGACCTGTAGCTGCCTAGGACTTGCACTTTTCATGAAAAGCTTAAGTCAATAAGGCCAGTTTTGGAACAACGGAAAATAGGGACATATGTCCACTTCAGAAGGATTTAGGAGGGACAGTAGAAAAAGGCAACAAATCTGAGGATAGTCTCAGAGAAACTATGTCTGGGCAACCTTTACTCTGAGGGAATTAATGAGATTTTAAAAAGTGAATTAATAAATACAATGTACTGGGAAAAGGCAGAGAGGTGAATTTTAGTTCTTCCTTACAGCACCAAATCCTCTGAAAGAGCTAAGGGCTCTTCACACTGATGGACAGATACCATAAGTTATTTTGATGTGTGTTTATATAGAATCAGTACAGTCTGTAAGAGTTTAAAAGTCTCTTTAGATAATGGTAAAAAAAAATGTAAAAGAGAGGATACTCTCTTCCTTCTCTGAATATTGCCTTTGGAATGTGGCTATTACTGGCCTGGTCCAGATATTTCCTTTTCTCTTTGTATACGGAATGACCCGTTCTCTAGCTGCTGCCCTCAACTCTGCCATTGCAGAGAGATTTCCTTGTGAATTTGTGGGGGGGAGGAGGAAGCCAGTGAAAAGGCAACATGACCCAGCAGCCCAGTCTCTTCCCAGATAGCAAAGTCATTTGACTCACTTTTGACTAAGGGGAAAAAGTCCCAGACTCAGTTTTACCTACTTTGGAACATTTGCTAACATTAATAAACCAATCTGATTCTTCCTATATTGTTCCTGAGCCTTTATATTTACTGATAACTATCAATTGTGTACCAAGGACAGTTACAACTGAAAGACAATGAAACACATCAATCAAAAAAAGTTATTATCAATCATATATGTTATGGCAATCATTTATATCCATAGAATACATGCAAATGGGCATAAGATAGCAGGCAGAGCTCTGTAAGATAGGAGATATGTACACATAAGCTACTAAAATATTTTTATACTAAATACTAAAATAAATTGAACTAAAATAAATACTAAAAATAGAAATATAAACACTTTACATTGGCTCAATGCAACACAATTTTTCTTGTTCTAGACTATCTACATGTATATGAATATATACACATATATTTTATACATCCACACAATCATATTAAGAAGTCAAGAAAAACAAAGAACATTACAAATACATATAATCATGCAAAATAAATTCTTACATTAGCCATGCTCAGAATAAGATGGAAGGAAGAAAAAAAAATAAAAAGAAAGAAGGGAAACAAATGGGAAAAAGGAAGAGAAAAGTTTCCATCTGCAGACCAAGTCCATCACTTCTCTATCTGGATGTGAATAGCATTATGAATCTTTTGGAAATATGGTTGGTCATTGTGTTGACCAGAGCTCCTCGGTCATTCAGAGTTGATTGTCTTTGTGATAGTGTTATTGTATAAATTGTTCTCCTGGTTCTACTGATTTCATTTTGCATCAATTCAAACAAGGCTTCCCAGGTTTTTAAAACCATCCCTTTCATCATTTCTTACAGCACAATAGATACATATACATCACATTCATTTATCATAACTTGTTCAACCATTCCTCAATCAATGAGCATCCCCTTACTTTCTAATCCTTTGCTGTCACAAAAAGAACTGCTATAAATGTTTTCGTAAATATGGATCCTTTTCCTCTTTCTTTAATCTTTTTTTGGGGCATAGTCCTGGTAATGGTATCACTGAGTAAAAGGGTAAAAAACACACATTCATCATTACAGAATTAATTTAGCTGATACATTACAAGTCTAACAACTTAAACATTTCTTATACTCTCATCCTTGGTTGCTAAATCTCTAGATGTATTTTAATCAATATTGTGTAATGGTAACTCCATTCTCTTCAATAACACAGACTGCTTATTGCAGTTCTCTACTGAGATAATCTGCTATCTGTATCTGGTTTATCAGGGTAAAATGTTTTGGGATTCAATTTTCCCTTATCGTGTTTTAAACATTTTATGAGAGATTACTTATGCTAGTATTGACTTGATACCAAAGAAGTAAACAAAATTTAATAATTTAAAAAGACGATTAGACAACTTCAATGGTGACTTCAACTTATACATCCGGTTCAACATTGATAGAAATGATTTCTTCAACACTCTTAGAAGGACTGTGCAAAACAATAAAGTTGTTTGTAGATTCTCATCTGGAATCCATCCTAAGTCTTTGAACCTTCACTACAAGGAGTATTTCTGGTTGTGATTTGAAGTGTCTTTGGCAGACATGCTCACAGACTTCTTTACTTTCAAGTTCTTTTCTTTGGCTCCTCTAATTAAGTCAGTACACATTTCCTCCAGTGATTTAACACTGTGGCTTATGAGGGAAATTTTAATCTGGCAAATTATGTTGACTATTTTCCTAATGTTGCATTGTCCTTTTACACTTAATGTATTAATCCCACTTTATCAAAATGAATGATTTACAGATAAATCATTGTAGTCTGTTTGACAGGATTTTGTTTAAAATTTTTTAATCAATATTCATTAATAATATTGGCCTATAATTTTTCTTCTACATTTTATCCTTTTCTAGTTTAGGTGTTAGAAAACCACACGTATATGCATAAAAGGATTCTGATAGAAGGCTTTCTTTCTCAATCTTTTGAGAATAATTTTTGAACCATGAATGTTAATTGTTCTTTGATAGAATTCTCCTATGAATCCATCAGGACCAGGAGTTTTATTTTATTTTTTTGATGGTTCCTTTATAAGTAGTTATATTTCCTTTTCCAAGATTGTTTGAAATCTCTGTAAGGTCTTCTGATAGTTTGATATTTTATATTTTTGAAGATAGTCTCATATTTCTTTTGTGTCCTCATTTTTGATAGCATGTAACTATGCACAATATGTTCTGAGATTTCTTTTTCATTTCTTCCAGTTTTGTTGTGATTTCACTTTGATCATTTGCTATTTGATTGATTTGATTTTCTGCCCTCTTTTTAAAATAGGTTAGCTAAAAGTTCATCAGTTTTATTCATCTTCAAAGAACCAGCTTTTACTTTTAATCGTGATTTTTTTGGTTTCAGTTTCTCTGTTTCTCCTCTAATTTTCAATATCACCTCTTTTGTGCTTATTTTAGGTTCCTTTGTTGCCTTTCAAATTTTTAAAACTCATATTCAGTTCATTAATCCTCTCTTTTTTCTATTTTGTTAATGTTTATTTGTAGAGATATGATTTTCTTTCTGCATACTACTTTAGGTGCCATCTCAGAAATTTTGATATGCTGTTTCATCATTATCATTTTCTTCCACCTAATTATTAATTGTTTCCATTATTAGTTCTTTAACCCACTCATTGGTTAGGATTTCATTATTAAATCTCCATTTGGGTCTTTATGGTGATTTGTTATTGTGTTATGGTCTGCAAAAAAAAAAATGTATTTCTGTCTTTTCACCTTTATTTAGAGTATCTCATTGTCAGTTTTTTGTAAAAGTTCAGTTGTTGTAAAATGTTTTGTAAAAATTGAGAAATGTGTATTATTTTGTAGTCCCATTTTAAAAACACCATAAATCTTTTATCTCTAGTTTCTCCAATAATTTGTTTGGTTACGTATTTTTTCCATTTTGTTTATCTTTTTGTAGACTTATTCAGAACTGAGAGAGGGACATTGATGTTTCCTGTCATTATAGCATTACTGTCTATGTCTTCTGGCAGCTCAGATGTTTCCTTTATTAACTGGGATGCTAAGGCATTTGGAGCATATAAGTTTATTATTAATATTGGTTTCTTGTCTATAGTTCCTTTCAGCATAATATAGTTTCCTTATTTATGCTTTATATACATATATTGCAACAAAATATATACATATATTGCAACAAAAAGCAAAAAATTAATAGTAAATTAATAGTAAAGCAAGGAATTAATCTGGGAACTGTGAGGAGAGTCTACATATATATGTATATATACATATATATGTATATATATATATACATATATATATATATACACACACATATGTTTACTTTATCTGATAGACTGATTACAACTCCTACTTTGTTGGATTCATTTGATACACAGCAAATTTTTCCCCATCCCCTTAGTTTTTCTCTGTGTGTATCTTTGTTTTTAAAATATGTTTTATTGGATTGTTAAATCCATTCTGCATGGACAGTTTTTTTTTTATTAAGGTCATCTGTAGGCTAAGAGGTCATTAGCCTCTTACACGTAACCTATCCTGGGATCTCATTTGATACCGAGGTTCTCCCAGTATTTCCTGGCCCATAACCCAAAGCCTACCACACCCTAAGCACTACATGAGAGTAATGATACAAAAATCTTTGCCTGCTTAGAAGCCCCTGTGGAAGGGCTGTTGTCTTCTTCCACAGCTCAATATGGATTCTCCCTCAGAACTACCACCAAGTAAACTAAGAGATCCCCTTTCTTCCAGGTGAATACACACTCACCAGTTATGTAGCAACAATTTGATCTCCCCTGTGCCATTTGAAAGCAAGATGCCTCCCGACAATACCATTTGGTCCCCTAAGCCATTTCTAGGAAGTAGTTCTCTAAACCATCTCAAAGGAAAGAAAGTCTACTAATTAAGGGGGACCCGAGCTACTTCTCCATGGTTCATGGAGACCTCTGAGGAGGCAAGGATGTCGAGGTTAAGACAGCTCTGCTGTTGGAAGAAATAAGGAAAGACCTGAGAGGATCAATCAGAGCTATGTCCCCAAAGAGTCCATTATTATCTGATAAGTCTTCCTAAAGATTGGATCCAAAAAATACTCCAGCTTCTTTCTTCTCCATTACTAGAGAAGAAATGTCTTTTACCCTCCTGGCAACCTAATATTATACGGTTTTACCTGTGTGGAGTGGTTTGGGTAATGCTAAGGGTTTCCATTTGGCCCTACCCAGAGTAACATGCCTAGAGGTTTCTAGAAAGGGCCCACACAAATAAAGCTCATAGCACCTATCTGTTCCATGGACTGATCTCTGTAGCGTCCCCTAAATGATTCAAATGGGGCAGGGGTTTTGGAGGGTACTTCAAGCTTGGATGGGGTTCGCATTCATGGGCTGGTTATCAATCCACTTTCTTAACCAAGTGTTTCGGAAGCCACACCCAAAACTCCCTCCCCAGGATGATATTTCCCTCAGGTCACCTAGCAAGGTAGAGGTGGGCTCTTTGACTTCTCCCCATTCCCAGAGTGTCTATTTGCACTGATAGCATTATTTGCTTATCACAACTGTCCCAACATCCTGCTCAAATATCACAAAACTGATTACTCCACATCTATACTATTGTTCTATTTTGTACACCAATATATTCTTCCTTTTATATTTCATTTTCTTTCTCCTCTGAAATGAAGGACTTGAAATAGGACATTCTGAGAGGCAAAGGAGTTAAGATTACAATGAAGAATAACCTTCCCCCACAAAATGGAGTATAATCCTTCCTGGGGAAAAAAAATATTTAATGAACTAGAGGACTTTCAAAGCATTCTTGATGAAAAGGCCAAAGAAAATTTGACATTCAAATACAAGACACAGGAGAAGCATAAAAAGGTAAATAGGAAATGGAAATCATATAAGAAATTCAGTAAGATTAAACAGTTTTCATTCATATATGGGAAGATTATACATATAATTCCTAAGAAATTTATCATTATAGGGGCAGTTGAAAGGAGTCTACACAGACACAGGCCATTGGTGTGAGTGGATTATGTTGGATTGATCTCAAAAAAGTGAAGGCGTGAGAAAGACAGATGCACTGGGAGAAGCGAAAGGGAGAGGTAGAATGGAGGAAATTTTCTCACATTAAGGAGGCACACAAAAAAAAGAACCTTTACAGTGAAGGGGAAAACAGCAGGGGAGGGGGTATGGTGAACAATGCTTGAATTTCTCTCTCATCAGAATTGGTTCAAAGAGGAAAGAACTTGCAGACACACACACACACACACACACACACACACACACACACACACACACACACACTGTTGTTTATAGAAATCTATCTCAGCCAACAGAGAAATAGGAGGGGAAGGAGATAAGAGGAAGGGACGGAGGATGATTAAGGGAGGCGGTGGTCAGAAGCAAAATAGATGTTTGAGGAAGGACAGGATAAAAAGAGAGAGAGAAGGATAAACAGAAGAAAATAAGATAAAGGGAAATACAAAGTAATCATAATTCTGAACACAAATGGGATGTCCTCATCCATAAAATGTAAATGGATAGCAGAATGGATTAGGTACCTGACTTCAACAATAATATTGATTACAAGAGGTGCCCAAAGGGCTATAAAACTGTGCATACTCTTTGATCCACGAGTAGCCCTACTAGGTCTATACCCCAAAGTGATCAAAGAAAAAAAGAAAGGACCAGTATCTACAAAAATATTTAAAGTAATTCTTTTTGTGGTGGCCAAGAATTAAAAATTGAGGGGATGCTCATCAATTGGGGAATGGCTAAACAAGTTGTGGCATATAATTGTGATGGAGTACTATTGTGCTCTCAGAAATGACTAGGAGGATGGTTTCAGAAAAACATAGGAAGACCTATATGAAATGATTTTAAAGTGAAGTGAATAGAAACAAGAGATCATTGTACACAGTAACAGCAATAGTTTAAAGATAATCAACTGCAAAAGACTTAGCCACTCTCATCAATACAATGATCTGAGAAAATTCCAAAGGACTCATGATAAAAAATGCTATCCGCCTCGAGAGAGAGAACTGATGGATTCTTAGTACAAATTGAACTATACTTTTCTCACTCTTTTTTGCTTTTTTTGCATGATATGGCTAATATGGAAATATGTTTTGCATGATTTTACATGCATAAATGATATCATGTTGCTCTTCTCACTGGGTGGGGTAGGGGTGAGAGGGAAGGAGAGAATTTGGAACTCAACATTTAAAAAAAAAATTTATTCATTTTAAATGTAAATACAAAACAAGAAAAAAAAAGAGTACATTTCCATGTACACAGCAGAACATATAGAGATAATTCAATACAAAACCATAAATTTCCTTTTCAAACTATTTGCTTTTTATGAAAAACTATGCAATAAATACTACACTTTGTTTTCAAAGCTACCCAGCTTTTCTGTGCTTCCTTCTAAGGTTTCTTTTGTTCTCTGCTGTGCACTTTTTTTTCCCTCACTTTCCACCCCAGCCTAGAGAAGGCTATAATTACATACGTGTATATGTATATATCAATATGTATATATGTCATATATATACATATAGATATATGAATACACACATACCAATATATTCTTCATATACATATATGAAAGGCCATACTATACATATTTCTATTTGTCATTACTTTCTCTGGAGATGAATACTATCTTCCTTCATAGGTCCAAGTCTTCGCATGTTTTTCTAAAATCAGCCAGCTCATCATTTCTCATAGCACAGTAATATTCCATCACAATCATATACCACAACTTGTTTAGCCTTTCCCCAATTGAAAGGAATCTATCATTTTAGCCAATCTAATAGGAATAAGATGATATCTCAAAGGTGTTTTAATTTGCATTTCTCTAATCAATAATAATTTAGAGCATTTTTCATATAATTATATGTAGTTTCGATCTTTCATCAAAAACTGCTTGTTCATATTCTTTGATTATTTATCTATTGGAGAATGATTTGTACTCTTATGAATTTGACAAAGTTTTTTATATATATGAGAAATGAGACCTTTATCTGAGAGCTTCTCTGTGAAAATTTTTTCCCAATTTTCTGCTTTCCTTCTAATCTTGACTACATTCATTTTATTTGCATAAGAGCTTTTCAATTTAATATAATCTAAATTATCCATTTTATACCTCACAATGCTATCTTTTGTTAATTCATAAATCATTCTCCTATCCACGAGTCTGATATATAATATATTCCTTGGTTTTCTAATTTTCTTGTGATATCTCCCTTTATGTCTAGGTCATGTATCTATTTTGACCTTATTTTGTTACATTTCTGCCAGAATGCTTTCCAACTTTCCTAACACTTTTTACCGGATAATTAATCCTCCTCCCCAAAACTTAAATCTTTACATTTGTTAAACATAAGATTACTATAATCCCTTAATGCTGTGTATTGTAGGTCTACTCTGTTCCACTGATCTACCTTTCTATTTCTTAGCCAGCACCAGATAGTTTTCATATTTACTGCCTTATAATATAGTTTGAGGTCTGGCACTGCTGAACCTCCTTCCTTTACATTTTTTCATTAGTTTCTTTCAAATTTTTGACCTTTTGTTCTTCCAAATGAGTTGTTCATATTTTTTCTAACTCAGTAAAATAATTTTTTAGTAATTTAATTGGGATGGTATTGAATAAACAGATTAGTTAGGTAAAATTGTCATTGTTATTATTTTGGCTCTGCCTACCCATGAACAATTAATATTTCTCCAGTTATTTAAATCTGACTTTATTTGTATAAAGAATGTTTTATCATTATGTTCATGTAGTTTCTGGGTCTGTTTTGGCAAGCAGGTATACTCTCAGGTATTTTATACTGTGCATGGTTGTTTTAAATGGTTTAAAACAATATTAATAATATTAGAGAAACGGTATAGTTTCCTTGTTTATCTCCTCTAATTAAATCCATTTTAGCTTTAACTTTGTCTTAAATCATGATTGCTACCCATGCCTTTTTTACATCAGCTAAAGCATAATAAATTCTGTTCTTTGTTTTAACCCTGTATTTCTCACTTTTTATTATGTTTCTTGTAAGCAACATATTTTTGGAATTCAGATTTTCAATCCATTCTGCTATCTGTTTCCGTTTTATGGGTAAATTCATTCCGTTCACATCCAAAGTTATAATTACTAGTTGTGTATTTCCCTCCATCCTATTTTTCCTCACTATCCTTCTCACCCTATTTACTCTATCCCTCCTCATGTTTCTAATTTACTTCTAACCACTACTTTACTGTCCTATTCCTTGATCTACCCACCCCTCTAGGAGTCCCTCACTTATCCTTTCCCATTGAATGGGTGTTGCCTCAGTCAAAGGGAGAACTCTGAATGACCTCAGCTGAAAAAGTCCAGGGTCTCCCAATGCATCCTGGGCCATCTCCATTCATCCTGATCTATATCTGGCTACTGGACTGTAATGGTAATCAGGCTGGGGCTTTTTGCTGTTCTTCTCTTAAGTGCCTTTAATGATTCTGGCCTTTGTTTGAATGGGGCTAGTAAAGTGGGACCTCATCTTGGGATGTTTGTCAGCACTAAGACAATTGGGAGTCATTGACTGGAAACCCTGTATATGGTGGTACTAGAGATTAACTAACTTTCCTGCATCCTAAATGGGACTTTTTGAGTACTTGTAGCACCGAGGTAATCAATTGCCCCAGGGCATTGAGGCAGGTATAAAAGATTCCAGGTTGGCATTTGACTTTTGGGGGTAATTCACTGAAAGAATGTGGGTGACAGACTCTGGGCAAGCCATTGAACCCCTCCCCCAGCTTTGTAACCCAGATAGATGTTGGTGTTTCTCTGGTAACTATGAATTGTGATTTGAATCAGACAAGGTCTGTCTGTTGATGTTTGTCATTTCTGTTTGTATTTGCCTTGAAGTTCAAGGGGCTGATCTTTTCCCCCTGAACTAAGTGAATGATATAGGTATGTTTGATTAAACTGAGATTGTTAACCCCTTAAAGTTACTTTCTTAGCAAAGCAGATCAAAGAACCTGTGTTAGCAGCCCTACTGTATGCTGGTGTTATTGGTCTTACACCCCCACAGTAGCTGCTAGCCAGATTGTTGTTACATGGACCCAGATGGCTCTGGAAGAGAAAGTGAGGCACAACGCTCACTCACTTAAATCCAGTTCATTTGCAAGTCATGGCATCATCTTCATGATGTCATGGTCTTCTTCAAGAAGGAAGGACAAACCACAATATCCTTTCTCCCACCCTCCTAATTCTTAATCTACGCACTGTTCCATAAGTCCTTCCCTTATCCTGTCCTCTTGTCCTCTTGTTTCTTTATAAATTTAGAAGACTTCTAGATGTTTATGTTGTTCCCTCTTTAATCCAGATCAGATGAGAGTAAGATTCCAGCACTACCAGTCCTCCCCCAGTCTCCACCCCTACCACTTGCTTCTTCTATGTCAGTCCTTCCTTTCATGCCTCATTTGTATAAGATAATTGTTCCTTTTTACTTCTCCCTCTCCAGTTTTGTTTTAGAATAACCTCACCATACTCAGTATAGCCCAAGCCTTTCTTTCAAACTACCCAAGTAAGGATTGCAGCCTTAAGAGTATTAATAACATTTTTGCATATAAGAAGTAAACAGTTTGACCTTAATAATTGGTCTTAATTTTAACCTTACATTTCTCCTGGATCTTATATGTTAAATTTCCCTTTACGTTCTCATCTTTTTGTCCCAAATATCTGAAAGTGTTTCAGTTCGATGTCCTTTTTTTTTCATTCAATATTATACTCAACTTTGCTGGGTAAGTTATTTTTGGTCACACTCCAGCTCTTTTGCTCTTCAAAATATAATGTTCCTGGGGCAGCTAGGTGGTGCAGTGAGTAGAGCACCAGCCCTGCAGTCAGGAAGACATGAGTTCAAATCCGTACTCAAACACTTGACACATTTACTAGCTGTATGACCTTGGGTAAGTCACTTAACCCCAATTGCCTTGCCTTCCCCCCTGCATAGATATATGTACATATGTATGTATGTATAAAATGTTCCAAGAACTATAATCCTATAATCTTTTAGTGTAGAAACTGCTAGGTCTTATGTGATTCTGACTATAGCTCTGCAATATTTAAATTGGTTTTTTTTTCTCGTTCCCTCTATTTTCTCCTTAACCTGGGAGCTTTGAGACTTGGCTATGATATTCCTGTAAGTTTTCCTCTTGGGATCTCTGAAAGAGATCTTCAGGACAGTTTTCTGTATTAATTCCTTCTGATATTGTATCAAGATTCTTTTTTATCATAACTTTCAGGTAGTCTAACAATTTTCATATTGTTTCTTTTCAATCTGTTTTCCAGATCAATTGGTTTTCTAATGAGATATTTCACATTCTGTTCTATTTTTTTCATTCTTTTGATTTTGTTTTATTATTTCTTGGTGTCTTATAACATCATTAGCTTCCCCTTGCCAAATTTTAGTTTTCAAGGAGTTACATTCTTCCTTACATTTTTGGATTTCTTTTTCTAATTTGTTGACTTTCTTTTCACAATTTTCTTGATTTTCTTGGATTCATTTCTCTTTGAAAAAGGAGTAGCTTTTTTAACTTCACTATCTTCCTCTGGATATGAACCCAGATTTTTTCCATCCTTCTTTTGCAAGACTACATTACAATATGGAAGGTTATATGAAAGGGAAGTATAGAAAGAAGGGAGTGATGCACTGGGGTCAAATCAAGAGATAGCAATGAAGGAAAGGTGAGCTCTGGTCTCAGAAAAAAAGAAGGGCCTCATGTGGAGTAGTTGAGGAGGAAGGAGGATGGATTGAAAAGTTGAAGAAAGGAAGGAGGCCTTATTTTGGAGGTGGGAGGGCCTTCCATTGATGAATGCTCCTGTGGGTGAAGAGATGAAGACTTTACACTGGATGAGACCTAGGGGTTTTGCTGCCTAAAAAGGCTAATTTTCATGGGCAGGAGAGAGAGTCAAAACCCCTGGAATCAACTGGCTTTATCCTTGGAGAACGGATCTCAAAGTATAAGCCTCCTCTGACATTGGGCAATTCACAAGTTATTAGCCTCGGTCTCTGCCCCAACTGACTTTGAGGTGGTTAGAATTGGCCCCAGCTGGCTGCTGTGCTCTTCCTTCAGGCTTGGTGGGATGCTACACAGCTCCTCACATACAGGGTTTCCTGCTCTGGTAATCTGTTCCACTCCTTCTGTTCCTTAGCTTTTCATCCCAGCTGCAGCAGTTTTCCAGCCTGCTTTCCTGGCATTGGTCGTTCACAGCCACTTGTAGTTCAGAGCTTTGCAGATGTGGCGCAGGCCCAAGCAGATTTTTGTTCCTGAAGGGCTGTGGCCACACTGGCTCCTGAGGGCTGAGAAAACTTCCTTAGCCTGGAGCTGGGGTCTCTACAGCACTGGAAAGAGGGAGAGAGGACCAAGGCATAGGGATAGGTTTTGATGTAGGTCTGTGCTGTGACCCTGGGCCAGCTAGTGCTGCCTCGTTTCTGATAGTGTGGGACTTGAAAGAGGGGGAGCTAAGTCAGCTCAGGCCCAGTGAGCATCAGTTCCTGGGTTGGTTTGTTTTTACCTTGTTTTGAATTCTTACTGTCCTATGCTATGGACACAGCAGCCGCTATTTTAACTTTGGTGCATAATTTCTGTTTTGGGAAAGTTTGAAAGGTCACGGAAATCAGAGAAAATGTCTAGTCCACCAACCTTGTTGATTACATGATCCAAACTTGCTTCACTTTAAACCAATAGTCCAATCAAGAAAGATAAGCCCCAAATTGTTCTTTTATAATAGTTAAACTTGATTTCTTCAAGATAGGGAACTCTTGCTGTGGTCTATGCTATGTTAAATGACTACTTGTCTAAGTCATACAACTAGCAGAATTCAGAGGTGGGATTTGAAGCAAGGTCCTTCCGATTCCAAATCCAATCAACCGATCAGTTATTGAGTGCTTACTGTTGATGCCAGGCACTGTGCTAGGTACTGACAATACAGAAATAAAAACAAAACAGTCCTTGACCTTAAGGAGTTTGTAGTCCAGGCCAGCATCCTATCTAGTACTCCTAATGTAGAGGAGCATTATAAAAACAGAT